>OENT01000015.1:218477-404336 GCA_900239685.1 Rotaria macrura
TCAGTTGCTCGATTTCAAGACTTCTCCTGAAACGCATATAAATCCTGTGCAGAATAAACTAGAAGAGCTGACTGTTGATAAATCTATAGAGAAAAATCTTCTCAATCGACTTGATAAATTGAAGCTCTTGGTGAATACAGAAAATGTTTTGTGAAATATTCCTGATCAAATGCTGCAACAAAATATCACCTGTTTGAACAAGTCGTAGCCGAGACGATTCATGAATATTTTATTTTCCCGAAATTTTCTTCCGAACAGTTAAAAACTTCAGGCTTCTAGACTTTCTCTGTTCTCAACATATTCAAAAAATATGGACATTCATTGTATTTTGAAGTCGAAAGTCATTTTTCGAATTCTTGCCAATTCCAACATCTTTTATAACAAGGTCTGCTTAAAAATTCATTATATACCTACCGATTAAACCATCCAAATTTTTGTGTATCTCCTAAATATTTTCCAAAATCAATATGGAATAAATGGCCAGATTGTTTAACCATAATGTTATCATTATGTCTATCACCAATACCTAAGATATATGTAGCCACACAATAAGCAGCACATGAATATGTTAAATTTTCTAAGGCGATTCGAAATTCTCTATCCGTTGTATTATGTAAACGTAACCAATCATGCAAAGCTGATTCACCTAATGAACCTTTAATTGTTCCTGAACGGGATTCAATTTCTCTTAACGTTTCACTTTCCGTTATCATTTCAATGAAACCACAACGTTCTTGTGTTTGTACAACATTGAATAAACTTAAACGAAAATCGAAACCATTTGCTTGCCATATTTTATCCATGCATGAAAATAGTTGTAGAACTATTTGATCTTGCTACATAAATGCAACGATAAAAATAAAGATATATTCGTACAATACCAACGAAGTTGTAATGTGAAATACGGTGTGGATTCTTACTATATCTAATTGAAGACAATTTATGTTTTCTTCGATCTATTTCATTAATTATTTTTTCATTCTCTTCTATTCTAATGTTAACCATTATGTGAGTTCTTACAAGAAATTTTCCTTACATTTGAGAATTTCTATGAAGATATTCAATTGAAAATCGTCTCGTCTTGTTTAGTCAAGTCAAAGTGGAAAACTATGTTGCTAGGTGTTTCTGTGATAGAGCTATGAGATTTTCTTTGAAACATTCAAATTACAACCATGTAATCTTTGATGATGCAAAATAATTGCTGAATAGCGAGACTTTTTATGATGATAATAATGTTTTCTTTCTAGCAGAATGTCTTACGAATTTTGATAATATGAGGTTTTTATATTTTCAATATTGATCTCTTCGTAGTTTAGAATCATCAGCATCATGCAGTATTATTGTCTAGTTAATAATCTGAGCGTTCATATGACAAGAAACCTATATTAAAGGACTTTGTGAATTACCTAATCAATTACATACGAAATAAAAACTCTAGAAATGTTAAACTGTTATTGAACACTAATGGAAAAGAAGTTTGCTTCTTTTTAGCATTGATTCGTTGTATTAGAAATTATAGACTAAACAAGCATAATTGAACAATATTGCTCTCGTACATGTACAACAAACTTTCAACTGATGGAGTAATCGATGATTAATTGAATTCCGTTGTACAGCGATGACCCTGAAATTTCTCTCTATCGTGTCAACGATTAAAAAACTCTGTCGGAAACGCTAGCAAACGTTATTCGAAAAATTCACAAGTCCTTGCCATTTTGAAACAGATTTCAGTTCATCTAGTTATGCATGTGAAAGACGAAAAGTTTTTAATAAACGATTCATAGCATGAATATTGTATGTGAATATTTATGAAAATACTTCAATACCATCACTGAGTCCTGTTTCACAAAGTATCTCGTATAAATTTAAAATAATGACTCACTCGCAAATCGTCTCCGATCTTGTAAATTGAATAATATTTTTCACATGATGAATCGATTGGATTAAAAACAAGTTTAATTGGTAATGTTAATGAATTAAAAAATGAACATGAATTTACATCAATACTACTTGTCATAAAATTAAATTGGCAAGGTAAACGACAAGTTGATTTGCCAGAATGAAAAAATTCTTGATTCAACCCTTTTAATTGTTCAAATAAACAATTTCCTTTATTACTTGATTTATTTTCTTTCAGTTTAACACCAATACGTTTTAAACTTAAGCACAAATCATATTCTTTTTGTAATTCTAATCGAAAATTTTCCTCTAATACATAAAGTAATGATAAAAATAAATAATAATAGCGTATGTAATGCAAATGCTCTGTTATTAGTAATTGCCGTAGATGCCAATATAATTGATGGGCTAAACGATAATCATTTATAGATTGTGTTAGTAAATATTCAATAATAACCGATGAATGTGTATAATCAAATTTAATAATCTGTAATAACTGTGGTAAATAGATGAGAAGATCATGTGATGTTAAACGGGATATTAATGATTGATATGCAAATGAACGTATATGCATATCAGGAAATGCTGGTAATAGAAGTTCGAGTGCTTCGATTTCATCTATTGTACGACCATTTGTTACTTCATTAAGAAGGGCATAGATGTCAATTAAACTAGGATAATCCCAAACAGAACGAGATATAAGTAATTTCGGCAAAGCATATGGCTTATGAATAACAAAACGACGATGCGACCAAAGATAATGACATTCATCTTCAGAAAATTCACGTTCTAAATGAAATTTTTCGATTCAATAATTTACTATAAGTAAATATTAAAAAGGTACAACGAGAATAAACATTGATGTTTAAAATGATGTATGTGTAATGTGTGCATAGTTTAAGATCTCATCGTAAAAGACGGAGTCTTTCATTATTTCTATTCTCATGGAATATCCATCTTACATGTAGAATAGCTATTGCCTGTGAAGAAAATCTATCTTAGGATGAATTTGTGAGTCATCCAAATTTCGCAAGCAAGACTTTCGTCAATGTGACTTTTTCAGTATTCATGACACGGCACAACATTTTTTGTACTTACTTCTTTGGGAATGGTTTCGCTGTCTTCTACGAAGCTCAACAACTTTCAACAAAACTAACGCTCGTTTTCCTGCGATTTCACTAATATTGGCGAAAATATATTTGACGAACAGTGGAGGTCCCCATTCATTGGGTGTTAAATAAAGTATGATGATTCATTCCACGGGCATTTTTTCTCTCAAATACGATCAAATGCGATAGAAGAACGAAAACTTTCCATTTTCTTTTCCTGAAAATTGTAGAACATGAGCTACACACGAATTACTAATGACTGAGTTACATCTCAAGATTTTCAAGAAGATACTACGTAAAATATTTCTGAATGACTGAAGCACAAAAAGCAAGCCTTTGGCTATGATGAAATCTAGACATACTTAAATGACATTCGCTCCATTGGGTATTCATAGAGTGCACTATTTTATTTCTACGGCATATTGCTGCCGGTTATTTAAAAATATACGGTAAGAATAGTTGAAAACTAAAACTTGTGTCTACTAATCGATGATACAATGTTCTACTGAACTTTATCACCTTTATACATATGACTTAGACTAATATAATCTGATAGAACATTGCAGAAAAAAGGAAAAATCTTGTTTTTATCATTATTTGATTGAAAAAGTACTATCAATCAAATATGTATGAATGGATTTTGGAAAAGATCTATTTTGAATTATTAGATTCGTCGAATGATTGAAAATAATGACCTTTTCTGTGAAAAAATAGTGTTCAATATTTCATTTATTATACCTTCATCAGAAAGATTTATTGGGGATTGTTGTTTACGTAAACCATTTGTTACCATAGCACTATGATCAACTAAGATTAAAGTTGGGCGTTTCAGTAATCGACATAAATATTCTTGTTTTTCATGACTCATTTCAGTAAAGTTGCCTGTATGTGTATCATTTCTAGCTTGAACATCAGGCCACAAATAGGACTGATCGAGAAATGAAACACTTAATATTGGACAATTACGGTCAAAAACGTTTCGCAACGAAGAAAAACCTGTACGATTTGTTGTTGATGCATCGAATATACCTAAGTAACGTTCGCCAGTAATAAGATAATGCTCATCATCAAATAATGCTTGTGAACACCAACCAATAAGGCGCATGAAATTTCCTTCGAACAATTCATTAGACGATGATAATGATGACGTATCAGTTGCATCCATATAACTTGCATATACTTCAAATAGAAGAAGGGCTTCACGTTGTAATTCACAAAGACGTGCATCATCGAATGAAAGCCATTGATCGAAACGTATTTGTGGTTTAAGTGCAGCACTTTCATTAGGATAACTATGACGTTCAAATGACATTGCTCGAGTCATTTGTCGTGCTTTTGTTTGATTTCCATAGCAAAGACGAGCAATAACACGAACTGCTTTAATATTTGATATTGACGGTAGAGAAAATAGACTGTCAATATAAACTTGAAATGTTTCTGGTGATTGATTGATTGGATATGGAATTTGATTCTTTTTTGTTGGCTACAATGAAAACAATGCAGGTTACTTCAATTAAAATTGAAAGATTAACCGAGATACATATACGTCAGATCTAATCGATATGTGAAACTGATGATTTTAATTTCAAGGTCATTCAGATTTTTAAAAGTTTCTAGAATGGTTGAAAGAATAATTTCAGATTTCACTTTTTTACCAGTGAGAATCAACTGCAGACTGTAGACTACCGTGATTTATATGTAGCTATCATAGAAACATATATATCGTATTTTTGACCTGTATTTGAGAAAATGTAGCTTTTTCTTCGGTGAACTTTCACTGCACATTGAAATTGTAACATTCAACTTGAGTTTTATTATTTTATTTATGGAAATATCGCAAACTGAGATCATTTTGAATCAAAACAAACTTCGAGTTGTCAAAATGAAATCTTTCTAAAATATCGCATGTGTACTTTGTTATGATTGCGAACTTATCGTACAGGTAATAGTCGATGTAGAGACTGAAAAAAATTTATTCATCTATTCAGAGAAACTGCTCGAAAATCTGCTCAAGCATATGTCAAAAGCAAGAAAATGTAAAATATTTACCAATAATTTCAATTGCTCTATATCAATTGATGAATTCGTATCATTATAGATTTCAACTTCATATGGAATAAGATATGCATGACAGTAAGTTTTTATATAATTAACAAGTATAACAAGTGTATCATATAGTAAACGTGCTAATTGTTCGTGCATATCTAATGATATTTGTTGTTCATGTTCAACTTGAGATTTTCTTATTAATTGATCAGCAAAAAGTCTTAATTCTCGTTGTTTATCAATAATTAACGATGATTGTATGTATGAACAAGTTACTTGTATATTTTTAATGAAACCTATTAATTCATTAATGATTTTTATTTGTTCACTGATCAGTACTATTGGTTCTTGATACTGAACGAGACGATTGAAACGTTGTTCAATTTGTATTAGTATCAGATTAATATCTTTTCGAAATTCGTCTAACCATCGAGGATCAGATGCCAGAAATGGAGCATTGGATGAATGTGCTATATGAGCTTGGTGAGAATATGTTGCTTGTTTGTGTGGATTTAGAGATTTTGTGGGACGAACTGTAGATGATCGTTGTAGTGATCTATGACAATTTAGAATTTAATTCAAAGATCTTCGAAGAAAGATATGTAGAAGAATAAACAATTGATTTTTCTTCTTTGCAAATTTTTTCATTCAATGTAAAGATCTGAAAAGTTGGGCGAGCGTAGATCAGCAATAACAAACGTAACAATATTAGCTATATGCAAAGAGAATCATGATGAATTTCATATTTTTTTAACATTACACACATGATTAATACTTGATACTGTAGCAGAGAAAAAGTACTTTATCTATAAATGTTTTTTTCCGAAATGATGATCTCAAAGACAAGGAAGATTGCTGTTTTCCAGATGTCTCTCAGTCATCAACATCTATAAGATGACCATTCATACGCTGTTGTGTTTTAGTATTTAATTGTTTGACTGTGCCGAAGGTTTTTAAGCAGTTGCATTTCAATTCATCGGACTATATAGTACTAGATTATAGTTTCTAAAAGGTAGCCGATAGTTTTTCTTCTTTAGGACAAGTCCCGTAATAAAGATCAATCGACTTGCCTCAATCATTCTTTTCGGAATTATTTCATAGATGATCTATAGAGAAAGTACATGAGAAAATTTTTGAAACGTCAAAACGTCTCTAAGCTGAAATTTGATAGGATGACTAACCAATATATATAATAATCGAAATCGGAAGATTCATAATTATCGATCGAACGGAGACATTGCATCGCGAATCAGTTTTTTAAAGAACATGGTCGTGATTTAAACATTTGCAGAAAAGAATATAGCAGAACGTGATAAAAAAATCAGAATTACAAGTGCTGTTATATTGTGAAAATGCAAGTTTAACAGAATTTTGTCTATATTCTCAAGTTTGCTTTTTTCGTTTGGCAAAGGTTTGATTCAAACAATTTAATACATCTCAGGCGTTGTCTTCAAGCAGAACTTTTTCGAGCGTGAAAATTAAAATTTGATCCCCATTTTATTCGATTTTGTTCATTATGTAACAATCCAGGTACAAAAACAAGGAACTGTTATGTCGATTTTCATCGAACTCAACTATATTTTGTAGATGGCTGTTATAGAATAAGAAACTTACGGATTTTTTTTATTTATTGTCGTTGGATTCAGGGCATCCAATGATGATGTTAATGTATGATATGTATTTTCTTGTTGATGTAAACAAAATTGTTCAAAACTAATATTTTTGGTATTTTGATCTTCTTGAAATCCATACGTAGGCTTTTGAACAAGTACAAATTGTAATTGTTTCAAAGAATTAATACAATTATAGACATATTCAATATCACATAAGACATCTTCGTTACGTAAATATTCTTCGCGTGAACGTAATTTAAGTACAGATTTATCAAAATCAAATGGTGTTATTTCAAGTAATTGATACAATAGATGCGCTACAGTTGATTGAAGACTTACTTTTGTTAAACATATGGGTTCTTTTGCACCGTCAACAAATATGTATAATGTTACGGGTAATTGTTTTTGTTCAATATGCTGTGGAGTTAAGCGTTGCACACGTTTTGAGTAAAATATTTCATCTGTTGATGACTAATAGAAGAAAACACAATAATGCAATAATTTTCTTTTTATTATCTTGTCAATCTTGATCTGTTCTAATGTGAATTCGATTATTATAGTACATATGTTTGATATTCATTCAGATATCGCGGAATAAATGTCTAATGCATGTTTCGCAATAGCTTTTATTCAACAATAATGACAGATCATGATGATGTCCAATATTAACCGTGAATACAACAAATGACAACAAGCACGAATTTTGTCGAGTACCCGCCACGTTCTATACGTACTCAGGGCTGTACAGTTTTGTCTCTTTTTACGAGAAAAGTTTCCTTATCACACGAAAAATTATTGTTCGTACTCTTAGTTCAAAGTTAGCTCTACACGCATTTACTCAGTCTCGATGAATAGATCATAATAAAGCAAAGTATTTGATATTGGGATATCCAACTTAGAAATTTCTTTTCATGACAACAGATTTATCACGAGAAAGAAATCCTATCTAATCTAACTAAATTGTAAGTATATATCAATTAATCTGTTCTGAGACCGTATTGAAATTCCTAAGAAGTTTACTTCAAACTCTTTCACATCCTGACGCTAGAAATTTTCTTTGAGAGCACAATAAGTGTGAGACATCATAAAACAAACTGAATAGGGAAGCATTCCATTTCTCGTTAGTCATTTGACAAATAAAATTATCCGGTAAATTTATGATCGATTCGATTGATTTCATCGAGTTGTATGTTGCATGAATACTTTTAAGTGTACATAAGTACGTATATGATTTATCGAAAGGTCAGCAGATAAAAAAAGATCGTACGATGATCGAAAAAATTTTAAAATACCTGTTTTGTTCGACTTTCATTGCGAATACGTTGAACAAGAAAACTAAACGGTTTTATTTCAGGAAATGACGTCAGTTTTAATCGTAATTTAATTGGATATTGGTAGGGAAAGGATGGTGTTGATGGTACAGATACGGATGTAGATGACACTATGGCTGGCACCGTTGCTACTGGTGATGTTGTTTTAGTTATCATTGATGATATTGTTGTTTCTACGCATGGTTTTATTTGTGTTTCGCTACTTGGTGTAACAAAGGGTGGCGTAGTCCCAGCTTCATTTAATTTTGATGGCCATGAATGTGGTCGGCTAGGTTGTTGTTTGAATGGATCGAATAATTCAAAGACATTACCAGCTAATATCGAGGGTGATGTAGGATCATTACTCATATCGATTAGATTCAGATCTTCGGCAATCGCACCTGCTTCTGCAGACCCTTTATTTTTCATACAGAATTGAAATAATTAATTTACTTATTGAGAAATTGAAGAGAAAATATTACTTGTAGTTATTGCATTGTCCACAGTTTTACTCGATGTATCAACTTTTACTGCCATATTAAAGGTATTAAAAAAATTTTTATCAAGTATTTCTTGTTCTGGAGGCTTAAACTCAATATTTTTCCTAAATACGTGTGGTGCTGGAGGCGGAAGTAATGGCCGTGGAAAACTGCACATAGTTCCTTGAGAAAAACGAGGTTGATTAACTAATGTTGGCATATAAAGATTATTTGGTGACGACGATGATGATGTTAATGTAGACGATAATGAAGTTCTTTGCAATTCATTAGTTACATTCAGAAGAGATCGAACAGGTAAATTAAAACTTGACCGACTTGATAATCGAGGATCATCACGATTATTTGACGATAGACAATCAGATGATGTCATTACTGCATTTGAAATGAAATGAAAGAGAAATTAAAAAAATGTATGATCTATAAAAATGTCGATGTGAAGAAACAAAGCCAAGATCAAGAACTTGACGAGACATTGTTTTAAGTCAATAATAAGCGTTTATTTGTTTTATTTACTTCCTAACTATGACGTTCTACTGTCTTTTTTTTTCTGTACATTGACTAAGGATAAAGTATTCAGGTATTATTTTTATTACTTAAACAGAACATCGATATCGTTCTTCGATGTTGTAGTTCTGTAAAGTGCTATTGCGTACGGAACAAAAAAAAACGAAACATAACGAATGAAATCATCGTGCCAGATGTTAGTTTGATTTAGAGAATCAAATGACTTTGTTTATCAGAATTATATAAGAACGCAAAAAAACAGATTTGTTTACTTTTAGTACAAAAATCTCAAAGCGAGAAAAAGAGACATGAAAAAACAAGTGATCAAGCGTGATTTTGTTTTCAACTATTAGTTGGGAATGCGATCAGATGAGGATTGTTACGAATGACGACATGCATACGCACAAAATGCAAAGAATGACACCGAACGGAGAAGGAAAAAAAAGGAAAACTGTTTTTCAATGGACACACAACATGATCGAATGACAATCTGATAATATATAGATGGCGTTATTTCGGGAACAAGAACAATACATTCATGTTTTTGCAAAGACTATACTTTTAATGACGTAGAATATGTTGAAGAAAATTTTGATTTTAAATTGAATCGATTGTAAAATCACATATGTCACATATGAACAGAGTTTAAAGATCATAATAGAATGTTAACTGATAAGAAAGCGGCCTTACGTTTTTTTTTTCAAATAGAATCTTACGGTTAAATGATTGTATGTTACCTGAAAAGAATACTTTATCAAACAAAATAGCATCTTACTATTCAATGATGAAATAACACAATCCAATCAAGTAACAGGATTATTTTTTTTTCTTGCTTCAATCCACAAGTTTCTTAGAAGGTTTGAAGAAAAAAACATCCTTCTATTGTTGACACAAAAACTATTTTTCTCAAAAACAAGCTCAAGTGAAAAACATGATTCAAAAGCAACAGAAACAAAAACAAATACATATGTAAAAATCACGCTCGGTACTACTGAAATTGTGACATTTATTTTATGAATAAAGTTGGAATCTAATTTGTATGTCTTCAGTAAAATTCAGTTTGATTGAAGACATACAAATTTACTGTACTTAACTATATTGCAGCGTTCTTTCGTTTCTAGTTGATTTTTCTAAGTGATGATGAAATTATTCGTTGTGGATGGTTATTATTGGTGAATACTGCTCACAAAAATGAAAGCCACCTACAGATAATTTTGTCCACATACTTCTGTGTAAAAACATTTAAAACTAAACCTTTTGTTTCAGTTCATCGTAACCTTAGCACATCTCCAATAACTTTCATCTTCGTACGTGTATAAAATTGAGACGCGATCATTTTACCTGAATTCTGATCTAGCTTGAAGGTTTACAGTTTCAGTTAAACTGAATACGTTCCTTTTGATGAACTACTAAAGTTACTAGTATGTTTGAATTTTTACATCATTTGTTAGCAATGATTATTATTGTTGCATTCGATTGGTATTCTTCTTGTTGATTGAAATTTTCAAGATACTTGAAGAAGAGAGGTAATTTGACCTTTGTGCAAGAAAGATTGTAAGAAAAAATTGTGTTTTGTTTTTAGTTTTCACTATATATCTACAGATAAGTGGAAGATTAAGTAAGTCGATCGTATTTCTATCAAAGAGCCCAATGATGACGAACCTATCTCAATTCTATCTATCGAATTTTACTGAAATGTCTCCATAAGTTTAACATGAGTTTCACAGGCGCATACTCGCTCTCATGGTTCTTTCATTAGATAAATTATCAAACGCTTGCTCTACTCGAATAGATTTAAAAGCAAAATAGTTTTTGTCTGATTATTATACTTCATCATCGAGGTCACATATAATTTAACCTATATTCTACATTAAAACTAACATGCTCGCTTTAATTTGTATAAGTAAAAGCTTAAAACATTTTTAATCCTCAATGGTATCATATTTCATCAATTTTTTAATGCTTCTTCTTTCTACTTGAAATATGGAATAGGGTTTAGTTTTGTGTACTTTAATATAGTAATATACGAAATTCAAAATTGTATCTATTATGATTAATATGAATTCAAGAACATTTCTTTTACGATTCAATATCTACTATGAATATGAATGTGTTCGTTGAATTCCTATCAACTTCCTTTTTTGTAATATGTACGAAAAGAAAATTTAAGAATTCAATTATAGCATGTATGTGATTAATGAGATAATCAATTTTGCTTACAAATTCAGTGATCGCTTGGTAACAGAAGATAAATGAATAGCACAATCGAAAAAAAATCATCAAGAGTAGACACCTAAAGAGAAGTAAATGTTACTTAACAAAGTGTAACCTATCCCAAGATAATCATTGTAAGATTCGTTATGCTTTAAATAGAATTATGAATACTATGTATAGAAAAAATCTACCTAATCATCGTACGAAAGAAAATCTTTTACTCTCAATAATATGTTTTGCTTGATAAATGATTAGATTATTTTACTCTAGGACAGAAAAACTGTGCGCAATATCAATACACAATGTACTCTTCGAATTCGAATAAGTTTTATTATGCAAAATATTGTAACTCTACGAAAAGTTCTCTTTCTCTTGGATTGTAAAACGTAAATTCTTGTATAATATCAATCGAATCCTAAGTAGTTGTTGCAAGACATAGACTCCTAACGTGTATAGTTTCTAGATATAAATGCATTTTATCATGTTACTTCTCATGGAAAATTCTATTTATGATATGACATCTTGGAAAATTTTTGAGCAACACAAGGAAAAAATCCAAAATCTGAACTTCCCTTTTGTCTTGATTTCTGCTGTCTAAATGTGCACACATCCTGATAAGCAACATAAGAACAGAAAACGATTTTATTCAGAATGAGAATTACTCGAAACTGATGAAAATACCTGGATGTGTTTTTCTTTGTTGCTTACTCATCGGATTGCTGTTAAAACACGAGTGTTTTTCATTATATTAGAAAAATAATCAACAAGAAAATAGTTGATGCAGTATGCTATTTTAATGAAACGACAGCAATGGAATAGGTTATTAAGTGGTGTGACATATATTTCACAACATGACACGATTTTAAATAAAAACTAAATATTGAACTTATTTGGGAAATATTACAGACGATGTAATACTGCGTGATACAACTTTGTTTTCTTCTAATTCATAAAACAAATTTTCTCATGCTCATGATTAGTACATGAAATTAAACGAAGTCCTCTTGAAACTGTCAAAGCATAGAAGAATGATTGATCACACGAAACCGAACAACTTGTATGATCCTAGAATTATTTTTATACAGAAGAGCTACTATTATTTATTCGTTTGTTTTTCGAGTTGATATATCTTTACCTTGCTGCCCCAGATCGAACAATGAGTCAATAGGTTTTAAACAGACATTGGACGCAAGTACTTTGGTTTTTTAGATATAATATCTCTTCCTTCTTCGACAAGTCTATACCCAAATAGCTCATTTTATGCGTTGCATCACAGGCTACAAAACGGTACACTTCGTTTCTTCATCAAGTTCTTTAATGAGCTAAAAGCTAAGAGTACTTGAAAATTTTTGGCCGCTTTTTAAAGCGCTCATTAAAATCGTATGTACTCTTAGTTTTTCGCTCATGAAAAAACTTGATGAAGAAACGAAGTGTACCGTTTTGTAGCCTGTGATGCAACGCATAAAATGAGCTATTTGGGTATAGACTTGTCGAAGAAGGAAGAGATAATAGATCTAAAACACCAAAGTACTTGAAAGTACTTGCGTCCAATGTCTGGTTTTAAATAGGTTTTTTCGAACCGTATGGTTACCTTTGATAATGCACGACAACAACATTAAATTAGACTATAGATTTAAGATTTAGAAATAGAAAAGAATTATTGATATCTCAAGAAGTCTTATGTCTACATACTGAAGATTTTTCATTTTCATTCTCTGTCAATTTCAAACTAGCGAAGAATAAGTAAAAACATCTTTATTTTTTACGATTAGATGACAGCAAACTTATATAGTACCGATTAAGTATGTTAACGTTTATCTGAGATAAATCACTGCTTTCTCTGCATAATAATGACGAGTTCTTTGAAAAATACCATCGCAAAATATCATTACGATTAAATAACAACAACAACAACTCAAAATCCCGCATCTTTCTGTAAGAGAATATCTCTGTGAAATGAAGCTGCGCTTCAATATGATCTGGGCAAAAATAATTTATGCTTCATTTTCTATAGGGAACTTTCCAACCCTATATCTAGCATCAGTGCTCCATCTTCTTTTGTGATTGATTGAGCAAATACTTGTCTCAACTACATATTTATTTACTGCTTGTTTTTTTTTAATTATTTTCACAATAAAATGTTAATCAAATAAAACACATAATCACATTCTATTTTTTCTTCCAAATAACAGATTAATGTAAGCAACATTAATGTGATTGTATACAGATCGGAATAATAAAAATTATGAGCATACTTTAGAAAGTTTGAGTACAAGATAGGACGCTCTATTATTATTCAGTTGCGTCTTATTAATCAATGTTTTTCAACACACAATAAGAGCTAGATTTTATTTTCTAATAAATTCAAATATTTATTTCGAGACATTCAAGTGCACGGCACGTGCGCTCTGACCTTTCTCGAAATCGAAAGTGAAGACTCGTTTCGTTTTCTTTCGAACCAATGCGCATAATCCTGTACTTGGCGCCATCTAATCTCAATGAAAAAGTGTATAACTATATATATATATAAGCCAAAAATCATTAGTGTTCATCAACTTTTGTTTTAAAAAGACGTAGAAAATTGAATTCGATTAAAAATACACTAGTTTATATTGTGTCTGTCTCATTCACATTAATATGGTAGTATGATTGGTTAGTGAGCATGAGACAAAGACATTAGCGTAGATACCCCCTCCCCCCTCAGAAAGAAATAATCTAACACAGAATTGTTTTTCTCATACAAGTATTCTCACCACCAGATCATATTATTTGTTTAGAAACAAAGCGTTACATGAATATTATCAACTGATTGTTTTTCAATTTTATTTCTAGGATCTTGTCCTTCTTTTCATATATACGTTCAAGCTCCTCTGTATTCAGTCAAGCATGTTGGCCGTTGCATCACTTAAACGTTCACTGGAATTCGATCCGGTTGAACAAGGTGTAAAAAGAAAACGCGCTGAAATGAAATTATCACCACCATCATCACCGACAACATCATTCACAATGAACACTACACCAGTATCTCCATCAAAACAACAACAACAACAATCTATTTTTACTTCATCACCAAATAAAAATCAATCCTTAGTTTTTAAAAAGCCCTGTTCGCTTACTTCTCTATCATCATCATCAACGTCAACAACAACAACAACAGCAGATGATACACCAATGTTTACCTATGCACAAGCTGCTCAAATGTGTGCTCGTTATTTACGTGAACAAGATTTATCATTTCGCGAACAGTATGAACAACTCTTGTCGACTAAACTAACAGAACAATATGATACATTCATAAGATATACACATGATAGTGTTCATAAAGATCAATCAAAACAACAACATCGACTTTTTCATTTCGGTCAACAACAAGAATCAAATAATAATACATCAACCGTTGCCTTTTCATATGTTTCATGAACATTAACAAGAAAATTTTCGTTTCGTTTTTTCTCTTTTTCGCTCTCACACATATATTATACATACGATATTCTCTCGTTTTTTGTCGGTTCTCGATGTACTCTGTTTTCTTTCTTTCTTTCTTCTCTGATTTAAAAGCTCGTTGAACGATTTTGCCATATGTTATAGTTAAGGAAAAGCATCTAACTCAACTTTTTCTTCATTTCTTTCTATGTGTGAGCGGTTTTTTTTGTAAGAAAACATGAAAATATACGAACATGAACTGTATATTTCTCCTTAAAAGTATCCAAGACAGCTGTTAGTATCATCGATTAAATTTTTATCTTTTAACAATAGAAAACAATACTCAACAGGGATAATCAAAGATAAGATCCGTCTACATCAGAGATATGTTAGTTATGTTCTTAATTCATACTCTAGTTCTGTAGTGAATTCAAAGGATATTAATAACTGAATGTTTATCGATCGTTTTGCTTGAATTAGAAACACAAGTATTACATAAGCACTGAACGTATCTAGTTTTTCCTTTATCTCTGATGATACAGGTAGTGCAAACTGTTCTACTCAGACGAAATTGATTATATCATTACGTTTTATTCAATTATTCCAGCAACGCCCTGAATTCTTTCTCTAATAGTATTGATATACAGATATTTATATGCGTACATGATATCTGAAGTACATGAACGAAATACTTGTTGTCATTGAATGCAAATTTCAAATTGATTACCATTATTTTTACAGAGATAAGAGTTGCAACATTGTCTAATAGTGTTCTTGTTCTTTGTTGTGTTGTAAAACACTATCTTTTTTTATTAATGCCAGTTCTTTGCGTCGAGTAATATCGATATGAGAGTGTGTGCATACTGCTGCTACACTTTATAAAAGTGCTCTCGTCAAAGACAACTATACAAACGAAGATACTATTAGAGAACTGCCACTTTCAATATTGACAAGCTTGTTGATGATTCTTTTTCTGATGGAAACTAGTAGAATCTTTTATATTCCTGATAGGACTAGCTCGTTTTTTTCATACTATACATGTTTTTTTAATAGATCATTATCTGTCTTTCAAATTACTTTCAGTAATTTAGAAAATATTTTTGTTAGCCAGAAATTTTATTGACCATCGCACTTGAAATCGATGATACGTGTCACTAGCACATTCTTTTACTATCGTCGGGTAACTTTATTGTGAAAAGTTAAAAATGTGTTGCTAAATCTTACTCTGCTAATAGCAGTGTATCTCTGCAAAATGTAAACGATGCATTGCAGATATTTTTTACAACAATATATGAAATTCTTTGCATTGGCCACAAGTTGATCACTCACGTCACTGAAAAAATAAATAAATAGTGTGCTTCGTTGAAAAATATTTGTGAGAAAAATATACTTTTCGAAAATAGTTTAAGACATTTTCGACAAAGTGAAATTCATATTTGACATACAAAACAAAATTTTGAAGAAAAAAAAACTATTTTTCTTTATCTGTACTATCGATCAATATTAATCAGTATTATATATATGCTCATGTAAAATAATGTAATGCACGAATGACATACCATTCTATCGCTAATCAGTAACTTTTACTATAGACCATCGATAATAGATTTCTTTACTTGAATGAATCGATAATTCAATGTCTACAGAGAAATTCTGATCTATTGAGAATAGGCTGTTGTGAATAGATTCCACAAATTTTCATACTGCATAACCCAAGACTAAATGAATTAGATGGACAGATCAATTTTTATTATTAAGATCACACGCAATTCGTCTATTGACAAATGTCTTCATTTTTGGTGGCAAAACGATTCAAGTTGTTTTGACTGTGTAATTTTAGTACACGAAATTTTTAATGATGAATTCGGTGAGCAAAAAATGAATGTTTATTATAACAGAGAAAAAAATTTCTTCTAGATTTTGAGCGTTGTAGTAAGTTAAGAATGCAGATCAACTAGTTGTTCTATCTGTCAATTAAAAGTAAAAGCAAGGCTGCTGTGGTTTTGCTTTTCTATATGCATGATAATTATTTCATCGGTGATGTCAATCAACTGTGAAGATAAGGCATGAAGTTTTTTTACACTGTGACAAAATCAAAAAAAAAAGGAATCTTTTATTAAGAACGTGTAGATAAATTGGTTCAAAATCTATTATGTCAGCGATCGATTTCTATATTCTGTTCTATGTCAGAGAAGAAAAATAATGTATTTTCGATGTCATACAAAAAGCAAAATGGTTGTATAATAGTAATGACTAATATTAAGTCATCTAAAACACATTTAATAGAATCTTCTATTGTTTATTGTAATGGATATAAAATAAAATAGCATCGCATTTCTAAAATGAACTTTTCCCGAAATCTAACGAACATTATTTGACAAATCGTACAATTCCATTGATCAATCGTATTTCTATTTTTATCATTACTCGATTTATGATTTAACAAGTTTCATACGACTAAAAGAATAGTCGTAGTTTTATTTTGAATTTGAGCGAACAGATGATAACCATTCAGTACATACGACGAAGTTTACCAGTGAGAAGTGCAACTTCACGTATCAAGTTCAAACTTGTATGAATCGATCATTACTATTAGAACATACAGACGATTCATCGAGCTTAGTCAAAAAATTGGAAGAGATTGCTGACTATGACAATTTGCAACTGTTTCCTTTGTGACCTCAAATATTTTTTATAGGCCAGTTTATTGATTTATTGAATATCTTCAAAGTTTTTCCCCAGATATGGAGTATTCAAGTTGAGTCGATTGTTTTAAAGATGACCATGGGAAAAATTTTTTCTTTTGAAATTTCGACATGTACGGTTGAAAGTATACTTCGTTGAATATGACGTCTATGTCGGAGAGATCCTATATCGAAATTTCTTGTTTTATAATAACCACACATTAATTTAAAGCAGATTAGAACTGTTAGCCACTACATTGCCGCTTGGTTCGTATTTTTCAGTCCTTTTTTATTGGTCTTCTTCAAACATCATTTTTAGTCAATTACCAACTTACCCGGTGGCAATCATTTCAAGTGGCATTTATTCATATGAATTACATACTATTACTTTTAAATTAACACAAGAAGGCTAAGATATTCTTACCTGCATCAGACATACTATTTCGAAAAGAGACGAAAGATTTCTTTTTCTTATCGAGTCATTTATCAGCAATTGAAAAACATATATGATGTGTGACTTGTTTTTTATTCACTATCATCATTTTATTTCTCTCATAAACGAAAGAAATATCTTGTTCAATCAATGTGTATATTACGCACGCGCACAAAAAGAAAACAAAAACACAGAAATAATCTTTTTCCCTAATTTTTTAGTTACTTTTTTTTGTGTATGATCATCTGTGTTGTTATTCGAGTAAAAGTAAACATCGAGTTCGACATTTATCTCGATATCCGTTTGTTCGAACAACAAGCAATAATGACTACACATACACACCAACAAACAGACATAAAAAACAGAGAAGAAAACGAAAGGAGCATGAATGAATGAATCAATGAATGAATGAGAAAAAAAATGAATGAAACAACAACCAAACAAAACAAACCAAAATAATGGGTGGGAAAACACAAGAACAAATATACACACGCGCACGTACGCATACACATTAAAGGGATACAAGCCCATGATGATGATAAAACTCAGAGAAGCACTCAAACACGCACACACATGCATATATATATATATATATAGATATATATATATATATATATATATTAAGAATCGGATGTAGTCACCGGTGTTGATGATGCAAATTTATGCGTCTTCGTTGGAGGATGTATACGATGAAATTGAGCTAATTGTACAAGACCACACGATGATGGTGTTTGTTTGGTTGGTACGGATGATAATGATTGTGGTGATGGTGGTGGTGGCGTTGATGGAATAACATATGACGGATGATGGGAAGAAAAAACGGGCGTCGTTGGAGAAAGAACATAGATTGATGATGATTTTGTATAGAATTGCTGTTGCTGTTGTTCGGTTTGTTCTTGTTTTGAAATACAATCAATATCGTTATTATTTAGCGTTAAGGTTGGCGGTGGTGTAGGAGGCGTTGATATTAGCATCATTTGTTGTGATGTTGATATTGTATGAGATGATGATAATGGTGGTGGTGATGATGGTGATGGTGGTTGTGGTTCAGTTAATGTCGATAAAGCTTGATTAACACGACGTGATGAGCAACTATATGGATGATCAAGCTCGACAGAGAATGATGAACGGTGTTTACCGTTAGCATTGAACGACAAAGAATCATTTATATCATAGCATGAATCATTGAAACAAACCGACGACTTTGGTAATGATTTCGATTGATAGTGATGTGCTAATGACATCGTATGATTTTTAACGGTTAAGTATGAATGAAGACGATAGGATTCTTTAAGTAATGGTCGAGATGAAATACGCCATAACACGGGTCTAAAATAATTGAAGAAAAACGAATTCAATATTCCAAAATATGATACTTACTTCTGATTTACTACATACTTGTCTGTAATATGTGATGAGAGAAATGTTTCATCTGTTAAGTCTTTATTCTCCTGTTCAACATGCCGATCATAGAGCAATCTGTTAAATGAAAACAAAAACATTTTGTCGTGACAATAAAAGTCAATAACCATATGTGTGAATATACCTTCCGCCCCGTCCTACGCGTACACGTCGTTTGCCAATATGGCCTCGTTCAGAACAAGCCACATAAAAAAACGATGAAAAAGTCGAACGTCGAGAATTCGTATGTTGCTGTTGATCTTGGTCAATTGGCTGAATAAAGTCGAATGTTGATTCATGAAAGAAAACTCGAATGACATACCCTTAGATATCTGCATCCAGATTTAGGCCGAAATTGCCATGGATCAATGGATTCTTCATCATCAATACTCGCTCCAACTCCATCAAGGGAATTATTTATATTCTCGTTTGAATTCGACAATATAGATGAACCGTCTTGCAAAATAACACGACGCATTGTGTTATTTTCAAGCTCCTATGGAAGACATTGACACGAATTTAGATTTTATCTTCGTTCATTTGACTTTTAATAATTTTTACCTCTTTCTGTTGCAATTTTTTTGCTTCTTCCAGAAGTTGAGCTTTAAGCAAGACTGCATCACTTGATGCATTTTCCGTCAGAGACCATAAATCAGCGAACTGAAGATTTCGATGATTCTTTCCTTGTTTTATTGTCCCTGATAGAGAATTTTTCGAACGACGTCGACCAGGTTGTTGCTGTGACTGTTGTACTTGAGATGAGAATATGTTTCCTGGTGACAATCGTTCAAGTATAGATTGTGGTATGGATGTGGATGGTGGCAATGCCAAATTATGTACAATAGGAGATGATGGTGTTGTTGGTGATGACAATAGTTGTGTTAATTTGTCATTCTAAATAAATTTACAAAAATAATCAAATAAAGATTTCATTTGAATTTTATTCATCACTTACATGATTCAATTTTCGAAACAGTTTTTTCGATGATGAAGTAATATTATTGTTATTATTATTCATCGAAGAATCTGATGCTTTAAAACGTTTCAATTTTGGTTGTAATGCATCATTTGAATCATTTGATAATGATCTTGATTGTTGTGATTGTATAGGAGTTTGAAGTAGACTAGCTAATGTTGATGATGACAATTGGTGTTTTTTATGATTTTCAATACGTATGAGTTGTGTTAATAATTGTTGATGTTGTGCAGTCGTTAAACTGCTATTACTGTTCAACAATAATGATGTTTTTAGGTTGGAGCGAGCATGATGATGAGAATGTCGATCGTGATTTGTCGGCAGTGTGATGGACGTGCTGTTGATCGATGATGTTTCGTCATCCGGTTTCGATTCACATCTGGACGAGCATAGAATAGAAAGGCAGACAACACACAGAGCTCCATAAACGAGACTCTCCGGTTGCCACCGAGGGGTGGACACGCATCGTACCGTGCTTGAAATATGGACAATGCGCATTCGAGCAATGATGCTTTGGTTGTTTCCCGAACTTTGATCAAACTTGTCAACTTTCTACAAGAATTATTCAATAGAAAAATATATACGTTCGAGTCAAGTCATAGCTATATATGCACGTGTTCAACATACACGACGGCTTCGAAATTCGATCGCAGTTTGAGCATAGACAAATATGCTTGCTCATCGTTTTTCCGATTCTTTTAAAATAAAAATGAAAATTTATGTTTCAATAGAATGATTGAAGTCAGAAAATCGACTATACTTTTCTTGTGGTCATTTTTTCAACTCGTCGTCTAAATGCCACATAAGGATGGTGTTTGCCTTTTTCTTCTTTGATATCACGTTCTGTCAGCAATCGGGGTTTCAATCGTTTGTCCTAGTTAATTTTCGATTAAGAAGAAACGAAAAAAACCAAGCAATGCCACCAAATCATGTCACTGGGGTAATCAATTAATTTAAAGGAAACCGAAAAATAAATAGATAAGCATATACTAGACTTTTCTATAGAGAAATGTCTAATACATATGTATCTATTTCTTTTTCATGGTTTTCTTTGTTAAAGAAAAAAATGTAACGAAAGAAATGAATATTATAAAAATGTACCCGTGTTGTCCGTCGTTTATTCCAAAAATCATAAACAAGTTTTAAATGTGAACCATCGATATTGGATAGTAATGCACGTGCTTCATCGAATGATATAAGTGTTCGTGTACTTGCATTCTCAAGTTTATCAATGATAATTTCATATTCAAGATGTGTAAGACTCGGACAAGATATGCGACCACATTCATTAAACCAATCATGATCGATTCTATCCATATCATATTCAGGTTCATCGGATTCAAGTTGCAAGGCTAAAAAAGTAAAATTTATTCTTCTTTTTTTCTTGTTTAACACAACACAAACAAAGTCTGTTGACAGAAGAGAAAAAAAATGGGAATATATACGTTGTAAACGAATAAGTTGTTTAGGTAATTCATTAGTCGCGGGATAGATCGATTGACTATTTGGATCTTCATATAAATCAGGTATTGGTACAGCACGAATTTTCGCTGAACCAAGTCGTCGTTGAGCATCAAGAGCATTTTGTAGATGATATTCCTTGAAACAAAACATAAAACATAATTCTTGATGAAGAAAAAGATAAACAATTTTGTCTCTATGCATACTGATTCTTCTTCACGTTCCATGCCCGATACAAAGGGCATTTGTGGTACACATCGTTGTGGTAATTGTGAATTTGGTAATGATGGTTGTTGAGATGTTTGAAGATTAGATGTGGACGAAAAAGAAACAACAAGATTATTACTAGATGGTTGGGTTGTAGTGGTTGTTGTTGCTGACGCATTTGTAAGTGTATTATTGTTATCATCATGTTGATCGACAAATAGTCGTATACGTTTACTCGGATCAAGATTTCGTGCTCGAAAAAGAGGACGATTCATCGAATCTAGAAGCCTAACAATATTACATTTTATTCTTTACATTTTAAAAAACAAAAGATGCGCTTGTATTGTACTTTTAACTGACCAGAAAAACTAAGATACACATATACAACATCGTATAGCTCATCGCCGTATTCAGATGATGTATGGGTAATATGTTCATGTAAATATTCATACATATATATATATATATATATATGAATGAATGAGCTAGCCAGATATCTTACTTTCTTCGTTCTTTCTACAGACATACGCGCGCTTAAAAAAGCGATGATAGAGTCACGTGTTAAACAATATTTTTTTTGTTGTTCTGTTAAAGACACAATATCGTAATTGAAAAGCGGAAAGAAAAACAAGTGAAAAAAATATGTCTGTTGCATATGCATGTTTCATGGATATTACACACCTTGATAACACGAAGAGAAAAGGAAAAAAAATCGAAGAGTACGTTTAACCTGCGATTCTCATCTAGAAGAAAAACGACTAAGAAAGCAAGAAAAAAAGGTCAAATGAGTACGCTGATCAAATAAAAAACTTCTCGGTTTTTTTTTATTGTATTGGACAAACGAATAGAGAACACGTCGTTTTATTCGTTCTTTATAACTATCATATGCCACGTCGTCATTCGTCTTTTTTACTACTATGATGACAAACAAAACAAAGAATGATAATCATTTCTTAACAGTATAAAAACGTAGGAGGCAGAATAATAGCGGAAAAGACACTTACGAAAACAACAACTGTTATTGTAACTTAGATTCTTTGTCTTTATCGGCTACATAGATGACGCCTAGCAAGGTCGCTTCAGTGATAGTGAACTATTTTCAAACGATTATGTAATATTAAGCAAAAAAGAAGGAGAACGTAACGAATGAATGAATAACAATAAAATTATCTAAATACGTTTCTAATTATAAGGTATTTCATAAAACTTTGCGGAAATTTTTACTGTTTCTTCTTCTTCTTCTTCCTTTTTTTCTTGTTTAACGAGACAAAGTAAATAGATCGAATATGTAAGAATAATTTTATCATTTATAGAATTCGATTATAATTATCTAAAAACTAGATCATTGAATAATAGAAATAATCGAAAGACATAACGCATCTAAGTGAAAAATTAAAATAAGAATAATCAAATTTTGTTCTGATTTTTGCTCTCATATTACAATTCTAACTCATGCTCATGCACAAACTAGTAACAATAAGCGAAAACCAGTCAACAACAATCATTTCTTTCTTCTTCTTTTTCTTCCTTTTTTTTTGTTGCTCTGTGTACCTCCTGCCGATGGTTAGTGTGCTATTAGATGTGAAGAGCATACGAAAGAAAGCGAGAACGAGTCTTGTAGCATACAAAGTGATTAATAGATGCTCTGCATGTGTGTGTGCATAATGCACAAAAGATTGGAGAGTAGTGATGACTATATGTTGTCCTCTAACATCGTCTATAAGGCTCACTATATATTTATTGTATGATTTTGTACTCTACAAATATATAAATATATATATATATATTATACTAAGAAAACGAGCAAAGAAAAAATTAAAATCATTCTCGAAGAGTTTGCTTCCAAACATGTAATATTTATTTTAGTTAATTTAGAAAGATTCAAGTATGTGTTGTTTTCTTAATAGTATTTTTTTTTCTTTTTCTAGACCAATACTATTGTACTGTCAATGATCAACAGTAACAGTAGATAGGAGACTACAAAATGACACGATCGTTTTGCTCGCATATGCGCTCGCTCTCTATGTTTTTTACTTCTCTCGCTTCTCCCTTTCTTTCCCCCTTCCCTCCCCACCTTTCTCTTCCATGCTGCGTCCCGCATCCCATCGTGATACATACATGGCCATTTGTGCTTGCGCGCTTGTTCGCAAAAATGAATCGCGCACGATAGACGAGCAAGCGAGCAAACGGCCCCCTTTTCTCTTCTCTTTTTTCCTATCGTCTATGTGTAAGCTGGTGCGATGCATGCCTGCATTCGCATTTTTCTTCGTCTTTTTTTCTCTCTCGCTTGCTCTCGCTTTCTCTTTTTCTTCAACAACGACGACGAATACATATAAGATATATAGTATTTCAAGCCTGAAGCTATCGTCGACGTCGCTATATTTTTATATTTATTATTCATTTGCGAAACGAGAAAGACCGATAGAGCGAGAGAACGAGAAGAAAAAAAAAGAATGTCAAGTAATCGGGCAAGTAAGAATCTGAATAACGACACAATTTCTTGTTTCTCTTCGCGTATGGTCGCGAGAACGCTCGGTCGTTTCATAGACGATCACGAGAATGGGAGAGAGACAGAGAGAAAAAGAGAGAGAAGTAGAGAAAAAAAGACGAAGAAATAACAGAGAGAGAATAAGAGAAGTATACACATACCCGCACACCCTCAGTCTACGATATATGCATGCATACACATAAGAATATATACACACGTATATATCCTGATGCGAAACCTTTATGAAACTCTATGAAATCTCGCATGATTATGTCAAATTTTACAATCATGAGTTATATTGATCCATAAATTTCTTTTATTAGTTTTGATTTTAGGCATTCAACGAAAGTCTTATCTTATGTTGTTGTTAGGTTTTGCATGAAAAAGGCAAAGAAGGTTGTTTGTCGTTATATTTTTTGATGAGTAGTATGCTTGCAGAAAGTCTGACTAGGCTAAGAAAATTTACTTACTGGTCACAATAAGAAAGAAGAAAAACAAAACGTAGAGCTTCGACCTATTTTTTATGTGCTTCATCACCACGGCGAAGAAGAAGAAAAAAGATGTGTGTGGGGAACGAGAGAATTTTTGTCGGCGCCGCAGTCGAGTATGCGAGCGCGCGAAGGGAAACAGATGTGAAGTGATGAAAGCATTGGTGCTGCAAAGATAATGGGTTGTATTGCCTTTCGGGTCGTATGTTTCTCGTGCATGCAGGATAGAAGGACGAACCAGTGCATATTACTGCCGTATAGATGTCGAAAGAAATGGATGTAGTTATGTGGTTGAGTCTTACAATTCTGTCTATCATAATTACATATGCATACGATAATGAAGTGCGGATGTCAAGAGAAGCAAAATAAATCAAATGTTACCAATATCGAGTATCATTTTCGAAGAAAAAAACGAAATCAAGTCAAAATTATTGATCTGCACTTTTTTTGTCTAATCCGAAACTATCAGTCAAGAATATATGATCATCGAAAGTCTAATAAACTGTTACAGTTTTTGAATGTTATAATGAAATGTAAATAGAATCAATGGTTTTCACATGTCACTGACGAACAAATATCAATAACTGTTAATCATCGATTGCAATGATATTTTAATCATGAAAAGAAAAAAGAACTTGAGAAGATTAGAAAATATCTAATAGGATTCGTTGCAATAAGAGTTCTTAGAAAATGTATAACTATTTTATCAGGTTTGACGCGAATGGGCAACATATTCATTGAAAAATTAATAAGAAAATTTTTGCATCGCCATTCATTTCTATGGATCGATTTCGTGACCTTTGAAGAGTACCTCATGAACCGGCCGAAAAGTGTAATTTCTTTCAAACAGATTAATTATTGAAAAAAGATAAAAATATTCTGATTCATACCCATAATTTATTCTGCTTAGAGTAAATCATACGTTCGGACTGGAACATTCACGAATCGCAATGTAATATGAAATGTCACTAAGAGTAAAAATCTCAGAGACAAAACTTCTATCTTTTTAATTTTTCAATGCCAACTATTGAAAGTTGGATAAAACTATCAGAATTCCACAAGATGAACACACAACCGCAGACCCTCTTAGCTCTATCTAGTTTAATCCCGTTGCATTTACATTTACATATCACATCCTTTCGATTGGCTATGAGCTATTCAACAAGTTCACTATGAAGATGAAATAATCTTTTCAACAAATTAATTGAATCTCTTATCTTATGATACCGTTGTTTTCCTATTATTACAGTTTGGATAAATTGAACTAAACCAAAGCATTTCGATAGACAAAAACAAAAACGAACTTGTGCGTTTTTCCAGTCGAACAGTGACATCTAATAGCACGGGTGATGTTATTGGTTGTTGTCTCGATTGTTTATTTTTTGCTGGACATTCGTGTATGTGTATGTGGAGATTATTTAACACATTCTCAAGTTCGAGGAAAAAATGACAAATTGGTTGTCACGAGAAATCAAACATCTTTTGCCCACATTTGATTTACATGCTATTCGAACGGTTCTTGTAACATTCGATCCATGGCGACTTGATTCGCGAGCCGCAAGAGATTTTTTACATATCATTACTGATGATACAGTTGCTAAATATTATCCAAAAATGTTTGTTAAACCAACAATTAAATCGGATCTATCTGAACCAGTTATAGCAGTAGAATTTATTGATTCATCGAAGGCAATATTCAAAGCATCGAAATTAACAACATTGGATATCTTCACTAAACTTAAACCATTATGTATTGCTAAAGCTCCACCACCTTAATAGTTGTATTTGATCTTTTTACTGTTTTTGATTATTAATATTAGGAAATAAACTAAAAACAAGAATCATATATTTATAAATCGATTACTTAATCGTTACGACGAATAGAAATTTTCATCATTGTATATCTTCGTAGGTAATGAGGGATTTTTCTTGGGCGATCGACTTTCGAAATAATTGCTCTACGATGATTAACTCGGTAAATGAGAACATATCATACGAGGGAACGAATAGAAATAATCAAGTTTAATAATAATTGCATGCGATGTTTGTTCATATTATCTTTTTTTGTATGTGCATCGAGAGGTACATACATTATATTTACTGTTGATATAGTCCTAGATAAGTACGTATATGTTTAAATGTGACTAGGCGAAATAATATAATATAATATTGATAAATATCTGAAATATATATTATTGCACGAAATGAATCATCGATTCAACGATCATGACTCATATTGCAAGAAAAAACAAGGGTTATGTAATTCACTAATATTAAGAGAAAAAAAAATAGCAACTACAAAATGCTGAATTCGAAACATTTGTCTTTGGCTTGTGATATTCAAGAGAAATCGCTACCATTGGAAGAAAAATCATTACATTGAAACAAATTTTTTTCTCTAGTAGATAATCATGTTGTAATTAAAAATTTATTTCGTTGTGTCGTTTAACAACTGGAAATGTCCAACTCTTCATTTCTTTGTAGTCAACACAATCCTGTTCAAGAATCCGTATGGCACTATCCTCGGCCACCTCGTATTGAAGATACAAATAAACACATCAAAGTTATATTTAATGATGTTGTCATAGCTGACACTCAACATGCTAAGCGTGTACTAGAAACAAGTCATCCCGCCGTCTTACTATCTACCACCGGAAGATGTTCGTCTTAAAGAATTTTTCAAGCCAGTTTCAAATGGTAAATCATCATTTTGCGAGTGGAAAGGTACAGCTAACTACTACACAATTGAAGTCAATGGCAAACGAGCAGAAGATGCAGCATGGTACTATTCGAAGCCAACAGAGC
Organism: Rotaria macrura; assembly: GCA_900239685.1. Lineage (NCBI taxonomy): Eukaryota > Metazoa > Rotifera > Eurotatoria > Philodinida > Philodinidae > Rotaria > Rotaria macrura. The sequence continues at coordinate 246,039 of OENT01000015.1, forward strand.
CTCAATTTACGGCCATTAAAGATCATGTTGCCATTTACGCTAGTCTAATGGATGAATGTCGAGTCGATGACGAACTCGTTATACCACAAACAGGACTATTTTATGGTGGATGGATCACGAAAGATATTGTCGGACCTTTCAAAGGTGAACCTGACATTATTTTATGATAGTTCATTCTGTTTTTTACTTTCTGAAAATAAAAACTAATTTTGAATTTACCTGCTGTTGTATTTACAATGAAATAGGCAACGAATTCACTGACTGAATAATATAGTTATTGTTATGAATGTTTAGAATAAGAAGTTGATCGTTGTCTTTTGCAAATGTATAGGATATGTTTTCCATAATTGATCCATCCTTATAGAAAACACCTTGACACTGATGACTGTCATTGTCGTTTTATTATAAGTTCGTGCATTCTAATACGATAGTTTTGATGATTCTTGCAATATGAATAGGATGATATTAAAAATTAGACGTATAATGTGTCTTGATGGTGGGTGGGTGTTTGTGTTAAAGTGAAGAAAACAAGGAAAATTAAATCATCGACTAAATATTATTCGTGATATATTGAATGTCGTTTCTTATGTATCAATGTCTTGAATATATAAAATGCATCAGTTGACCATTGTTCTATCTAATTGGTATTTTATAGCATCTAGGAGTACTAATAATGATTGTTAGTTGTTTATCACAATGGTTTGTCCTATGATTTAAACATGTAGCTTTCAATGACTTTAATTTACGTATTTTTGTTTTAGAAAATAATGTCTTCGATATCAGAACAAGTTTTTGCTTGTTAACGGATGAGTCACATGATTGTATGTCACATGATTTGATGTTATTCGACACTAAATCAAATGACTGAATGCGTTCTTTCATATGCATATGTATGCAGTGGAAATCATTTTATTTATACTTTGTGTTTCAATATCATAATTTAATATATATTTATCTGAATCCATTAATTGTATTGATTTAGTCTTGAAGAGAAAATATCCCATCGTTAATAATGCTGGAGTTGAAGTCTTATAGATGAAATTTTGATTTACAGTTTAGTATTTGACGATAAAGACTTCGATAATGTGTCTTATTCATGATTTTTCCTACATTTTCTATCGTTCTTAATTGGCAATTGTTGCCCCATAGCAGATGATATTGGTAGCTTCCTGCTGTTTTTCACATTTGACATTTAGAGATGGATAGAATCGAATAAGAAAGTCATATGCGGACAGCAAATAATTAAGACAAATACCTCGATTGAATTAAGAACTTATTAAACTCCGTGCGCAGTCACTCCACATTTGTGTTCCTTGATTGTGCTAGATACTACACATTCATTTATTTGTTTAATATTAACTATCACTTATCTTGTATTGAAGACTTAAAAGATAGTGAAATTTTGCTCTTAAATGAACTCAGGTAATCAGAGACTGATATAATAGAAATATAGCTACTGAAAAACAAATCGTAGGTTTCTATTGAATCAATCGAGTTAAATTTTCAGATACGTTACAACCTTTCATAAATACAACCACAACGAAGAAACTCATGTTATCGAGAAACGATCTACAAATATGGTATATTTTCGTCAAATTTTTAATAAATAAAATCATCATTTGTTTATATCAATACGTTACATATTTTTCAAGCTATCGAACTGCACACATCGATGCAACTCGTATTGTTTATCAATAATTTTTCTATTACTGATTTCAATTTATATCTTTTCAATATTTCGTATACGATTTGTTCTCTTTCGAATTCCTTTACGAAACTGTAAGTTCATCTAAATGCGAAACGAAAGAAACATGCAAAACAGAATTTTTTCCAACTTATTTTTCCTCAAAATTTTACCTGATTAAGAACATTATAAAGAAAGTCTACTGTCATAGTTTGTAACAATTTATTTGCTTTCTAAGAATTTTTTGTGCTTAGCATGTCATGTCTGATTGATAGTTTCTATTTATCGAGAATCAATAAGAAATAAGTGACTGTGAACCTAGTGTAAACGACTCATTCATCAACTGCACGCATTAGTAATTCATGTGGTACCCGTAGTTTTTCATAATATTTTATTGACTTGAAGAAAAATCGAACTGATGTCTTCATTCATCAATTAAAGAAAATTACGATTGGTCATACACTAAAGCTGCTCACAAATGATATCATAATTCATTTTAGCAATTTTGTCTGTCTATTTAATTCAGCACGAAAATAGCTCCTATTTAATGCTTTTTTTGAGTATGCTAATGAACATCTCATATTTGCGCAGTTAAAATGATTCATCGGTTAATATTGCAATTGAATGTCGTTATTAGTCTTCATATGTTGAATATATGTTATTATAATATGAATTACCAATTCTTCAAGGAGAACTTTGTAGTACATCGAAAAAGAATGTCGGATTATGAAAAGAACACATGCATTTTTTGTGAAGGTTTATTCGCCGTAATACAAGAATTGTTTGAATTTCACGATAGATTAGTTTTTTATCACATTTCTTAAAATTCATACGATCGTGTTGATACTCATAATATATCGTTTATAAAGACAGTTAATCAAATGAAAATTTTTCAATTTCTAAATATTGTTTGATATAGATTTAGAGTATTTTACGTTTTATCTAATTAGTATGTTTGTTTCACTATTGTAGTTATGTTTCATCTAATTCACATGAACGTCTTTCTGCATAAAAACACTTTGTGGTGTTTTTTGACTAAATTTATTTTGAATGCTATTACAGTAAACTTCGAATATATTTCATTGAATTATTCATATGCATGATATAATTGATGACAAAAGAATTTTATTAAAATGAAATGTTTTTCTACTCGAAGCTTTATGCTCATAATATATCAACTCGATTTTTTTCGTTGCTCATTCAAGCAAATCATTCAATGAATCATTACTTTGCGTGTGAAACTCTGCTTTTGTAGAATAAAAAGACACTCTGAATTGATTTCGAATTTAACTAATTCCTTGTAATACAATAGTTAAAAAAACATAAGTACACAGCAGGCTAATCAACATTTATTCTGAAATTAAAATCAATGTCGTATAGAATTTGTTTCATTTTTCGACAATAAAGATTTTAGAGATTTATAACGGTAGAACAAAAGACAATATTTAAATTATCTGTGAAGTTCATAAAGCTGAACAACGGTGTATTTACGAGAGAAACTTTTCTTTACACATATTATTGAGAGAAGAAAAGTTTTTTTTTAACTTTCAAAATGTACTAATGGAAATAAGTAAAAGATGTTATTCTAAGCATCAAGATTTTAATATAAGGTAAAATTTTAATTTACGCTTTAAATCAATGCTCAATATTCTTAAAATACATCAGCATTGTCACTGAAAAGTACTTGAATAATAATTATATCATCTGTTAATGTCTAGAAAACCATGAAGAAAAAATCATGAAATGAAAAACTGAAGCAATGAATAACGAATGAGAAACTTTAAGAATCGATGAACTACGTGAAATAAATTCCTATTATAATTTTTAGTTTTTCTCCATATTGTATTGTGTAATATTCAACCTATTTTTTATGATAGGAGAAACAAAATACTTTTGTCTATATTTATTCACAATGATATAAATTCTACATCAACTAGAAGGCATTCTAGTTTATCTAGATACTTGATGTACGTTTGAATCACGAAAATGAAATTTTCTCAAACCTAAACTCAGCTTAGCAATCTATCATATTAGTCAATTGAATTTTAATTATAAAGTTATAAATTCATCATACACTCATCGTCGAATAAGTTCAAATATTTGAATTCAAACGTGAATTTCTACTTTCCAGTTAACACATTATCACTATGAAGCTATTGTAGCTGAGAATGTAACTTAAATTAATATTTGCGAACACTACTCATTTACAGTCAGAAATGTGTTATCGTTCTTTGATTTACAGTTTCATATCTATAAAAAAAAACTGCTAATGAATGTAGTGGTTGTATAAATTCTATCCTGGCTGGATACTTATAATTGTTCTTTAGTAGAATTGAACTATTCCTTTTAAAGTAGGCAATGATTGTCTCGGAAAAAATCCCCAAGAAGCTATTTTAACATCGTCAAATTTTGAGATTCTATTCAAAACAACACATTAAATCATATCATTAATATGTCTGTTTATTAAAATTTAATATTTGCGCGATCAATGAATTGACTTGCTGAAGTGTCTGTAGAGGAAATTAAAAGTTTCCAATGTTTTCAACATGTATAGGGAACAAGATAGGTTATTTGGATGTTTTCTTGTGACGAGTACATTTATTTATATTGTTTATTCGTTTATAATACTAACTACAAAAAATATTCGTTGTTTTTCTTTTTCTTGACTAGTTTTAAAAAACAAATTCATCAGATGGAAGAAAAATAAACGGATGCTGTGATTACAGAGACAATGAAAATGGAAAAATCATGCGTTCAATAAGCAGATTTACTAAATGAAATGGTTTTTTTTATCATACTTTGAAAATCAAAGAATATTTTTGAACGTATGCTAATCTTAAATAGAAGTTAGGAAACAGTTGAATAAATGATTATTACAAATGAAACCATTCGTTCAAAAAGACATCTTATTATCAATCTTTTGAATAACTTTTTATCGACGATAGGGATCACCATTGAGTTAATGCGATGAACTATACAGTCTTTATGTAGTTGTAAATTACCTTACTATTGATTCATTAGCAAATGTTGATTGATAAATATTAAGAATCAGAAAAGCAGATTATCATCTATCAAATCTGTATAGCTTTTGACTGAAATCAATGTCAAAAATGTAATTGAAGTGATTATTTTGAGAGTCACTGTTCGTTTGATTTCTTATTTATATCTCTAGGTCGATATCTTTGATAACTTAAGTCGTTTTCAAATGGTAAGATGATCATAAGACAGTCAATTTATAAAACTGATACATTAATCTAGCAAAGAAAACGCTATTGACTATCATCGAGCAATGTGTCATTATTCATGGTTGACTAGAGCGACTTACAATAAATGAGTAGAAGATTATTCCAGATAAAAAGTCACCACAAAATCGAATTCATTATCTCAGTTTCGTACAACTAAAACTATAAACAACATATAATGACACAAGCATAAATTTCAAGATTCACTATGGCTTAGATATGTGTAATTTTTCCGATTGATTTTCATCCTCCAAGTATGAAATGTTCGCCGTTATTTGAGTTGTACAAAACTAGTCTATGGCATGAAATAGATAAAATAACTGGAGTTGTCAAGAAAAAAAAATTATAAAAGTTAAATTAAATCGTTCATGTTAATCAAGAAATATCTAACTACAGAATTATGCATTTTTCATCCATATTTAAACAGTATTAAAGAATACATAATTTCTAAAACGAAACGACTACTAAAAACGATGGGAAAAAATCAAATAGATCCTGCAATATTTCACACAGTTCAATTTTTTCAAGCAGATTTCTATTGATAAACAATAATTATTATTTCTTTTTCAATTAATATATCGACATTTTAGTCATCACTGTTTATTTTTCATTAACAGGGATTATTTTAGCGACGACTACTATCAACTAACAATGGTTTCAACTAAGTATTTTTTCTTTTCGAAATGCATTTGACTTACTTGAGAATTATAGATGATTTTATTAGGACAGATGTACCATGTAAGCTCTGTTGTTGTAATGTTGGTCCATCTACTCATTCGAAGTATGCCTTCAGATTAATGATATCGTCATTTGATTGCTCGAATGTATTATATGGTAAACGGAAAAAATCTTCTGTCTCAACTATTTCAGTAAATAAGGATAGAAGAATAGAAGGTTGGCACATACCCATATAGCTCTGAGAACATGTCTCTATAAAAGATATTAATCAGGGCAAATGCTCAAATATATTTTATTGAAAAACGTTCAAAAAAATATAGTTCCAAATAGAGGTATCTTGCAAAAAGAAAAGAGTAGCGACTAAACGTGACGTGATTTATTATTTCTGAAACCGTTGAAGTTTTTTTAAATAAACTTTGGTATATCTGTTGTTTTGTGAGGCTTTCTTAAAACTTGAGGCTGCAGATCAAGAACGTCAGATCCACTGGTCGATTTATTGAAGCTAAGCCGCACGAATGAGGAGAGTATTTAGACACGTATTTTTCTTCGACACAAAATGTGTAAGTCTTTACGATGAAGGGTTTCAGCAAGTGTTGTGTGCTGAGGCTTATGGGTGTTTTAGAACAAGAAAAGAAAATGCAGTAAATATAATTTACAATTATATTCTGGAAGTTCTAACTTTCGCTTACAAACATGAGCTGTTAATCAGAAAGCTTTTGGGCAAGATTTATGTTCACTTCCGTTCAATTGAAGAGCATTTACAATGTCGTAAAACTGATGAGATAGGACCAAATTTTTCTTCAAGTTTAGTAAAAAATTTGTTGAAATACCTTCATCTTTTAAAAATGTTTAGTTAGTAGATTTTTCTTTTTATCCTATGAGCATTTTGATGGACATGCTCAGAATCTCTAGAGTGTTGTGCGCGTACTTTGATTCGATATTTCGCGACAACGTGTTCCTATTGAATTGAGCTCTAGCTTTTACTCAAGGATATGACAACATACATTTCTTGTGGGATTCATCCAACATAGAAGGATTTCTAATCAAAAAGTCAAATTTTCAAAAAAAAAGTGGGTATTTTTGACGAGCAGACGTTGAGATGCTAGTGGAAAAGCCGAGTAAATATTTAATAGTAAATTGTAAGGTTAATTCTTTTATATACAAGCTCATATCTAAATGAAGACCTCAACTTTCATAGTTTTGAATTGCCAGTCGAGCTATGGAAACTTAAAGAAAAAGATTCTGCTCAAATTAATTTTTCAAAAATCTTTCGTAGATGACTTCATATCATTTGAAGAAAAAAACGGACACAGTTTCTAGGTCCATATTTACATGTTTAGTTTTGAAAATGCATCGTATATGCAAGTCTATTTACTTTAATTTGGTTTCCTCTATTCATTTTTATGTTTCTTTCCATTCTTATCACTATAGTTCAAAGTTATAAATTTTATTTGACAGCACTTTTAAATTTTGAATGTATACTATTAGTGTGAGCTATTACATTGTATAACTTTATATAATCTCTATAATAATGAACATTATGCGTCGAAACTCTTTCTCTTTTTTTTGGTTGAATATGATGAACGAAATAATTATAATCATTCGTTCGAATAAATTGTCCTTCTCTTTTGAGAATTCCTAGTACAGATACGTTTGAATTTCGTGTCTTTCTTGTGTAGATTTTTGTTGAGCTGTCCTATTAGACTTTAAGTACATTCGAAATCGGCTATATCTGACTCAACATAATCTTATGTTCTTAATATCTCACGAGAAGATCATGAGAAATTATGTCTAAAAATCTCCAATGATAAGTAACATTACATAATGTATACTCTGTTGATGATAGCTTTTATACAAGCATCTTTCTTGTATGTCAAAATATACATTGAATATAAGATAAGAAATTATACATTTGTGTGCACTATTTGACGATAAAGGTCGTCGAGACTTGCAATAAATATAAATTAGAATACCTAGAAGTTCAATCTTCGATAGCCATATTTGTCAATAGTAACGTTTATCCTCCAAAACTTTTTCTTCGTTGCTTATGTAATCATTCGTTTCTTTGTTCTTGAGTATGCTTGATTCTGTTATCTTTAGAGTTTCTCTTTGGAATACTAAACAATCTTGAACACGTTTTTTACGTCTTCGCCAATGTCACTGAATCAATCACAGAATAGATTTTTAGAAGTCGTTTTGTTGCTGTCTTACATACGAAATGCTCTAATAATAGTTGAGCATTGAACCGTTTTTGTAATAGTATCAACTATCATTCTGTGTCTTTTGTTGATTGGTGATTTGATCAGATTTAAAATCAATAAGAACCTTTTTCTTTTCTTTTACTAGTTCATTAATAGTTAAATATCATTCGATGTTCTTATTAAAACTAAAGTTAATAAAATCTGACTATTTTCTTCGATATAAATTAACTTTAAATTATTTCGTGTATTTTCTTATCGAATAAGGTTAAGATACAAACGAATTTATGAAGAGATGACAACATAGCATTTTTCTTATTTCTTGATGTGTCTTCGTAGTTCGTTTTCAACTTTAACTTGGGTTAGTATTTCAAGCAACGATTCTATTTTAACACCAAGAATACCATTATCTTCTAAGTCACCTCTGTACTCGTCTAACATCGTCCTATGATTTGGCTTGGCTTTTGTTTCGTCTAAACAAACGGACGAGACCAACTAGTATAGTAAAAACTAGATATATTGAATCTAACTAAACATCCAATCACCCTGTGTCATATCTAGTGTCCATCTTTGATTACTATTACAAGCACCGATTCTCTGACATTGAGGTCCAAATTCACATGTTCATTGGCCAGTAAAGTAATCAGGTGATGAACGAGAAAGAATCTTGTATGGTTTCATTTTCTTACTTACAAATGGATTTTTCTGAAACAACGTTTGTTATAATCGAATCATATTACCTTTGAAAAGGAAAACTAGGCAAATTTGGTGAAGTCTGTACAAAACGATTTTTATCTTTATTGAATAATCTTTCTGAAAAAAACTTGCGATGCTTCATAAACACGTTTACTGGATTCGTTAAATCCTATTGAGTAAATAATCTGATTGATCATCGACACGAATTCATATTATTTTATGTTGTTTATGATATGAATCAATGTTGTGTTAATAGAAAAATAATATTCTTTCTTGATAGTCATCTGAGTTATTGAATGCGATGCAGATGTTTGTTAGATAGACATTTGTAGCGTCAAGTAGAAGAAAAGGAACGGACACAAGACGAATGATAAAATCTATTACTAATTCGAAATGATTTAGAACAATTCAGTTTGCCTAAAAAAGTTCATTTGAGAAAGAATGATTGTGAAAAGTCATTTTCTTCATAGGAATTGATTGAATTTATATACCTGTACATAAGTGAAATGATGTCAATTGTAGAAAGTTTCAAATTCAATTATGTGTACTACATTGGGTCTCTTTTATTTTCTATGAAAATTTTCGATGTTGATAGATGAACAGAAAAGTATTTCATATCTGTTGTTTCTCGTTCGCATTAATACGAAATACCTAGAAAATAGAATGTCTGAAGTTTATGTTTGTACTGAGAATTGTGATACAACTCCAACGTTTTACTCTAACAAAAAAGGATGCATCATCAAATAAAGATGCGAGCGAAAGCGTACGTACTCTTGTTGCTAAATCGTCAACCATTTCATATCTTATTCGAATTTGCTTTTCTTATGTATGAAAATTTGAAATTAGATATTTAGCCAGATATTGTTGATTGTACAAATCTTATATTTATTTTACTTACGTATATCAATGTACTTGTACTGAGTGTTAGAGCAAAAATTTTCTCAGTTGCTTAATAATGAACTATACTGTCGATATAATTTGAAATTACTTTTGCAGTGGTAAATATTGTGTCATATTTTATCATTATTTTCTTTTGAAAGGAATTCAATTGAAGTAAAGCAGTAACCTATCGTTTTTCAGTAGAACTTGATTCAATAAACAGAAGTATTAATACAGTATCATTTGTATGCAAAAAATCCATGCCGAATCGTATTACATATAGAATTGCTTTGAGAGAAGTTTTTACATGCCTATTGGTAAATATAACGATCTATTGATTCTGGTACAGGAATTTATTATTGATCGAACGTCTAATACAAGTCGAGTGCATATATGTATATATATTTATATAATGTTCTCTTCAGTAATCAATAATCTATTCATTCGATCTCGTTGAATTATTCTAAAATTCAACGTCGTCGACTTTTCTAATGATTTTGATAGAATAGAAAATATCAATAGAGAATTTTTCTGTCCCGTCAAGTTCCCAATATTCAATTTGACATATAAACAACAAAGGTATGTTAAGATACACATTTATTAATAAGTAAATCAAATACATTTAATTTTCTTACAATTATATGCATGCGTGTCGAATTATATACGATAAAAAACGATCGTTATATTTATTTTGAGTGATATTTGCATTTTAATTTACTTAAAGCATGTCTACAAAAAGCGATGAAATGTTTCCCGATCTACCATTGAGTCTTTTTTTTCTCTGCATCACAGTTGATGTGTCTAACAACATTAATTACACATTGAAAAAAATATATATATATGTTCCAGAAAAACAAATGCAACTTGTTCAAATCCTAGTTATTACTAGGTCGTCGAAGTTCATGTTCAGCAGTGACTTCAGCAAGCATTTCGAGTAGAATGTCCAATTTAGTTCGAAGAATATTATTATCTTCTTCTAATTCACGTTTTTTCTTTTCTAATTTCGACATCTCACGAGCACTAACTTCTGTATTGACTATTCCATCTATATAAGCAATTGAAGAAAATCAGAAACAATATAATTATTAAAATCATCCACAAAAGAAATATTACCAGCTATCCAATCGCCGTGTGCAATATCGAATGCCAGTGTTTGATTTCCAATACGAACATCGATTGCTTGATATTGTGGTCCAAGTTCACGTGCAAGTTCTTCGGCAGGTAATTTAAGTGGTGAACGTGAAACAACTTTACGAGGTTTTGTTTTTCGAATAGAAAATGAACTGCGAAGAAACGACATGTGTTATTTGTTTTTCTTATGATGATTCAATCTGGAGAAAAACAACGGAGTCAAAAAAATATATTAATAATATTATTACAATAAAGAAAATCTATCGATTGATTTATTTTATTGAGTCGCAGTCGTATTAGAAATTTTTACAAAGACATAAACAGCATCGAGAGATTTATTGAATGGTACTGGATCTGTGACATCATCGATGATAAATACATACGGCGATGTCGTTGATTTTTCACCTATTTAAAATAAACTTCTACAAAATCTGAAGAACGAAGAAAAATGATGATACCTTTTCGCCGAGTACTTTTAGAAGATGTTGATTGAATCGATGAAGTTGAAGAAGATCGAGTCAACGTTTGATTACTGAAAAACAGATAGAAATTCGTTTTGATACATTTACGAAGTTAATGTTGAACAGATGTTCTATTTATTTCATTCATTTTGTAACACAATTTATTAGGATGGTAAGGATTCTTTTCTTTTCCTCAAAAATCAAAATTGGATACCGGAGAAAAGAAAATGAGAGATTCTCATTGTGTTTCAGTGAATGTACCTTGAAAGACTTGCATATGTGTGATGTGTTTGATTATTCTACTTACCCTGAGGCACTTGTAGGTTGAATAGCAAATGTATCAATATTAATGCCGATGAATTGAGCTCGACCGTTATCGGCAGCAGCTAACATAGAATCTTGAGCAGATTGTTTTCTTTCACTAATATCTATAGAAGAAAAATGGATTATTGTTAACGTTGAAATACTGCATCTATTAGTTGACCTGTTCCATCGTTTGAAATAGATGTTGTATGATCTACACTGGGAGAAGATTTTGCACTTCTCGGTATGAGATTTACATGATAACCACTAAACCAAATAAAATAAAATCTTTATGATTTTACTCTTTTCTCAACTTCTATCATAGCGCACAATGGTGTTGGTATACTATCACTTGTCGGTTGATCCGTTTGCTGACCACAACGAAGTCGAATTAAACGCCCACAATCAGCTTCAACTCGATTAGCATCTTCTGACGCATCAACAATATCAACAGTGAGCATCATGGGTTCGTCAGTAAGAATAATGGTCGATGTTTGATTCTCATTTATTGATAATTTAAATGGCCATCCGAACGGATGGTTATTAACCATCATACCATTTTGATATGTATAAGAGTCGCCAAGATTATATGTTCCTTCACCATGCATCAAGTCATTTTTCCAACTACCCTAGAAAATATGCTTCATTTATATTTAAAAAAAAATAACTAGCTAGTAAATGATACTTCATAGATGAGAGAACCATCTTGACCATCTGTCAATTTACCGAAACCATGTCGCTTATTAGCAATCCAGTCACCGGAATAACGACTCCCATCGAGATATGTTTGTTCCCCATAACCATGACGACAATGATTGTACCAAGCACCTGTATATAATTGCTTGTCGTGTGACAGATAACTACCTTCACCTTCAAAACGATTTGATTTGAAATCTCCTTCATAGCAATCATCGTTACCCATCCTAGATTAAGGAATTACATGGTCAGAAATAATTCTTGTGTTTCCTTGTATAACTCTCTCAAAAAAAAACTAGCATAAGACATATATTGATGTCATCGTAATTTTGAACTCTTGGCTGTCAAAACATAAAATTGCCTACTGACATGAGATAGAACGATCTTTATTTAATTTATTAGGAATTTAAGTTGCTTCAAAATAGTATATCATTATTAATTTCAACAACTTACTTCAATCGTCCATGTCCGTCCATTTCACCTACGAATTAAGAAAATTTTATTGGGCTGTATGAAATTAAAAAGAAGCATTCTATTACCATAATAAAAATGACCTGTATATGAATTATGAGACGCTGCAAAATAACGTGTACCCTGACCCATTATTTCATTATCAGCAAATTCTCCTTGATAGTACGAGCCATCAGCAAAAATCAATTTGCCAAAACCTATACACATAAACAGAAGAAATAAATATGAAGATCGTGACACATGCATATACCATGTTTTTTGCCTTCATGCCATGTTCCTTCATATCGAAAGAATGGATTCGAATATTGATAAACACCAAAGCCTTAATTAATCATTTTTGCGTGTATATACATTGAATAATATAGAATAAAAAATTGTTTTCTCCACCTGATCTTAAACTTCGGCGGGTTTCACCACGGAAAGCTGCTTTCAATTCAACTCCTACCATATTTTCTTTATCAACAGTACAAAAAAGATGCGCTCAGTTGGCACCATGGGAATCGACTCCAGCCATGACAACACTAAAAACTAATCAGGCCAAATTGTATTTTTAGCAGTAAAGTGATCGATGAATCAATAAATATTTACAATAATTAATTATGTGTTTTTGTTTTTTGTCGTAATAAAAATGATGGCAATGGCGCTAGGGGTCACACAGCTGTTGTTTCATCCAATAGGTTCTCTTTCTAGCACGAAAAAACAAAGGTCTGCTTATTCATTCTTTCTTCGAAATTCAATAAATTTTCCTATTGTGTATTTACGTTACGAGAGTAAAAGTCATCAGGTTTAAAAACAAAATATGTATTGTGTATTCACAGTTTTTATTCATTTTTAAAAATACTTTGCATTATCATTCTAAATTCATCGCATCGCTTCTAAAATCCCATGAAAGCAACTTATATAACAGTGAAAAAATTCACCAATAGATATACTCATTGTAATCAATATAAAAAAAATCAAGCGACCGTTTCTTTTTGTCTGACATAGTCAGAATACAGGCTTGGTTGAAAAAATTGACCAACGTTTTTTTGCAATAGTTTAAATGTAACATAGTTTCAAGCAATGTCTACATGATGGTAACAAAAATGATTTGAATTTCTTAAGTTGATTTGTTTTGCATTAGCAGAGTACTACTAGATTAGTACAAATATTCATAGAATACTTCTTTTGTATTGGAACGAACCGAGAAAACTAAACTTGTAAAAGAACATGTTGATCGAATATTTTTCTAGGACAGAAAACCTCTATTATTTGAAGCTTTCTTATTTTCAAATAAGAAGCAGAACTATATCGTTTACAACTTGAGATGAACTACTAGGCGAACAATAGAAAATATTTCGAGAAGCGAAGATGCACATAGAGAGTTCTGTTCCAATAGATTTACTTATTTAACTGTCATTTTTCGTTTTTCGATCTTCTTTTTCACTATAGAATACAATGTAACATGAGACAAAAACAGAGAACTTTTCTAAACATGACATAGACAATTTATACTTCATGTTTTGCATTGATACATTAGTAGAACCTGATTCAGAGATATTTCAAAAATTAACAAGATAGAATTTGATATAAATTGAAAGCAATACTGAAAGTTCATGCTCACTCTTGATTAACGATTCTTTTGATCTGCGCTCTTATAGATGAGATTTGGTGAATCATTATTTTTGACTAGATCTATTTTCTGCGTATGTGTCAAATGCAGTCAACGAACTTTTCCTGAAAACGTTTTTGTTCACGACCGAATTCAAGTGATTATTAAGATAGACATGATTTCGTTTTGTTTCGATCCATTTCAGTCGAGTAAATTATGATACATCATTTCATACGAAAGTAATCTAATGTCCTCTAGAGAAATAATCGATAGTCTTAATGTTTTGAACAAATAGATTACAGTTGCAACATGCTCGATTAAAGAATACTATATTCACATATCTTACTCCTGCCGATCAAATAAAACAGTTCTCTTCTATTCAATCTATTGTATTCACTGAAGTAAATGGAGCATTTGTCTACGAAATCCATAAATAAGATAAACACATCATTCATCTTGTTGAACTTTGTCTGCCCAGGTCGCCCCCACGTAATTCCTTTTCTTTTTCATCATTACATAAAAGAAAGAACTACGTTTGAAATTTGATAAGAATATATTCTTTTATTGTTTTCTTTTTATTTTGCTGTTTGTTGTATTACAAAGCAATGTGGAATAATCTTCGTTCGTTTGTTATATGGCTACATGAACCTATACATGTTGCTAAATTTCAGCAATACTTTGGTGTACTACCAAAATCTAATCGTACAACGACATATAAATACAATACTTCAAATAAAAATAAAAATAATAATAATAATTATAACGTAATAAACAATACTGATGACGATGATAACAAAACATTTTTATGTGATGAGGTTTCGAATCGAAATCCTAACGAAAAAATAACATATGATTCAAATGTTTTGGATGAATGTATTGAAGAAATCAAACATAGTTCAAATCAAAATGATATTAAAAAAGAAATGTCTTCGTTTATCGATTATAAAATTATATCATGGTTTTGGTATTATTTTTTTCAATTTGGAGCCGCACTTGGTAATGAAATTTTTTATATTTTATTTTTTCCAACATGGTAAATATTATTGTGTATTATCGAGTAAGAAAACTCATAAAATGATTTCTACTTACAAGGATATGGAATGTTGATGGCGCTGTAGCAAGAAAAATTTCAATTTTATGGGCATTTTTTATGTATATTGGACAAGCAACAAAAGATATTTTAGCGATACCACGACCTCCATCTCCACCAGTATTAAAATTAGAAAAACGGTATTACTAACATTGTTTATTCTTTATCACATGAGATTCTTTTTTTTGAAGCTATGTCGAAGAATATGGTTTTCCTTCTACACATGCCATGTTCGCTGCAGGTATTCCATTATCACTTGTTCTTCTTTCAATTCAACGATATGATGTAAGACTGAAAGTGAATACTGTTACGGATGAAATTTTTATTTTATCTAGTTTAACATGTGGCTTGGATTAAGTACTGCTGCCATTGTCTGCATATGGGTGTGTTTGAGTCGGATCTATCTTGGTATGCATACTTTTCTTGTAAGTTGAAATGAAACCCTTACTATTGCATATAATGTTCGATATCGATCAATTTATTGAGATGAACATAGAAGCTTGACAGCTTTTATTTATTGATAAGGTCATTTTGTTTGATGTGCAGTTAGAATTATATAACACACACGCATTTCTATGGCTATTTAAAGCATTCTTGATGTTTACTGCACATGTTAGACTTCAAGTGAAAAGTTTATTACACGATTCAATCTGCTACTTAGGTAATCTTGTGAAATCATGTGCCTTCGAGATACATGTATTATCTATGGTATATCGAGAAAACAATCAGAAAAGATGAATTTATAATCGTTGCATTTAACCGATCATCGTATAAAGTAATCGAGTGTGCTTCTATGATTGTTAAAGTGAACTTTTTATGCTCCACAAGTGTATGAATAAATAATATATTTCGATATGAATGGAAGAAGAGAAGCAAACTTTGTATTTTGACATAGCGAAATTTTCGACCGAAAAATACTTTTTCAACGTATATGGTAATGGGTTCTATATAGAAAGTTCATTTTTTGCTAAAGTTTAAAAACAGAACGTTTCAATATCACTACAATCGACAATGAAATAATAACTAAAATATATCTCAACAACACATGAATTTTTCGGAAGTTTACTCGTAGATCTACTCCTCAGTCAAAAATTGCATCTCTTCTTTTTTCATTAAGAATATTTATAATACATTTCAGTATAAATTCTAACTATCAAAATATGCGAGTCTATAGAATTTACTACCGTGACACGATGTGGATTCTTTTCATCATATTATTTTCTTTCAAAAAGTAATTATCATATCTCCATGACTACAAATGTTTTTAGTTGTATGTATTTGAATTGTTTCGTATTTTTCAAGTATAAGTTTTTTCTTATTAACTATGTTAGAGTTGCTTGAAAAACATAAAAATTCATGCATACCGTCAACACTTTGCATAGAACGATGTTATAGTGCTGAAGTATCTAGTCTTATCTTACATTCTGTTTGCGAAGTTTGATTCTTTTACCAAGAGATTGCATGTGCTTAGTGAAAAAGAGATATTTCTTATCACAACAAACACATGAAGCTTAGTGCATGGCATAGAAATTGAAAAGTCTCTTATATGACGTAACGCTGATTTTTTTTTCTCTAAAATCTTTGAAAATTCGGCGGAAGAAAAAAATTTGATTACATGTCAAACAAAGCGTATAGATTTGATTTATCATTCAGAAAAAGCTTTTCAAGAGGTTGCCAATGGATGATTAGGTTTGTTTGTATCTTGCACGTCCGACAGCGAATAAGATGAAAAACGACAAAATAACGTTTCATATACATTTACGGAGAATGCAGTAAAAAGTCTGATCGTAAAAGTTCAAATCGAATCAATGGAAATAGAGATAAAATACTGAGAGGCTCATTCAATCAACGATGTATTCTAGTATCATGTTTTCTGTAACAGTTAAACACGTTCGGTAATTGATGTCGTGTCTGTAATACTTTTGACTACTGTCTGTAAAAAGACGCACTCGATAAAGTTGATGACAAAGAGCAGTCATCAGAACTGTGCTATAAATATCCTAAAATTATAGCATTACTTTATCTATTCGAGCAAAGCATTAGTTACGTAGATATACTTTGTATTGGACTACTTCCGTTGTATCTAATGCTATTTTTAAAATGTTAGCAAAGCACCACGACTTGTACAAATCGATTGTTCGACAAAAAACTGATTATCTTAAATTAATGAAAAAATCTAATACAACTCTACATGATCTTTGAAAAATACGCATGATGAACAGTTATTGTCGAAATCTTTCTTCAAACAATGAGTTCTTGTGAGATAAACAGTGGATAATTTGATATCGACTGATAAAGTTTTATTCGAATTTTTTTGTGACTACATGAAGTGTTCAATGGAATCTAAAACCTTAATTCAAGTGGAGAAAATGAGAATTATTAGAAAAACTAATCTATTTTTCAATTCGCTATGATATAGTTATTCGACAAAATTCAAGAGTCACGCAGTAGCTCGTGAGTTAATGATTTCTTCTACTTCACATAGAAAAAGAAAACTGTCTTTGATTATTGAATAGGACGGATGCATCTCATAGAGAGAAACATCGTAAATTATTACTTGCTTTTATGTTGTAAAACTCAGAATACAACTATATGTGTACATGTGTTGTGCCTATAGACAAAACCAGAGTTTTCATAATATATAATCCTCTATCTTTGTATTTTTTAATCCCTAATACTTTTAGTCTCGTCATTTTTTGAAGCGATGCTCTTCAATTAAAATTACTATTTCCATTCTTTTCAAGTCTCATGTTAGTCTTGTATAAAATTTCATGAAAAACCTTGTTGAGTCATTTTTAGTACCCGCTATGTATTCATACATAAAATATTGATTTTTTAATAGGATATAGTTGCCGGTACATTATATGCTTTATTATTAATTTATATCATGTTTCCATTCGTCGATAGCATTGATAATTTTCAATTAAATCATTCATTTGCTCCGATCCTGAATTTTTGTATTGGAATACTATTAATCAAATGCTATCCGAGTCTGAAGCAATGGTCAACGGCTCGTTCGGATACAACAGTTATATTAGGTAGTGCATTTGGCTTATGTTCAGCAACGACAACGATGCATCAAATTGGTCTTCTAGAAAAACCATTAACACCACCAATTTATTCCATAATAGCACCAAACTTAGGCTTAAGTATTGTGCGTACAATATTTGGTATGATACTTATTTATGCGACAAGGCAAATAGTGAAAACTGTTGTTTTACGTCTAACATGTACGATCTATGGTCTTGATTGGAAAAATCCTGAATCGAAACGTCTCGCAAAAGTTGAAATGCCATATTATTATTTAACTTATTTTGCTATCGGCTTTAACATATCTTTTACTTGTCCATTAATTTTTCGTGCATTAGGAATCAATCGAGACTATAGTTATACTGAGTTGTAGAACACAAAAAGAAAAACTAGAACCGGTGTGTCAATGTCGTTAAATTGTTTTTTCTTGTTATGTAGTGTTTCAATGCATTTAAGAAAACAAACAAGCATATGATCAACAATATATATTTAATTAAACTTTTAGACGCATAATTACAATCACTTTAGTTTTATTTCTTTTCATATGAGATACACTATCTCTCGTTACTTGATGGAAAACAAGAGCAATTCATCTCGTTTTATTTATATCTTGAAGAGTATATTAATGAGAAAGAAATTCCAGGTGTTAAAACAGCGTGAAATTTTGCTAATGAGAAAACTAAATGCAAAAAGATTGAAAGAATTCTTCTATTTCAAGCATACAATATGATACACAGAAGATTAAAAGGTGATTTTTACCAACCTACGAACAAGTTAAATATTTATAATAGTACCAAACAAAACGCAGCTGCCTTAGTTTACCTATTACATCGACTGATATGTTGAACATACAGCAGCTGTGAACAATTTATATTCATCATTTGTTTCTTTTCGATGTAATTTTAAACATATGAGAATGTCCAGGATATCCTACAGTCAATTAGTTTCTTGTTTTATAAACAATATTTGTTAAGCTTACAGTCATTTTTTGCAATTACTAAATCTATATAGCATATTGTAATTCAACGGAAAATATGTTCATGAGAAGTATTTTTCCGATATGATGCATGACATTTTACTATAGTTGAGTACTACATGATGAAAAACAAAGAAAATAAGTGCTCATGTGTTTTTATTAGTAAATGGAAAATAAAAATTATTAACCAATTTGACATAGAATGTTTTTGGTTCAGTTTAAAAATATTTGAAGGATTATTAGTGCTCATATCC
The DNA here is from genome assembly GCA_900239685.1 of Rotaria macrura. NCBI lineage: Eukaryota > Metazoa > Rotifera > Eurotatoria > Philodinida > Philodinidae > Rotaria > Rotaria macrura. Next base: position 265,419 of record OENT01000015.1, read on the forward strand.
ACATATATATATACATGTGAGTGTGTGCGTGTATGTGTAACGAGCCGGAAGAAATTCTCTCGTTTTCTCTGGAGAATTGTCCTGCGCATGCATGAGCGTCCATTATATGCGGACAAGTGAACATGCGCGTGACTAAGCGTGAGTGTGAGCTCGTCACTCTTTCATCATTATTAAGAGAGGCGTGCATTGCTTGTATTTCAGATTTTCTCTTCACCGTGTTTTTTCTTAAGTCATTTTTCTCTTTAGATCGACTGTTACTAAGCAACAAACTCATAATGTCAAATAGTATTTTTAATTTTTAGACACAAATGAATGAGCATTCTTTATTCCTTCTTCGTCATCGTCTTCATCTTCTTTCTCTTTATTCTAACTTCTTTTCATGTCGTTCTCTGCTGTATATGTATGTCGTTCTTTTTCTTTGTTTCTTTGAGTCACACTATTATGGTAAATGTAACGATGCGTTTCCCATGATGGTTATGACGGCTAATTGGAATTTACTGAAGAAATGGCCTATGCCGTGTGTGTACATGCGCGGTTCCTGTCAGATGTGACAAGTTTTTGGTGTCCTATTTCTTTAAACACGAGTCTAATCATTGTAGAGATCGAGTACGAGTGGAAGAAAAAAAGAAAAAAATGTTTTTATGCGTGCATATGTATGAAGTATTGATGTTTTCATCACACTTTTCTGTTTTGTCTGTGCATTTAAAAAAACAACATCAAACAACTCTAAAACGTGCGGGTAAGTGTGTACAATACCAAGTAGATATTAAGTAAGGCATAGATCAACAATCAGTATTAAGAGAAGAAATTGACTTCAGCTATAAGATAAACAATAGAGCTCCATTAGCAAAGGCAACGTTCTGATACATAGCATTTGAACGACGATAGTAGTAAAAAATGAGAACAAGAAAACAAAAATGCTTTGCTCAGCTGTGCTTGTATTCGTTATCCTTATATTGTCTATGTTTGCGAATCAATCAGTAATGAACGTGATGTGCAACTATATTCTTATATACATTTATTATATCAGAGGCTCAGTGACAGAAAGAGTTGAATGGAAAAAAAACGCTTGTTGTGCATCTGTCTATTTAGTCAATGTGACTTTACTAGAAACCGGAACAAGAGCGTAAAGAGAATAACGGATGACTATTGCTTCCGGTATTCTTTTCGTTGTCCTATGCTGTTGTTGATATTTTTTGACTCTCATCACTATAATTATGCTTAATAAATGTGCATGAACAACGGAAGAAAGATGAGCACGAATATTATATAGATATAAATATATAAATATATGCATACGTACATACACATATATATACATATATTCATATCTGATAAACGAAATCAAAATGTCTATACTCATATGTATATGCACATTGTTTTAACTTCAATACAATCAACAGTTAGTAAAGCATTTGATCATATCTAATTGTATGTCATTAGAATGAAGTCAATGCTTATTCATGACTATCATGGCGATTAAATCAAAGGTGTCTGTATTAAAAATGAAATGTCGAGATATAGTGACACGATCATAAATATAACTTAAGACGTACACCATACTTTTCTTTACAGCGAAGTCAATCACTCCTTCCATCTTTATTTTACAGAAAAAAATCCCTTTCATATGACCTTGAATAAAAGAAAATATGCCATAGCTCACACTTGTCACATCCAGTAAATCAATGTCGTCGACTTGTTTTCTATCGATGCTTTCTTTATATGTCTTTTAATTCTTAACAATATGTTACCGTTACTTTATTCAAAGCTACTCGTACAGAAAGAGAGAGAGAGAGAGAAAATGTCGAGACAAGACCGAAAAGAAAAGAAACGTCCGTAGTCTGTTTTTTCTTAATAGTGGCACATTTTTTTTGCTCACATCGAACGCGTCTTGCGTTCGCCTATGCGAATGATGCGGAATTCATCAACAGCACACATATAAAATCCATTACATATACGAACGCCAGTTGAGTTTTCTTTGCTTTAATCCTACAAGTAAGTATACAATAACATAGTGTGCTGATCGATGATGGACAAATAATGGTTTTTTTTCATCGATATACATAAATCAATCTAAAGAAATCGTCTCATCAACTTTCTTGTTACAAGTTGAACAAAGAAAATCTGAATTTTATTATTAAAATGAAAGGGAAACAAACTTCTAGAATCAGATTACTTACTACATTCTGAAGCTGAATGTCTATCATAGTCGATTGTATGCCACTCGCAAGGCTTCGTTTAAATAATAGACGAAAATGAGAGAAGACTTCTTCTTTTTGTTAGCTCATAAAAGTTCCTTATTTTTTTTCTCCCTCTATTGTCGATGCTCATCTAGCAAAAATAAATTGTATATTGAATGTACTTTCCATTGACATTCAAAGTAGTTTTTTTTTCTTGTCACTTCTACGAATAAAAAAACAAGGATAAGATTACGCTCATTAACGTTGTCGTTTCCCCTTACGGCAAAGAAAGAAACTGTTGAGCAGAAAGAACAAATTATTATACTATAGAAGGTGCGCGCATAGTTTCGTCGTTATATGTATGGCACTAATATAATATGATTATCATTAAAAAAAATTCAAAGAACAAAAAGAAGAAAGAAGTATACAACTTGTTATTGATACGCTAGACACCTTCGCTTATTTTGTATTAGTCAGAATCCATTTGTTATGTGAAGGTCTTCTTTATATTTTAGTAATTCAATAGTCATTCTTTCCTTTTCTGTGTATATATTGACTTTTGTATTTACTTTTTTTCTCTTCTTTCCTTATAGATATTCGACCTCTTCTCTACAAGTTCATCATGCATTATCGATAAATTTTTTCATCGTATTGAATGATTTTGATATTCATTTAAACATGAATGATTTAGCATCAAATCCTGCTAAAGGTGATTCATTTTCATCATCATCATCTGATGCATCACACATGGAACAATCTCATTTAAACTCTGATAGCTCAATAAATGGTACATTAAGTTCAATTAACAAAAACTGGGTTATTAGTTTTGAAACGATGCGAATATTATTTATAGCGATTGCTATTGTAACTGTTCTTATTTGTCTTATTATACTCATATGTGTATGTATACGCCTTTATCCTAGAAGGTATGTATGTATAAAGATTTTACTTCTTCGTTTGTCTTTCTCTTATACCTGATTATCCGTTATGAAATAGACGATGATTCAATCCATTGATTTGTCATAAAATCATAGGAACGAATTATTTGATTATTATACTGATTATCTACGTGTAATATTGAATGAGATATATGTAGTTTATCATCATGAAATGAAAGACCATGGTTTGTTTGTAAGTTAGGTATAACTGTTATTAATTTCCAATTTTTCATTGCTTCGTCATCTGTGAACAAAAAGAACATAATAACTTGATTGTATACTTAAATTCATAAAATACAAACACATATGAACAGTCGGTATGATTGTAAGATGATCTTTTACGTTAACATTATAGCCACCTGCTACATAAATAAGTCTTCCCAGTGGAACACTTTTATTTGCAACTGTAAGAACTAATGCTCGAGCTCTTATGGGTTCAATAGATGCTTCTTTTATCCACTGAGTATCTGTTGGCCATTGCAAATGATAATATTCGCCGTGAGTTATACTTTCATTAGATAAGATATCAAATCCACCTATAACATGTATCTCCCCGTCAATCATTGCAACGCCTGCGCCAGACTAAATAGACGCATGAACTAAATTTTAAAAGTGTTGAAAGAAAAAAAAATAAATGCAAACAAAGATTGCAACATATTACTGTAGGTAATGGAAGATCCGGTAGTGCAATCCATGATTCTGGGATTTTATTCATTTCCATTGCATAGCAATTTGGTAATGATTCATTACTAAGAAAGTAAAAAAGTTAAGAATAGTTTTGTTTTTAAATATTTACGAGAGAGTGTGACCACCAATAGTCACAATATACTTTCCATCTAGAAAATTTTCTGTTTTTCTTTTAAATTCAATTTCGTTAATTAAAGTTATTCACCTGTGGCAACACCAAAACTGACAATCATATTTGGTAATGAACTAATTGATTGAAAATTATTCGTTTTCGAATCATACTTATAATCGTTCTTCGGTGCTTTACGTAATTTGCTATTTGAATCTACAATATAACCACCAATAATGTATGAATATTCATCAGCATGAATAATAGCATATCTTTTTCGATATTCTTTCATATCTTCCAATAAAAATTTTAGTTTTTCGGTTAATTTATTTATTTCGAAATCATCCATATCTAATGTTGGTGATAGAACAACGAGTGATGGTTTAGAAAATTCTATTTTTTCATAATGAATATCATTGACTTGTCCAAAACCAAAGGATAAACATTTTTCTAAATAACTTCGGTAGCATTCATCAAAATCTTTTGATTTACATGTTAAATCATTGAGTGGTTTTACTTGAAAAAATGACGTTGGCAGTTGTTGTTGAACGGAATGAATTTGTTCCTGATACAATTGTTCTATCATTTCAGCAACAGAAGGAGAAAAAATAGACAATCAAGAAAATTATTGTCATAGTAACATTTGTTTTCTTTGTTTTTAGACGACGTAAATCGAAACAAGAAGAAAATAAAGATCAACTCTTGTCGGAACAGTCAAGCGTACCGTCAGCTAGTAAATCATCGAAAGTAACAACAAATAATCCCGTAAGAAAAAATCGTAGTAAAGAATAATCGAAGGCAATCTCTCATTTTGTTTGCATAGTCAACTGTAAATGGTAAGCAAGGATCATCTATTCAACAAATAGTTTCAAATCCAGTTAAAACATCAACAAAAACATTTTATTATGATAATCTTGACGATATTCCGTTTATTGATGAATCACGACCAACAAGTGTTATTGATATTGCACAAGTTTAAAACGAAATGAAGATTTTCTTTTTTGTTTTACTGAACAGTAGATGCATGTCGATGATGGCAAGGAACGGAATGCAGTCAGATATCTTTATTTTTATTTCTTATTTCAATCGAGACAAAACTATTGAATAATTTTTTTTTGCTTTTTTTCTTCGGTTCTTTTGTTAAGTTAATTATTCATTTATTTGATTCTATGTCTGTCAGCAAGTATTTCCATGTGCATGCTTGTTTTCTTTCAATTGTCATTCTTCGATTTATTCTTGTTTCGATCTTGCTTCGTATCTAATAGAAACACATAATTCTAAAAAAAATAATAACATCCTTCAGATTTCCATAACAGAAAACTTAACAAGAAGAACACTTATTTTTTAAATGAATGATGTATTTCAGCATGATTTTCACACTCTGGAAATCTTTCGTCTTCAGTTATGAACGAAAATATTTGGTGCGTGACCGTAAATCAATGATATATTTATGATGAATTCATAGATGATCCATTGATTAAATAAAATAGATTTATTTTGATGAGTAAGAATGAAATTATTAACAAAAGAAGATAATTCGCGATGCATCAATTCTTTGCAAAGTCATGATCACTTGACTCATCGTCAATGATTAGTTTTATCTTGTAATTTTGAGAAAAATCATAAAAAATGATTAGGTAATACTATACATAAATGGCTTGTAAGCTTATCATATTGACATTTTATCTGACTATTAATAATGAAATCTTTTGATGGATTAACCTTGCATATGTATGCATGTTAGCTATCTTTTTGAAAGGCTAACGACTATATTCTCATCTATTTCTAAAGTCAAAACGTTTCTATCCTCGTTCGATGCTACTTCTACTTGACGGTAATGACAGGATAGGGGTGGCATTCCAATCTAGTTGAATCTTGTTGAAGGATACCTTTCAAATTTAGCAGTATACTTACACGATTGATTTGACTTGGTAATGAATACTGAAAACTGTTTTTAATTAAACCGTAATTACTGTCGAGAAGATCCATGCTAGCAATTGATATATGACATAATAAGTAGGATACAGTGAACTGTTGAAACCATGAATCTCAATATGAAAGTATTCAGCAGTAGGATAACATGTAAATTCTGATCACAGACAGCGAATACAGTTAACATTATTCAATCAACATGATAAGTAGAATAAGAAAGTCTCTATTTGCAAGAACAATGCAAATATTATGAATTTCTTTCGTATTGTGTTTACTTAAGAAATAAAGTATTAAATATAAGTGTTGACTTAAGAGAAATGAGCTCATCAACGCTTTGCAGTTTAGTAATGTATCTGAAAGTTTATCTTTCCCAACGTCGGTTCTAATTATTGTTGTACGAAGTTACATATTGCACTGAATTAGATTTGCACAGATTTATGAAAGATTCGATTGAACGACAGTGAGAAATCGACATTTTTCAACAATCATCTATTTTTAATAGTTTCATTCTTATCAAAAAAAAAATAAAGAATCAACTTCATTTTGGTTTATGTATAAATAAAATTGAAATAAAAGTGTTGATTCTAAAAAAGCAGCTCAGATAAACTTGCCAATTAAATTTTAAATAGATACTAAATAATGCATGTATTATGTAATTTGTTTTGACGGAATTTGCTGTTTTAGTATTGAACTCAAGTAATGCTTGGAACGATGAATGTTCCTAGACGAATCGAGATTTACATCAACCAGTTGAAAGATTTGCAAGAAACGAAGGCTTCTCTAAATCTAAGTTTATTTTTTCAGATCTCGGTTTTCTCAGAAAAAAACGTTCGAAATTGTATTCAAGTGTGTTGGCGTTCAAAAAAAATTGATCTTCTTGAGTTTCATAGTTAATATAGTATTGAAAAAGATACTCGTACTATTATATATTCGATCGAATACGAAATTTAAACATCTATTGAAAACGATTGAAAAGAAAAAAGTCTCATCGAGAATTTAAATTCTGATGTCTATATTAAACGAATTCTCATGCGAAAAGTTTTCATAATCACTTGCAAAGTTCAACTATGAAAACAAATAAATCGAAAATATTCTCACAAATATGCTTCTTGCGTTATAGGCGACGAAGCCCTTGGGTTATGAGGGACTCAAGCCTTCATAAACAAAAGGAGGGGGAGGGCCTTCAGAGGGTTCAACTATTTGAAAAAAATACAGATTTTATCGTGATTCTCTGTTTGACATGAAAACGTGGTTAGGGGTAGTGAGGGGTGAAACAAACCTTGAATAGATTTGGGATTTGGTTACAATCTAGCGTGACTACAGCTTTGTAGTCGTGCTATATTGACACCAAATCTACATAAAATCCAAACCATCTCATATGAATTTATAAAAAGTAAGATTCTTTTCACTCTTCTCAGACTTTTTAAGATAACGTCTCATCTTATTTGGGTAATTGAAGAGCAAACCGGAATACAAATACAAATCGAAAACGACGTTAAATATTGTTGTATCGAACCTCGAGACTTTGGATTTGATGCATCCCTAGAAAAAGCGATGTTTATTTTTATCCAAAGATACGTATGTTCAACATGATCCTGAATGGCAGGCGTATATTTTTTTGTAATGGGAAATAGTCAACGCATAGAATACATCTATGGCATTGACGTGCTTTTATTTATTATTAGAATGTGTACTATGTTTTGTAATTTGCATCGGAAAGATTCTGGAATGATAAAAAACAGTAAGCTTTGTAGAACAAAGAGCCAATGTCTACACCGACATCAACAAAGCAGCGTCAAATTACAGCTTTTGTTCAAAACAAAAACGTGTGAAGCTGCTAGAGATCATCCAGAGAGTTCAAATAATTTATCTATTTATTTATCTGATGACTATGAAAATAGGAATCCAGTTCACGAATTTAAGACACTAGAACTGGTAGAAATTTCTACTTCGAGTATTAGCACAACATAACTTTAACCATGCCCTTACTATTCGTATTCATAAAGAAAAATTAGATCAGTTTAAGTTGAATAGTATTTGTTCTGATTTTCTTGCAAAAAATCAAAGTAGAAAAATCGTTTTTGAACACGAACAATAGTTTTGATACTTGTGGCTTTTTTTATTGACTTCAGTCAATGTTTAAGATTTTTCATGCTTTTGATAATGAAATAAAAATTTTGATATTGTAGTAGAATTTTCAATTGTTCTCAAGGCATCCAACTTGGTCAGCACGGAAACTTTTTGATTGAAAGTTGTGTCAATAAAATTTAAAACTTCTATTTGTCTTGCGTATCATTTAACTAAAAACTGAAGTAGAATTTTTCTTTTATCAGTCCTTATGAAGTGAATTCGTGCGACTTCTATCAATCCACATCTTGATTGCTATTGGTCTAGCCTAAAACCAGCACATGAATACATGAATCAGTTAAGTCTATTCTCTCTCTCTCCTTTCTTCTTTCTTATTATCAGTCATTTTATATCTTTCGCACAGTTCTTTTTACATACATAAAAATGGATTTCGCCAAGTCTCAATTTGAAGCTGCTTTAGCTTCAAAACGTCCATTAACCAAACAAGGTTTGACAACATTAATTGACTCTGTTGAACAAACACAATTATTAACATTGTATCGTTGGTTATTTCATCGTTTGAATGATCAATTAATTTATTTGGCACGTCAAAATCAGCATATAGATTTTTTTCTTTCGGCTCGCCAACTATCATTTTATTTACATGAACATTTCATAAATAATTTTGCATCGTTACAATCATCAGCAATGAAACAATTAAATCAAATATTAAAAAGTCTTCAACAACAGCAAACCTTGACGCAAAGTGAAATAAACCAATGGAAACGATCTCGACCAGGTCTGACACGCGATGATCTTATACTTTATTGTTTATTTCATAATTCACCACAACTGGCCTTATCGAGTGAAACAAATCTACTGCTCAGTGACTTATTTCGTGTAGCCTTACATACATGCGTGCACAATTTAGCTGATCGAGATATTAAAACTTCATTAAAAATTTTATTTAGTCTTGGTCTAGCACCATTAGATATTATTCAACGTATTATGTCCACAACTGTTTATCAACATTTAAGGACTTATTGTGCACAATATTTAATTGACTTCGGAGAAGAATTCTATTTAATCCATCAAGAAATAAATAGATTACAATTTTTAAATCAATTAAAACAGATATATACAAGTGAAACTATTTTTGATTTAATTGATAGTAGAAAACAATCCATTGAATATTGGAATAGAATATTCCCCACGGTACCATCCGTAGCAACATTTAATTGCCGCGATATTGTACCCAATACAAAATCACAAACTCAAACAATAACAACACCGAAACGAATTGCATATATGCAAGTTACTTTTGATTGGATTTATGCAACTATGGATAAAGAGAATGAAGAAGAAAAACGATGGTTTTTAACGACAGAAGGTCGACATTTGATTGGTGAAGTACCACTGTTTTCAGTAAAAGGTATCTTGTTTTTAATCAGAGCTATTCACAAATTTTCTTGCTGTTAGAAAATGATAAATTCAAAATGAAAGGCATCAGCAGTATAGATCATTGAAATAGTGCATGAAAGAAGGATCCAGATAATTTTTTTTTAATCTTATCATACCGAATGCAAACATATTCAATAGTACGATACGTTGTCTATCGTTGAAAGTAGCTGCAATATTGTACAGAATGATAATCTGTGAAAGAATGGTCATATATGATGTTAGAAAACTTCATAAACTCTAACTAAGAATGAACATTAATATACGTTACAACTTAGTCAATATAAAATTCAATCAATGAGTGATTTTTGGCTGCAGAGTGAATAAATTTAGCTCATCAGTTGTTTCGATTTAGTTTGTAGTTGATTGCAGTTTTTTATTTTTAGTTGTTATATTGTATGCATTGCAAGAGTCAAGAAGTTGAATTGTCTAATGACAACAACACGTTTCTATTCGGTGATGATGAAAAGAAAACGTCAGAATAACATGGAAATTCATCGAACAAGTCTAATTCTGGTTGTGTTAGAGAAACAATATATAATCTTGGAGGATCGTAGATTATTTCATTCAGTAACTTTAGAAAATCTATATTTAATGAAAATGTGTTGAGATTGAAAGTTCTTTCACAAAAAGATCATCTTGTTTTTTGTGCTTACATTTATCATTTATAACAGACACAATTATGGATATTCTTTTATGGTTTAGCCTCAAAATTTCAGGGAGCTAGAATCCGTGTATCAATCAATGGTGCCTTTCAACGTATCAAAGTTCTAGATTCTGAAATACTATGAGCTTTTATATTAGGCTTACTGCAAAAGACATTCACGTAAGATTAGATATATAGGTTTTATTTGCTTTTCTATTTCTAAATCGTGGCAAAGTTTGTTTTTGAACCGTATAAATGAAAGAATAAAGTTTAAAAGCTCATAGTCCATAAAGCGAAAAAAAGTAACAAAATAATCTATTTTCATAGAAATTATGTTTAGATACCATAAAATTCAAACTCAAATTGACAGATTCCTATCGACAAGCTATTGTAGTTCACATGATAGGATGCTTTCGCTATGAGTCATTTTGATAGAAAGATAATTAAAACAGTTTCACTACAGTTATGGAAAGTAAGCTGATATGAAAATTCTTGATTCCCATAGAATAATATATATAGTTTGCTCATTCATAATATATGAATTTGACACGAGTACCGAGAGTACATATGACTATTGAAAGAGTTCGATGGATCTGTAACTAACCCTAACGTTTACTTTAAGTTTTACATTTATCTTCAATAAAATTTCACAATAATTATAACTATTTTAATTATGATGTTATTAATCAGTAGAATTTCATCAAAGACAATTTTTAGTAAAATTTAAAGTGTGATCTTTTCTCATCGATAAAAACAAATATCATTTAAGTCTTTTGAACAGTTCGATTTTAGTCAAGGTTCAGATCATAACTATGTTGTACGAACAAATCAACAAGATACAAGAGTTGAGTACTCTGTATTCGAATTATTACGGGCATTAAAAAAATGATAATACAAAGGATTTCATATTGAAAGCATCGATATTTTAGTGTAAAACAGATGCCTCTATGAGACATCAAATCCTACAATGATATTCAGTCATCCTTTGATATTTCATATGTTAAAATTTTGTTTGGAACTTTGTTTCTTTATTTAGACGATGAACTTCGAACAAAACTTCCATTAGCTTACAAGTATGTTTCTGCTCATCAATCATTGACTTTACTAAAACAATTGAATTCCATTGAAAAAATTGATAATATTGAATTGATATGGTCTCAATTGTTTCTATCTCTTCAATGGCCATTCGCTCGTTTAATTCAATGGATACCTCGAAATTCATCCGAATCATTATTTTGGCATAGTATTATACAAGATGAAACAACTGATTCATTTGTATTAAAACAAAGTAAACTCTTTCGTATATATCCAGCATATATTTATTTTTCTACTAATGATGAAAATGAAAATTTTGACAATGATGAACAATGGTGTCAGTGGTTACGTTCAAAACCGTGTGATTATGCACTACAAAATTCATTTGATAATACAAAACCAATTGATCCAATAGTCGATATTGTTCGTCAAGGAATGAAAAATAGACATGATGATAATGATCATAATTTAACTTTAAAATATCCAGCATTAAGATTATTATCGAAATATTCTAAGATAAATTCATTTGACATGAGTATTTATCATTTACTTGATCGTTTCAGTGCATTAGATTTATCACGATGTTTTACATGGCAAGAAGCAAATATATTTCGTGCCAATGAAGATTTAACTACATTACATGACTGTTTTTCATCAGCAAACAATATAAATACTAATGATGCAAAACAACAACAACAACAGCTTTCTATAGATTATCGATATTTATTTGGACAACATCGTCCATTGACATCCTTGGCACATTTTCTTGCATCATCTTCCGATGATCAAGAACAAAATCAACAATCATCACAACAAAGTTCATCGACATTCGTTGATCGACGATTTACTCGTTTGAAACATTTTCTAATAACATCATGTAGAACAAATCTAAAAAATTATTTATCATCCATTATTCTATTTGATATATGCAATGAAGATACATTTCATATACGTTTATATGTATCTGTTATGAAAATTTTAAAAACAACTATGCCAGAAGATTTAACATCGATATCATTGAAATTATTATCATCAATTACTGACCTTAACTCATTAAATTCAATAAAACAACTAATTCTATTTAATATTTTTTCTCAAACGTATTCATTGCAACACGTACCAACATTATTAACATATTACACAAATCGTTCATGTTGGTTTGAAATGTTATTTATTGCACAATTATTTCATTATACTGCTGATGATATGATAGGATGTTTATCACCGATGCAAGAGCAAAATATGTTATTCGAACATTTAAAATGTTGTTTCAAACGCTTAGTTAAACAAGATCATACACCGTTGATGAAACAAGATCTTTTTGCAATATTAACTGATCAAACATTAACATCAGAACAGCTCAAGCTAAGATTTCAACAAGGTAAAATAAAGTTTAAGTTAATCTTTGTTTCATTTTAAGACGAAGAAATTGAGAGCTAAGAAATTAATGAACATCTCAAAATTTCTATGCAATAGTCAATAAATATTGGCGTGATGTCCTTAACAGTAATATTCGATTTAATTTAATTTATATGTAATTTCATCGGAGTTTTGTCGGCCATCGATGAAAAGAATCTGTTGAAGTGTTCGACAGGATTTTCTGATTCGAGTAAAAAAGTAATAACGTTGAACACGAAGATCGATGCAATTCTATCTTGCATGTTTGATTGAGATAAGAATAGTTATTTTGTTTAATCGCGCACGTAGTTGATCTCTGATATTATTTTGTTGCTAAATAAAATTTCAGTAAGTGCCTGATGATCTATTGTATAGTTTCAGGTAATTAGTATTGAAAATTGTACCTGATTATTTATTTCCTATGTTCGAAACTTGATTAAATTATGGAAAATTTTTATCGAAAAATGCAACTGTTCATGGTGGACAAAGTTTACTTTAATCTAAATGTTTCTTTGGGTTTCTTGTTAGTGACGAGTTTGAATACAATTGGAAGAATTCTTAAGTAGCTTTCAGCGTAACTGAATTCTATGAAGCTTTATCGAATACTTTTTGCTATTATAACTCTGAGAACGTAACCGATTCATATGAATAGTATTGATCGAAATGTGAAAAATAGGCTGATTTCTTGAATTTATGAAAATTTTCTTCTAGGTGCTCAACAATGTTCTCGTCCATTATTGGCAGTTCTCTACAGTACACTTCCGCAAGTATCATCAATCGATTCATTTGTTCTATTTCTTCAATCGTTGAATCCTAAATACCCGCATCTATTTCCAATCACATCAAATTCTGCGAATTTAGCTAGCCGTCTCCTATGTTATATAGCTGGTCTTGGCCATTGGACCGTTCTTATTCTTGCAACACATATTTTTGCACCTGCCAGTAAATTAGACTCATTAGTTCGTTTTTGTCATGCATGTGTTGACATGAATGAACAACCAATAACAAAATTTTTATCGTCAACACAAACAACTATTGGTCTCGAACAATCGGTACTGTGGTTTACACAATTAACAACAGAACTATTGCTATGTGTATTTCGACAGGTATCTTCGCATACAGATATACGTTTAATATTTCATTTACTCGGTGAACAAAATGAATTTTATCGTCGTTTTGAACCATTATTTTTATTACTTGAGGAAGAACCATCACCAATACCATTTGATTGGTCACTTCTTATGTATACAGACCGTTGTTATCGTTCAGTAATGACATTAATTGAAGAATTAATCAAGCATGATCGTTTTGATCTCGTTGATGAAATTATTGTTTGTGTTGACATTGAAATCGATATTCCACTATTCGAACGTTTTAAATGCTCATTTGATGAATATAAACACGATGAACATGCTGATGATAAAGAATTAAATGAAGCATTCGAAACCATATGTCAAGGACATCAAGATGTACTTAAACGTTTGAAAAAACCATTACTTTATGGTGATTTTCTTTTATCAATACGTTCAACATCATCGAAAGTAGTACGTCTGTTGCTTCTTATCTTTGCTAATCAAGCACAGCATTTACCTGAACCATATGATTACACATCGATAGGAGTGCTTCAACAACAACAACCTATTAATGATAAACTGTTGACAGCATTAATTGATTTTGTGTACGAATATGGGAATAGACCGATTGTTAACAAAATAGTTGATTATATTGTTAGTTTATTTTCGAACCATTTACTCGATCAATTAGCAACAGAAAAATTGATACCAAGTGATTTCGATGATTATTTACGTGTATTTGATGAAATCGAAGTAGAAGAAGAAATAGCTGACGAAGAGAAACAAGCAACCATAGTGGCCGAAAATGCATTCGAAGCAGCTCTTTTGAAAAATGTTTATACTACAAATAAAGTAACGTCGATGACAGATACAGTTGTAACAGCAATATCGACGGGTATGTTTTACAATAACAACACTATCATGTCGTAGAATTCCATCACATTCATAAATAATAATAATAAAGCCTAATAGATGGAAAAGATTTTCAACAAAACGAAAAATATTAGATTTATTTCTAAACAGTTACATTGTACAAAAATAAAGATATATGATTTTGAGGACTTGACTGTGCTGATTCGAAAAATGTTTGTTAGACTTAAGAGAACTATTCTGCTATTTTTTATAAGATGAGCCTCATTATTCTGTAGTTATTAAATGATACTATCGTAATGTAACTAGCTATCTGGTTCGTTTATTCATCTATGTCGTTTTTTTCCACAAACATTATCTGATATGCAAAGTTTCATTTGATATTTTGAAATTGACGTCATTCTACTACTGAGAAATAGCTATGCTAACAAGCAAAGCTAACTTTGCTATCTTTGAACTTTTAAGCTTAAACGTACGGACAGTATGTAATGAATCAAAAGAAGATTAAGAAAGATTTGTGTTAAAAATTTTCGGATTCAAAAGCGCAATATTAAGCGTTGAGGTATGTATCTCAGTGTGTTTTCAAAGTAAATTTCGCTATGGAATATAGTTTTCATGACTGTTACATCTCTTTTTCGAGAAAAATTAAGGATTGCTATCTCATATCTTTTTGCTTTACCAACCAAGAGAAGGATATTGAAAAAAATCAAAGGATGTGCTTTCATGACGATCAAGATGAATGAGTAGGACATCGGATTTTTCTTCAATAGTTACCCAACAACACCATACAATCGTTGGGCAGTCTAAACGAAAAGACTTATCGTGCTCTTAAACTTCAAATAGTTGAAAGATGTGTTGATATTTTCTTCTTTGGGCCTCATTGATCTTCGAGAAAGTTCCATCCATTTTGATTAATACTCTATTGATCTACTGTTATAGTCTTGATAGAACGAATTTGAACCGATCGATGTCAACCTTTCTCGATTGATGAAGATCAGTGTATTTCTAAGTTTATCCATGTAAGATACGGCTATAAGATTTGATAGTCATTTGAATTATTATGAATAGTAATAGTAATAATTATTTGAGACAAAGGAAATTAGAAAAAAACAGAAGCGAAATAATTCAAAACTAGCTTTTTTTATGAGCGATTAGTTCAATGCAGTGATTTTGTACTAGTAATTATAAGGAAATCGTTTCATTTTTGTTCTATAATTACTCTTTCCCACACTACAATGTCTTTTTCTTTTCTAGATAAGAATTCAACGGTACAATCAACTCGTCGTGCATCAAGTCATGCTTCTTCATTTTTATTTTTAACATCACTTGGTACAACTACAAGTCGCCGTTCATCAGGATCAGGGACAAGCTCTGGTGCTATTACCTTACATCATTTATCCGACAAAGATCTTCGTTCATGTGTCACTATAACTCAAAATGCATTTTTACAACGGTCATCACCTGGACTTGCATTACAATTGGCAAGTAAATTTCGTATGACATCTTACAATCTAAGTGTATTTTCATATGCACATCGTCTTTATTTGAATATATTATCGCCCAATGATATTCGTACTCGCATAGATCAACTTCCTGAAACTAATGATAATGGTCAATTCAACAAAAAACGTTTGACAAATATGTTACGTACAATATCCGTAACGTCAGCAAACAACGAACAATCGAATACGATAGATGATCAAAAACAGAAATTAATTGATCGTCTTCTATCGCGAACATCCAATGACGACTGTTTAATACCAATAATAAATACATTATTTAAAATAAGTCGTCTTTTTCGTATTGATTCATGTTATGTATTGAAGTCAAATGTACATAACGATGAATGGAATATATTAAAACGCATACTTTCTTATCCTTCATCATCATTTCCCACGAAAATAAAATTAGCTGAAAATTTTTCTAAACAATTAAAAATATCAAGTCAACAACTTGTCGAATTGATTGTTGAGGAAACTGATCGAACATTAATACGTTCGGAGAAAAATGATCCAAGCGATGATTATCATTGTTGGCCATTCGATCCAAATAATATTGAATCCTATAAACAGTTCATTTCATTGTTATACGAAAAAAATTATGACACCATTGGAAAACAACTTGTTGAAAAATCAAAACTATATGAAGAACAATTTCTTGCTTCAGACTCACGTGGTTAGTTACAAAGAATTTTCAATAGAATGTCGATTTTAAAAATATGAATGCTTCCACGATTGAATTCGAAATGAAAATATTTTGCTAATGGGTATTTCTAGACAAGAGTATTCAAAGAGAATATGGGAGTCTGATCTATTGATTCATTATTCGTTAATTAGAGTTTAGTGAATTGTATAAAACAAAATATTACAGATTATGTGAAATATTCCGTTTGATTTTTATAGAAAACGCATCCAATTCATTCTATAATGATTTCTTACCGAAATCTGTCGCCTTCTAATTAGAGTAATATCAGAAAACTGAAAATATTATGCCCCGTGTTAGTTGCAGGCATGGAGAACATCTCGAACAATTTCAAAAATCGAATGTAGAATGATTCAACCAATTGCACTCTTCATGATCGATTTGATGTGAAGTTTGCAAAGTGTTCCTAGTTACATATGTCATCGAAGATTTTCAGCCTTCGATTAGTAATAACACTGAATAGAAATATTTTTCTGTGACTTAAGAATTTGAAACATACCTCCCTCTTTGTCACTATAGAATTTGCAGGACTCGGCGAACAAATTGTTTTCGTACGATATTCAAAAATTAATTAATGGAAAAATTTTCTATCTGTCATGCAATACTAAGATAAGACATGTAAGAAATCTTGACCGAAAAGTTGATTCATCTTCAATATGATCAGTAGCCAAGTTATCAAGTAGATTCTTTTCTTCATATGAAAACTGAGGACTACATTAGATTCATCTGACTTCTGCTTGAGGTCGAAACTAAAGAACCGAGTATAATAATAGTTAATATCGAATTCGGTAAAAGTTCATTGTCAATTCTTGAATAATTTCGTTTTCATCCAAGCGACTTTACTTATTTTTGTTTATTAACAGATATTTCATCATCATTACTTCGTCTTCGTATTGAATTGTTAATTTATGCTCATACATGCTTTATTAATTCGTTTCATTTGGAAGGAATATGTTTAGTACTAGATCATGCTCGTCATTTAGCTTACTTTCTAAATGAATTAAATGCGTATCAATTACTTATTCGTCTTCTAATGGGTTTGCAACAATATTCTGAAATGATCTATGTATTTGACATGTTATTTCAAGCTGATCAATTCGATTTATTACTATCAACAATAAGTAATAGTTACGATGAACGCTTAAATACAGCACTATTTGATTACATAAAACGACATCACCCTAATGATGAACATACGTTTACATCTATATCTATGAATTTAAGTATGCATCATGAACTAGCAATGATGTATCGAGATGCAGGTGAAAAATTATTGAAAACTATTCAATTTAATCAACCGTATTCATCAGCTGAAATGTCAGTAACATTACAGAGTTTACTTCAATATTATTCGGATGCAGCTGATACATTTTATTTAGCTGATTGTTGTCGACAAAGTGAACAATGTTTGAAACAGGCACGTATGATATCTTTGCAGATTGAATTGATGCAAAAGCAACAAGGTATAATTATATTAAATTTAAATTCAAAACAAATACGTGATTTATTACCAACCTTTGATCGCTGTTGGCATGTATTTATTGTAGCCGATGCATATAATGAACATTCAATATGGCCGTATTGTTTAATAGAACAATTCATATGTAATAAAAATTCAAATGCAGCCATATATTGGAATGAATTTCAACAGTTGATGACCATTGATGATCAATTTATTTTAACTATTGGAAACAATTTATTAAAAAAACCTTCGAATTTAATATCGTTAAAAAATTTTCGAGAAATACTTTCATGCATAAAAGATTCAACGATTCTTGTTCGTTTACAACAATTGTTAACAAAGAATGATAACACGTTGACAAATTTATTTACATCTATCGATTCACCATATGTTCTTGATACAATTCGAGTTTCATGATAGTAGGCTCATTCTTTTTCTTTCTTGCCGTATATTGATTCTGTTTTCTTTCTTTCGTCTTTGTTTATAATTTTATATCGGTGATTCATTGTATTTTTCATTTTATTAAATTACAAATGTAACGTAAGGATATGTCGAAGAAATTTACGCATAATAGTATTTTTGATCAAGTGTCTTTTTATTGAGAAATGTGGCTCTAATAAATCGATATCATTTCAATTAATACAGCAATTTAGAATATTCTAGTATGATATCCATGAGAATCAATGCGAAAATCGGACTCAACCGAAATCCTGTAGACGAAATAATTTTCAGATCCTTAGTATTGGATGCTATCAGATCTTACTGTAGAAATTTGACGAAATCTCATGCAAGCCATTAAACATTTTTTTACCGATGTCAACAGGTGCTTATTATTTCTCAATTGATAAAATAGGGTTCATCCGTCGAATCAATTTGTAGGTTCATGTCCCAGCATGGAATTGGATTTTGTCAGTTGATCGGATAAGATACAATCTGGTCGGATCCTGTATCGGATTCATTCACAGGAGTAGTCAAGAATCTGAAAGAGATTTTTCAGGGCGTAGCACTGTGTTTGATTTTGAAGCCTCTCATAGATGACTGTTTCTAATGGGATGTACAAGCTAATCCATAGGATTTATCAGTGACATTATCATAGCGAGAAAAATCTACCTATACCTACTTTGGTAAAAAGTATAAAGCTGATTTAAAGAAAGGCTTCGGATGGATAAGGCGGTGTGGGTGTAGGCTAGACTCTGCCCTTCACTTACATCTTCTGTTGTGGTAGTTTTCGATAAATAAATCTTTCTTTTTTTCTTTGAAATTCATTTCACTCTAATGTCAAGTATCTTATTTAATAGAGCGTAAAAACTCTCATAATATATTCATTTAAAATAAAATATTCAATCTTAAAATATTGAATTGATTCATACCAATATATCATTTAGTTACTTACGTGGCGTTTTATTCCGTCACATTTCCGAGTTGAGGAAGATGTGAAAAAGTTATTTCAGTAACAGATATTGGTAGGTGATCTTTTCCTCTACGAAACTCATTTAATTTTCAAATAAAAATTGATCGCATTGATTTGAATCACTTATGTTTGTTTCACGATAGACGCGACCACTAATTGCTAGCGAAGGAAGACAAGATCACGTATCCGGTGAGACGAAAGATAAATTAGAAGAATTTTTCGTTCTTTGTATTCATAGAAAATATGAAGCAATTGTTGAAACATATTCGTTGCATATCGTTTTACTGTTAGCTCAATATGCTTAAGGAATGAAAATTTGTGAGACAGCGAATGTTGAAGTTGTTCTTAACTATGGTGCCTACGAGTGAACCGTTTGTAGTTTTGATTTGCCATACTAACCAAGTCCTCACTCGGGTTCGATGAAGCCATCACTTATAAAGTTACATCATACAATAGAAAGATTTTTCTCAAAGAAGTATTTTCGTATCAATTCGTTCTGTATTTTTTGCACTGGAAATATAGATATAGAGTCAAGCAGGCTCAAGCATGTTTTCAAAGAATTTTGGATGTTGCTGCAGCTGCTACTGCAGAAGCAGATTAGATAGCGTTGATGTGAATGTGGAATGTAACTTTGAGTAAACATGTTGCTTGCGTCCACATTCCCAGACTATTGAAACTAACCTATGATGGTGACTTTATTATTATTCATGATTCAAGCGCTCTAAGCCAATGAATTCGACAAATAGAATAAGAAAGAGATCTAGTTGTTATTGAAATTCTTGTTCTGAGTTTTTAATTAAGGTCTTCGACTAGTACTAAACGTTTTGCTAGTCTTCTCATCAATACAGTAAGTTATGTAAAGTTATTTTTGTAATATCTACGTAAGTTGAAATATCTGTGAATAAGCAAAATGCTATCGAAAGAGATATTGAGAAGATCCTTTTTCGCTTATTGCCTCCCACACTTCACAAGGATTTTTCCCTTTTATACAAGTTTTTCCTCAAATACACAAAAAAGAAGCTCCAGAAAGAAAGTGCAGGATGGCTAGAAGCTTGCCTCATTGTGCTTCATATGTTAGCGTCGCAGCTTTGTTTTCATTCATCCACGAATAACCCCTCACAAGTCATGACACGCGTTACATACTAAACCAATTAAAACCTATCTATTCAACTGATTTAGGTTCCTAATAATTTTTGACGACATTTTCTGCTTGGAAGAGTTTCATAAGATGTTCAATGACGGAGTTGGACATTTTTTAACGCTGAACCGATTCAAGCAATTAAGGATCGAACGTCACTCATTGTTCTTAAGTTGGCTCGATGTCGTCAGCCAGCCCATCAATCCCTCACATAGCCATCACCTAATTCTACTCCCTTTCATAAAGCGGTAGCTCTGGAATAAAGATAAATCTTGTAAGAACAACAAACCTTAGCAAATACGTTTACCATCCTTGCTAACCTCCTCCCATCTTCAATATTTTCTCATTTACGACTCCTTTCCTGTTCCCTACTTCTACTTTTTCCACTATCACTCTTTATATCTTGATTTATTCTATCTTGCCCATTACATTGTTATTTGAGTACTTCTTATTTTCTATTTCTTTTCCATTCTGTTGATTTTCCACTTAAATTCTCTGCTTTCTCCTCCTGTCCTTTTTTGTTTACTCCATTGTCACCTGTAGATAATTACGAGTGTTACAATAAACTCAGCCTTAGGGAAAAGAACAGCGACTTTTGTTTGTAAGTAGAGAATTTTTTTTTTTTGTTTTCAGATGCCTAACTATCATTTTAATGCATCTAACCAGTAACAATCAGAAATTGTGCATGTGAAGGAATTTGACTTCATTTACCAAGGAAAAATATAAAAGTGACAATCTTTTCTTCAGAAATCTTAGCCAACATTGAACTTGTATTTGAACGTTGGCGACATGTTGTATGCAAATGTGAAAAAAACACTTGCCACATATGAAGCCTAACATGAGAGTAAAAATTATTTACGGATTATTCTTGCATCTTATCTATGATGTTTTGTCTTGCTGAGATAAAGTCGGATGGCTTTCAGTTAGGTTAATTGATTGTTTCAAACGTGCAACATCTCGTGGAGATGATTACATTTTAGTTGGTGCCATTTTTTACATGAAAGATCCTGACATAATTTGTCATTTTTACTTGATTTCGGCACATGCGCAGCATGTTGCCCTCGAATAATAGCTTACTGTTACGACTATAATTTTAAAGAATTTTAAGAGTTCAATAGCTTGTGGTATTTTTAGGTAGCATAATGAGAATCATTTTTTTCGAAGATACTAGCTCGTTGAAATTTTCAATAAGTCTTTGGAAACCAATCGGGTCGTGAATATCAGAGGAGTGAGATAGGCCAAGTCAAAAGTGAATTAAACAATGTTACGTGTCTGGTTCAATAGATTTCTTTCCAGGGTTAAAAAATAATTATAGGATACCACAGATTCATCTATGTTGAAAAGTGTCAATGTCATGCACATTTTGATTGAAATTATATCAAACAATCGAGCAAGCATTCGAAGAAGACATGTTCTTTGTGAATAGCTTCTCATTAAACGACTTCTGTATGTTTTTCCAGTTCTTCCGATAGGTTTAATTTATTTAATATTTTAGTGGAGCTTAAATATGATGGTTATCAACCACTCCGATGAATTTCGAACGGCACTCAAACCTATAGCTATAAGTGATGCAATAAATTTCATGAGAAGTGTGCGATACAAAACATAGAAAGCAACCAAATACATTTATTTAAAGAAGCAATCTACATGACAATACTGGCGTACGATTGAGAAATGGTTGGTTAAATAATAATTACAACAATAGTAAGTATGAATGATTATTGTCAATTTTTATTTGCTGCATTGACTGTAATTTGTAAAGTAACATTATGCGTTTGCGACGCCACTCTTCGATCATTTTTCTTACACATGACCATGGCAAAGAATTCATGTCGAAATTCATCAAATGTAATCATGTACAATGGAAATGAGAGCATATGATAGGTATAAAGAATACCGTCCAATAAGTGTAAAACCGTACCACTTGCGTCAGGAAAGAATGCATAACCAACTGTAGCAGGTATAGTCATAAATAGGAAGAGAAATGTTGTAATCACCAAGGTAATTGAAATAGATCGATGTTGAATACGTGAATTCTGTACAGTAGATGTATGGCGCAGACGAATTAAATGATAAATCACACCACTGTTGAATACAACCATGAATACAAATGGTACACAGTTGTATACTCCTAAATTGATATTATCCCATAGTGGATACATTACAAACGCCCAAGACTTAATAGAGATTTCGCCATCTGCACCTTGAGAACAGCCATAGATGAAAAAGACACCGTCCAGTACAGTAAAACATCCAATGATGCATCCAATTAGGACAAGCACATTCTTCGAATGGCCAAACCAAGTTCGATGGAGCCGACTCAATGATAAATACCGATCGAGAGATACAAAGACTCGAAGCCAAGCTGATGATTGAGCAGCAAAATAATTTAGAAAGGAAAAAAACCTACATAGAGGAATAGATAATTGTTCAACAGTATATCCATGTATTGTAGACAAATAATGATCGAAATTCCATCCATAAAACATAAGAATATCAAAGATAGCCATAGTTCTCATATAATGAAGAGTAGGTCTTGCTTTTGTATTTCTAAATGTTGATCGACAAAGAATGAAAAATGTCAACAGGTTAAATACAGTCCCTAGAACTGTAGTAACTAGCGAATAATACGCTACAATCAATTTCTCGAAAGATAGAGTACTATCTATTGTTGTAAATGTAGTAGTGTTAGATGCCATTTGATGAAAAATACAATGTTCAAAAATGGTCTTTCGTCAATCAGTTCTTGATGATGTACTCAAATGTCAAAGATCAAATGAAAATCAAACTCGTGCAATCAACTTTCAAGCTATGAAACATAAGTCTTGGTCTTATCAAACAACTTCCTTTATATACATCTAGTTTCTATTCGTAGGATTATAATAAATGAAGCCAATTGAAAGCAAAGATAAATAGGTTTCTGATTAAAAGAAAAAGAATGATGTGCTCTGATGCTCAATTTCTTTAGATTTAGCAATGAATATCTTAATTTTTATAAATACCTGATTATCTTTGGCAAGTACAGTGAACTATGGTTTCCATTGTAAAATCATGTTTATTAGAAATTTCAGAGTTTGACTACTGTGCACCTAATCAAGTAGTTTTATTACTAAAGATTAACGAACATATTCAGAAGACATTTTTTTAACATTCAGATAGTACAAATTATATTCAATTGAGTTACTTGTGATGCTTTCGATATCTACTATTATAGTCGTAGCGTCGGCATTGACAATGCTGTTATTTGAATAATATTTTTGCGGCATTCTTTCATGTTTAAACTTGGAGAATAAAATTATAATCACCTTGTGAAGTGTGTTTTAGCAGTTCTGATAAGTGATCTGTGCGAATTTTGTGTGCTTTGCGAATCAATGAGCACATTATGCATTCCTTTTTTTTTTGTGACTATAAATTTCTGTATGGTGCACATGAAACGCATAGTGGAATCTACACTGTCGAGTAGGCACATCGAGAAGCTCGTAAAGTTTTATATACTATGTATAATACAGATAAAAAATAATTCTAACCGTTTTTGTTTCTAAAGTTGTTGGAGCGAATCTCTTGTTCTGAACTTTGCAGACAACATTCACATTCGAGATCAAATTGATTTGCGATTACATGGGTGCCATAAAAACTTTCTATTTCAACAAATCTATCGTATGATCCTGAAATCGACAATACAATGAAGAAAATGTTCAAAGTCTTTTCATATCATCTTGTCTGATATGATAGAGTTTTGTTTGAAAGTTATCCACGTGAATATTACGGCAAAAAGGAATCGACAATGAATGTCGATTATCAATAGTTTGACTCCGTCAAAATATATGCAGTAGATATTGGTTAATGAAACAAATAATGTGTCTTGTGTTGGCAACACAATATGTTTATAGTATTTTTGAATTCGACGATTTGATACTTGTTAAAATCTATAAATTAGGTTCTATCTAGTAAGTGATACCTAATGGACTGCAAATTTGCCTGCAGAAAAGTAGATAGATGCAATGTTATTAAAGACTTTCTTCTTATTTTTGAGCTCCAAGTTATAAAAAATCAATATCGTCTAAGATTCTCATTTTGTTGTATTGTATTAATTACATATTTTACTTGAGAAGATTTCAAATATGCAACGTTTTTCGTAGGACATCTTCTTGAATCGGAGCATTGCGGGGATCATGTGTACGATTTATTTGGTGAACCTAAATAAAACTGGTTTGCTCTGAATTTCTTGACACGAGATAATAAATTAGTTATCTTAAATAATCAAGAAAATATTCACACAATCACAACTTCATTGAACTACAAGAGATACGCGCATTGGAGGTATTTTATTTATTCTTGTATTGAGACTAATTCATCACATTGAGTTTGTGAGGTTTCTGTATATTTCACTCCGATGAATTTCGCGTTTCATTACACACTCTCACATAGCTTGAAGGATTTTAATTCACTGATGATTTTATGACAGTTTCAATTTTTCAACGACAGACTCTAAATGAGAGTTATATATATATATAATGCTCTTTCAATTGTTTATATTCAACAGTCGAAATCACAACTCTGTTAAGCGGTAGTCAAAGAGCCTAAAGCAAACCTAGAAAATCAATCTTTAGAATACTGTTGTTACAGATTATACAACTGATAAGATTCTTCCATTAATAGATATGACAAATGATCATCGGATACCGATGATGGGTGATAAATGAAAGACGTCGGTGTTGGATATTATGATTACGTAAGAAACTATTGATGAAATCGGTGAATCAATATTTAAAAAAGAACAACAGTAATGTCTAAACTTTTTTTCTGTTCCATTTTATCATGGCAAAGTCCTTTACAAGATCAATCGTCTAATATCTGATGACGGCAGAAGTCAACTAATATAAACCGAAACCGATTTATTTATTTAGTTTCGATGTAGTTAAACAAGATTCAACCTATTAAAAGAAACATCGAGATATTTAAGCACATCTTAATTCATTCAGTATGGTCGGCGGTATGCTTTGATATTTGTATATAATAAATTCAATTGACTACAGCGAATCAGTAAGTTTGCTGGTTCTAATTTTATGTTTTCCTATATTGTTCACATTGATTTTGGCAAATTCACGCAACTATTTTCGACGAAATAGTGAGATTAAGTTTTATATCGAAGTTTGCCCGGCACCCGACCACCTTCCCTTCATCCATTACAGAGCATAGTTATTAGTTTCATAGTGGATCAGTATTCTAGCTTGTATGAAATACACAAGCTTCACACTTCAGCTTCAATGGGGCTGCGCTGACAAGCCTTTTTAAAATGCAAGAAAACTGGACATATTCTAATTATTAGTGTATAGTAAAGAATATTGTATGGATGAAATAGTTGATAATGAAAACTAATCGAATCGACAATGCTCAATGAATGAAATAATATTTCCTTGGCCGAAGGAGGCTGGTGTTATGTATTATTCGTTGAGTATAGTCAAGCATTGATCACTTGAATTTTAAGGTCAAACATCGTGAATCATTGTTCTTTATTCATTTGATATGTCTACGAGAACAGCTATATATAAGTGGTAAATAAGTCATGAGGGTAATATTTTTAACACAAAAAAGTAAATCGATTGGTAACTAGATAAACTGAACTATGGAGGTTAACTAGTATGAATCAATCAATGCCATACAAGAGTTGACTCTACTTAACTAAATTAAATATCTTGATTGATGACTAGAATATTTTCGTTGCTTCGACGTATACTTTCCACTTCAAGAGCGTCATAGTAGAAGAAAATTTTTTCCATGAACTTGATATTGCTTAGATGTTAAATGAATATCATTAGTCTACATTAAGTTGTTTTACGTTGATAATTTGTCATGGATTTCGATGATAAATTACAGAGTTAACAGATATTGTAATGAAAGGCATTGAATAATACATTCGTTACGTGAACAATAAAAAATTAGTCATACGACTAGGTATAGTTTCTTTCGATGAGAATCACTAGTGTGATAGGAATCTGCTCTCTCTCTTATTTATTTCATAATTCAGAGGCTTCGAAGAAACACTAAAATTTCTTTGTCATGCTTTATTTTTAAATACGTTGTCTTTATAACATATAAGGTCTTAAAAATCAATTTTAATCATGTAATGAAACGATTATTGACAGAAGAAGCACGCAGTTACGAAAATATGCTTGATCAGTAAAGTATCTCATTTGATACAGGCATAATTATGAGATCGTATCGTATTAGTTTGCCTGAGTTTTAACTTATAAGATCAACTTGAACTAATTGTTGAAGTAAACATCTGTATTTACACATTCTTTTCTATTAATCACAACATATTCTCTTATTATGATGACACACATATGCTTCTCAATTTATTCATTTTCATACTTTGGTTATTGGACGTTTTCATGCTAACACTTCTTTCTTCATTCTATTGATAGAATAATCTTTCATTTTAAAACGATTCACTTACTTGACAACGAATAAACTTTTTACAGAAAATTGAAAATATTCTCATTTAAATGCTTGAATAGCATGAACTCTAGAGTTTTGATGAACCTTTCATTGTAGTTACAAAACATATAATAAAACATTAATCTACGTGTGAGAAGATGTAGCTAGAGTGTAGCATGCAAATTAACCTTCTATACCAGTTATCGTTCCATGTTGACAGTTCACACAATAATATACGGAGGTGTTACTTCCTATTTTTTGTTTAATGACTATACTGATATTTTCCAGCATAACTGAGAAGTAATTTTACTAATGATTCTTTTAACTTATGTGATAAACTTTTCCTGTTTACAAGAATATTTCATAGGTTCGATATAAGGATGCATATTTAACATCAACGTTTGAATATAGATTCAAGAAATCGAATAGTTAGATGTGATTTTCTCGATTATCAAAACACGATATAATGCCATAAGCAATCAAAGAATATCTTTTCAAATCACTAAGTTTCCTTTTCAAGTGATGAAATTAAGGAGTACTACTAGAAAGCTTACATATATATATATGAATAAAGATGGACATCTATAGGCATCTTCGTTTGTCAGAAGTAAACTATTTTATGATTTACATAGTACAAGAATGTCTTCTTCTGTTCTGATATGCTTACAGAAAATACAGGGAAGAAAACAATAGAATACTTCACTTATATCAGCTATATAAAAAAAATCCTCTTCAGATAAAAATTATTTTTCACTTAGTTACAAGACAATTATCTTTCATCAGTCTTCGAATGAGTTGGGCATTAATGCATAACTTTTTCATGAATAAAAAACGATAAGAAATCCTTGATAGAATTTTTAATCTTCACATGGCCAATAAAATTCTTTTAAAAACATCTTTCAATTCAGAAAAACAATGACAATCAGTGTCAAAAATGCAGAATTCTATTGGGATTATTTGTACAAATTACTGTTCCGATATTCAAGACTATATGTATTCAGTTTCTAGGTTTGAACAGAACTGAACTCATTTCTTTTCCATAAAAAATACAGCAGCTATCTTGGCTTTTTTATTCGACATATATTGTGAATTTTTAATTAGTCGACAATCATTTTAGGATGAATCCCGTGCGGCATCGTAATTCACATGAGATAGATGGATGTTGGTGAGGATGAAGGCATGGATTTATTAAAATAATATCATAACTAAAAAATCTTCAATAACTGAATCAAGTTACTTGCGGTATGTTTGCGTGAAGAATTCTCTAGTGGAATTTTTCAAAGTAGTGTAATCATCAATCACTCATAGATAGTACTCTTCTCATTGTAATATCTTACTATTCAAGAGTTCTCGTAGCATAGAATATACTTCAGATAAGATTTAGATATTAACAAAATTTTCTGAGATTCACGATCAACTACTGATTGAAGGTCTAAATTCTGATGATGAATAAAACTTCTAATATGGAGATGAATAGAATAAAAAAAGATAGTCAAATACCAAGTAAGGATTAGAGGAAAATGTCGAAAGTATGAAAAATTTCTTTGCAAAGACAAACAGTGAATCATTCGAAGTTTAGGCATGCCACGATCTACGTTTAATTCATTAAATATACGAATGTGACGGATATTTTCATTACTCTCTTAGGGTCGAGTGGGGGCCTTCCTATTCTGTTTCTAAGCATTGATTGATTAAAACTAAACATATTTTATAGTTAAATCTAGGCTTAAGAAATGATAACAAATATCTAAGCGTCATCAATGCGTTCATTTGATACGATAGAGTACTACTCGTATTGTATATAATTTATAAGCCAACATTATGCCATACGTCATGATATACAGTAATTGTTCCATCTTTCGTAATCGATGAAAAAGTCAACAAAAACAGATAAAATTGAGAAAACAATCAATTAATTGTGCTTGAGTGTCCTATTGTAAAATATACTGAATCAATTTTTACGTAAAATTTGTTTGTAAAATTTTAATAATGTTCATTGTAAAATTTAACAAACAAATGATCTAAATGGTAGACATAAAGCAATCTTCCTCTTACGCTATTTTTAAGGAAAATGTCGTACACCGACAGATAAGCTCCCTACAATTGAGTCTTTATTGATGTATACGGCACGACACAGGATCAGCACCTGCCAGTATAGATGAACTCTAAAAGATAACGTTAAACTTCAGAGATTTCAAGTTGATAGTTGTTAGTTGATTCCTTGGTACTCCCGTTCACGCATAATATGTTTATCTGTACAGAAATGTACAAGTATTCAAAAATATCTGCTCAAATGACTAATTTAGATTTTATTGACTATTTCGAGGATAATTTTTTAGGGCATTGATTTCGAAATAATCGACGTCGTACTCCTTGTTTTTCAATTTCTATATGAGATTGTTTCCTGTGATTGAAGCAATAACTATCTCGAACGAACAATTCATCTGAAGGTAGGCGTAAAGCAATTTTAAGCAGCGCAAATCGTGATTTATTTTCACGATCAAATTTTTCATAAAATCTGTTTCGAATTCAGCACAGGAAATCCCATTCGTTTATGGAATCTATCAAAGAATGGAAAATTGAAAAGTGCACGAATTTGACAAAGACTGTAGAGGTACATACTGTGGTTACTAAATTTAAAGAATCGAGCACAAGATGAACTTTTGGATGACCAATTACAACTGCTATTTAGCTTCGTCGTTTCATCTGATACCAAGAGAATTGTATTTTGAAAGAACAAGAGCTCAACTGAAATGTTTGATATGAATGTTGGATCGACTAAATAAATTTATCTTCTTGTACTTTTGTTAATTTTTTCTTTAGATCAGGGTCAAATATCGTGTCAGCAAAGAATTTCTAGCTGCTCGAATTTCATGTAGTTTATCAAAGAAAACGTAGCTTGAAAGTAATACTTGAATTCCTTTATTCTAATTTATTTGTGTTCAAAATGTGGGAATTCTAATTGAACTAAGATTGTTCCATTTTATCCATTTTTGTATAGAGGCATGTACAATTATTCGATTGTTTTAGAATCTATTCATTTAAACTGATAAAAAGAAAAGAAATTTTAGATTTTCGTACCCACTATTGTGGCTGATAATTTGTTAATATAGATTTTTAAGATAACCATAACGTTCAAACTTTGACAAGAAATATTGATACCGTGCTCTAAAGTTCAAGTAAGGTATGCTAGAAGGTTTTCCTCGACGTCATTTTTATATTGTTCACAAGTTCGAAAAATAGCTCCCTGCTAAAAAAACAATGAGTTAAAAACACATTGATTTGAGTTTGCTGCTATTCTACAAATTCTTAAACATGTAGAAAATTCTGAAGTTTCTCTTTCAGTAAGATCGTGCGATGAGGTTCTAATAGGATAAATATTAGTTTTGCACTCGAATATCCATAATCAGCGTATGAAACTCTAATTAGTTACTAGAGGTAAACAGTAGCTTAAGATCACCCTCTCTTCTTCAAGAGAAGTCCATTTTCGTCAAATAAGTTGGAATGGAGATAAATGTATGAGGAGATAGCCTGAATTTTACTCTTTCAGAAACAGTACGACTTATTTACTTGGTACGACTATTGTTATAATCAAGTTAGGCTTAATAAGTTACTGAAGTAACGCGTAAACATCTCTTTTTTAAATATTTTATTTAACAATAAAAGCGATACATAAATAGATTTTGCAAATTCTGATAAGATCGGAAATTGTTTAAAAATAAAGAATCTCAATAGATTGTGAAGGTGATGTACGACGCATAGACAAACAAGACGAAAAGTCATGAGCTATCTAAACAGAATACCAAACAAAAAAAAATAATTTTATGATTACGGAGCAGTTTTTTCGATACAAAATATTCAAGAGAATACAATAGTTTCAAGTGTTGACCACAGACTTGATTAATTGATTGTTTACGTTACAGTGCCAGTTCGTGTTTGAGGTGCAACTCTTTCATTGTTTCGTTTGCACGTAACTATCTTAAAGAATTCTTGTCGGAATTCATCAAATGTAATCATGTACAATGGAAATGAGAGCATATGATAGGTATACAGAAAGCCATCCAAAAAGTGTAAAACTGTGCAATTTGCTTCAGGAAAGAATGCATAACCAATTGTACCAGGTATAGTCATAAATAGGAAGAGAAATGTTGTAATCACCAAGGTAATTGAAATAGATCGATGTTGAATACGTGAATTCTGTACAGTAGATGTATGGCGCAGACGAATTAAATGATAAATCACACCACTGTTGAATACAACCATGAATACAAATGGTACACAGTTGTATACTCCTAAATTGATATTATCCCATAGTGGATAAACTTGATATGCCCACGAATATACACTAAGTGTGCCATCTGCTGTGTAATAGCAAACCAAAATAAAAAATTGAAAGTTGAGAAGAAAAAGGATCCCAAGGTTACATGCGATGATAATGATAACATTCTTCGAGTGACCGAACCATGTTCGATGGAGCCGACTCAATGATAAATACCGATCGAGAGATACAAAGACTCGAAGCCAAGCTGATGATTGAGCAGCAAAATAATTTAGGAAGGAAAAAAATCTACATAGAGGAATAGCTACTTGTTCAACAGTATATCCATGTATTGCAGACAAATAATGATCGAAATTCCATCCGTATAACATAAGGATATCGAAGATAGCCATAGCTCTCATATAGTGAAGAGTGGGTCTTGCTTTTGTATTTCTAAATGTTGACCGACAAAGAATTGAAAATGTTATGATATTGAGTAAAGTACCGATTAACACCAAAGTGAAAGCATAGTAGGCAACAATCAAAGACTCCATTGATAGCCCACTTGCTGTTTCCGATGTTATGTTAATACTTGACATGATATAATTGATTGTTGCTAATCACAATTTGCGTTCTTTTATTAACGAACAGATTTCTGAAACAAAAGGCATGCGAGCAATGATTCACATTTATCTTCTGTTTGATCTTATAAATTTAGATTACACTCATGGCATTTTTATTGGATTATTTTGTTTCGTGAAAGCTCTAGTCATTTTCTTTTTGCCTTGATAGGCAGTCGAACTTTGACCGCACAAATTCAAATCACACGACATCGCAGAATCATAAACATCTATAGAATAACCTCTTAATAAGCTATTGAATAAGAAAGTTCATTTGATAACCCGAAGTCATTGATGAATCTGCGTTTAAAATAATTAATGCTTTATTTTAAAAATACCACAGAAGTCTTGCGACATTACTATGCCTTTTCCTCAACTCTCATTTTATAGACGAGAGAATGATTGAAGATTTTGATGATTCAAACGAAATTCTCCAGAACTGATTTTTTATGTTTTGACGTTATTTTGTTAGCTCAGCACTACAATAAAGCTTCATTCAGAAGAAAACATTTTCCACACGGTTCCGATCTTCATATACTCTCTTTTAAACAATAAAAGAAAAACTATCATCTAGAGTGAACTTACATCCTGAACTCTTGCGGGAAGGAAAAAGAATGATGGAGCACATAAACAGTTATTTTACCTTCCTCAATACAAGCATATTTGTCAAGCAAAACAGGACTCAAATTTAGAAAAACAATAGAATGACAAATGAGAAATTACACGATTAATGAAAAACTAAAACATCCAGCTGTCTTCTGTTGTCTGTATCTTGATGCAAAAATTTTTTTGAGAAAAAATACGATTTCCTTTGACTCAGTGACAGCAGTAATCATCATCGATACTATCTTATCTACTACGCATATGCATTTATTCACGTTTTCTATATATTTCCTATACTGATTTCATTTGAATAGTTGTTGATCTCTTTCTCATTACTGAGAACTCTCTCTTCATCTCTATGATTCTCTTTATATGACACATCTTATCTTTGTCACTGGTTCTATTCTACATAAACTTTTTTCTCTTTTTATTGGGT
Organism: Rotaria macrura; assembly: GCA_900239685.1. Classification (NCBI taxonomy): domain Eukaryota; kingdom Metazoa; phylum Rotifera; class Eurotatoria; order Philodinida; family Philodinidae; genus Rotaria; species Rotaria macrura. Next base: position 298,383 of record OENT01000015.1, read on the forward strand.
TTTGCTTCACTAAGCTATTCTATGTATTCCTATTTGTCTATTAGTATTGTTAACTAACTATCATACTCTGTTCCTTGTTGCTAGATAACAAACGTAGTTTAATTTTATTCCATTATAATAATGATACATCATTATGTTAGCACCTGCTACCTAACAATTACATATTGAACGTCTTCTTCATGTGTTTTTACGGCAAGAAAGTTTTCGAGAGAACAAACCGTAGCCCACCCCTCCCCCTCAAAATCGATCTCGATCAAGATGTATATGGTATCCATAAAATTTTCAGAATTTCTTAACGCAGTATTGAAGAAACAAAAGTAAAACTGTCAGTTCTATATCATGATATTTAAGGGAGATATTCACCAAGCAAGAGTCAAAAGTAGATTAAAAAGCATGCAAAAGTTCTCTGTCAATCTTCATTCTATGTATTTAATATTTTTTTGTATAGAAGACCATGTCAAGATGCAAAGCATAACGTTGTCCCTTTTTTCAATCCTTATTTTTTATGTGGAAAAAAATAGTGACAAGCTTCAAGATTTCCTCAACAAAAAAGTAAGGGTTCCTATTTTACTGCTTGCAATTATAATAAAAACAAGCTTAATTTAAAAAGTGAACAACATCATGCCCTGCATTTCGATATACTCTTTCAAACAAAAAGGAATTGAATCTATGGAATGAAGAACCACCGCGAACTTTTAGATGAACGATCACAAAAGCATAAATAGAGAAAAAGCGACAAATAGTTTTCAAAGTGAATTTTCAGGATATATTTTGCAAACTTTTGCTAGATTTAAGGAGAACAATCAAAAATCGTCAGGTTTTTTTAAATTCCTATAAATAAACTTCTTTTGACCCATGTTGAACTTAATTAAATAAGTAATTTTATTTTTCCATGGCATGAAAATTGTGGGTTTGTTCGACAATGTTTCACTAAAATCAACTGTAAATTACCTCAGCCTTCTTCTTATTGAACATTACAGTCATCACAAGCCTTTCGCGTCATTGTGAACACAAAAACAGGAACTATGATTGACACATAGTCATCGGAGAGAATGAGAGAAAGAGCAAAAATAAATTAACAAATGACTGACTCTTATTACGTGTCCATCATACTAGATCACGACAACTTCGCTGTCTATTTAAATACCTCAACGTTTCATTAATATGCTTCTTCTCCATAAAAACATTACACAATGTATTTTTCTTCGAAAAAATATCGCATTTTTATGCTAAAATTTGATGGACTTCTTCAAAAATTTGGGTGGAACATAAAATGTCAAATTAAAAGTCTTACTGCTTCTGAACCATCGGACTTCAGACTATCTTTTCATTCATTTACCTCCATTTTGACTTTTTTGACGTAAATTGCAATTTTTTTTCTGATAGAAGGGTGAACTGAAGCCATGCTTGCCTTAACTGAAAGATGCTACCGTGTTCTCAATATCAAATCTATATACTCTGCTAGTTTAGATACTGATTAGAAAAATCATATTCTCAGTAATCAAAATGCTTCAGTTCGGTTGAATTGGGAGTTGTGCAGACCTACAGGTTTACAGTCTATCACTGTAGTTATCGACTGTTTAATGGCGTTTCAAGTACAGTCCTACTGGGTATCAATCAAAATGAGATCAATGCATCTCTATCTCTATGCATGAGGAATAAAGTACAATTTTAAATAGTTTCATTTGAAATCTAATTTACAAATTACGAAGATTAATGTTCATCTATCCTGGCTAGTTTCGTTTTCATAAAGGATTTGTTAAAAGTTATTTCAAGGAAATCTTTCGTCTCTTTCAGCTGCTCGGCTGTGATGGAGTTATTTTAAAAGCTTCAATTTTGAACAATGCTCTCAGTATGTGCATTGCTTATGAATGCAAGAATGTTTCTCGATATTAGAAGTCATTTTCGAGAGGGAAAACTCGTCGAAGTATTTTAATCAATGCTGATACATAATTTTATATTCAACATATTTCATTTCATAAATTTTACATAAAATAATGCTATTTGAAGACGGATAATCATATTTTTATTTGAAGTACATAACTGCCGAATTACTTTTAAGACTCACTAATTATGATGCATGGTTCACATATTATACTTAGAAGTCAAAAGAAGACTACAGTTGATTAATGGCCAACTGCCATACGTCTTAACATTGTCAGTATTCCATTGATTTAAAGACTCAGCACACCAAATCGCGCTTCGATTTTGTTCAAGTGAATATGCTAAATTATTGTTTGTAATGCCATATTCAGTGTATGCTCAATAAATTTTTAACAACACATCGCAGTGATATTGTAAAAGATACTTTGAAAAATTTTTGGTTACTGTTAACATTCTCCTCAAAGAATCTCTCAAACGACTGAACATTGGAATCTATACTTCGAATCATTATGCATTTGAGGGAAGACTGATTTTTATGCTAATCTACGAACGTGTAGCAGTATCTGTCTATTGGACTGCACTTGATATATTCAACAACATTTTCACTTAGCAGTAGTATGATCAAATGAAGTTTTCTGTCCAGTCATGAGAGTCAATTCCAAAAAAACTTACGGATATCTTCAATTATAAGTGTAATAACGATCAAATTAAACTGTTTTATGATTAATGCAGAAGTTCACTATAACGGTTACCTATGCACACAATTTAATCGAACTATTATTGAGTAACTAAAATTGATAACAATCGATTCTAATACAGTGGCGGACTTAATTATTTGAATCTCATCCAATATGATATGCCTTGGCTATTTCCATTAATCAAAAACATAGATTGGTTTAAAAGACAGTCTCTAGACAAATTTCTCTTCAATCGATTGAATAATTGAAAATGGCTCAAGAGACTGAGAAGTTCAGAAAAAGATTTAAGAATCTAAAATAATTAATTCTATCTCGATTCGATTGCGAAAAACACGTTGTTCAACTTACTCAGATAGTCTAGGAAAAAAAATATACATTTCTTGATGAACTGCATATTTTAATTTGTGTGAGAGTATATATACATACGTTTATATGTATATATATTATGCGAGTCATCTTCATGAAAATAACAAAAGTGCGGATAGGTCATTCCGACAAAAGGTTTTTTCTTAATCAAATGACAGTTGAAGATTTGTTTTTGAGTGACGAATAAAATTAAAGATTAGAGAAGTCAAGATTAAGTTTTTTCTACATTGGAATTCAATACTGAAGAATGCATTAGCTTGAAGCATTTGTCATCATTATTATAAGACAACCATTTCTTAAACTTGAAAGGTATTAAGAAATACAAATTTATTGACTGGTTCACAGAATTTTGGGGTCGGATTTTCCATTCATCATTAAAATTAACTTATCTACTTTTAAGAATAATTTTATAAATGAGACGAAGTCATTTGATTTGACCTGAAAGTTTCATGGTCCAAAATTATTGCAACTCTTATTATTTAGTGCCGGCCGATGTTGTCATTTACAGTTTATTGTTCTTGTGTATTCAGATTATTTCTTACGAAAACCTGCACGTATTGTTTCCGCGGATTTCTCTCCAATCTTACTTTATCTATTTCAAGAAAAGAAATCACTGATGCAAAAGATTCATTGTTAGTTTTTCAAAGCAAGTCATATACTTGCATATATTCATAAAGCATCCAATTATTGAAGAAATAATTATTTCTGAGTACTAGTGGCATCTTATTAGAATTAGCATTATCTTTACATAATCCTCATCTGAAAACTTTTCCATAGTATTCTGCTAAAAAAAATTGTTGGAATTAGCCAAAGATCTCTATAGTTGAACACTCCAAAAAATTAATATCAGTCAGCGTCATTTTTTATGACGATCTTAAGAAAAACAAAAGATTGGGTCTTCTTGTGTAAAATACTAATCTGGCACTCTTATTATAGCAGCAAATAGAGAGCAGAGGATATCACATTTCGTCTATGAACTGTTCACCAGATTTTCGACAACAGTGAGTTTATAATCGCTTGTTCATGAAATTTTCAATCAAATCAAATAGACTTGTTTATTAACAACTAATCACTAATTATCATGAATTTTGTGTTTTATAGCACAGAAACAATCATTCGATATTCTATAGACGTCTAATCTTTTCTATGAATATGAATAGTTCCTTTAACTATGGCTGAATCGTCGATATTCGGTACGAGTGTCAATCGTAGATACTGTTGACAGCATCTTTTAGTAAGAAGTCATTTTTAGATGGAGAAAACTAGTCAAAATTAACTGACAGTTGTGTTACGCCATGGATGGAATCTTCAATCAATACTAAACTCGTCGTTGCTAAATCCAAAGCATCTAACTGTCATTAAATGCAAAAAGTAGTTCGTGATACAGAATGGAGCTGATTTTCCAACAGTTTGCTCATGACCTAACTCAATACATCATATATAGATATTGTATCGAACCTGCTTCATCAATAACTAAAGGATGATTCGTTGAAAGTTTCACTCTATTTCTTGTTGAGGATACTACTAATGTAATGAGTTCGAATAAAAAACTATAATACATGACAAACACAATGGAAATAATAATACATTCATGAATAATCGTATTAGGCAGTTTTATTACTAAAGCGCCTTATGAAAAGTTCGAAAAAGTTTTTCATCTTGTGATAATCACATCACAAAGTTTGCATAAGAGTTATGCATCGTGTCCCCACATCAACCTCATGTCATTATTTTCATAGTTCCTTGAGGACTCCATTGATGAAAAGACAATACAAATAGAACTATGAATGAGTCGGACTTTCCAAATACCGTAAATTTCCATTAGCTAATTATTGTATTTAGACAGACATGTACTGATCAATAAATTTATTGCAATTGTCTTCTTTTATTTCAACATATTCATGAACGTATTAACAAAGGATGACGCAGTATCTATAATATGAATTCTTTAGATTTCATTGTTCAATCAAAAAGAAACTAGCTAGATATTCTATAGCTCCAAATCCGGAGACTTACACGATTTTTATCATTCTAATAATTTTACATGAAGACACAACAGAAAACTAATATTAAGCATTCATCTTCGTTTACAAACACGAACCAAACTTCAGTGATAGGTAGCTTTTACTCTTTCGAAATGATGTCTTAATTCAGTATTGGTCATACTAAGATGAATGTTCAGTGGCAATATTAAGACAAACAGATAATTTTCAGCCGCTGTCTTTAGGGTGTCTAGATTTAGAGTAAAGCCGTTTTGAATGATCAATTGATGTGGGATAAAATGGCTACCAGTCACATATTACTAAATCGCTGATGTGCTACTTTTCAGTATTATTTTCGACTGTTATCTATTGGTAGAATCATTGTTCAATATAGTAACTAAAACGGTACAATTCTTTCTCAGACTTTATTAATCAGCAGTGCAAGATATAGTAATTGTTATTTGGAACCATAGTGTATTTCACAAGTCAAGTGTGTTCGTAATTCAATTTGGTTTCATGTAAGAAACGACTCTCTTATTATGTGCAAAGTAATTTAAAGAACCAAACATCGAAATTGTATGCTATTCACGTATTTCTGAATTAAATGAACAATGGCATTTATGTAGAATCAGTACATGTGGGATTAACGCAAAGAAATCCTGTTCGTTTTGAAGAAACAAGAGAAAGATTTACTTCATTTGAATGCGTACAGATATATTATGCTATCGTTGGTAGTACGGTACCGTATACTTGATCGTCAGGCGTTGTTTTCTTCGGTGTGATTCAGCATAGTTTTGATGACTCTATTGAGCAATTTGGTATTTATGCTAATTATTATCTATTGTGTTGAAACATGAAGAAAATGTTCCAAAATGGGGAGTGTCAGTATTCGGCATACATAAATAAATATGAAATAAAACAATTAATCCGAAATCGCAATGAAATTCAAGTCCTACTCGTGTGATTCAAATAATCTTTGTATTCAAGAAAATTTAGTTACATATGAGTGATTTTCAAACAGCTTGGACGCATATTTGAGATAGATTGTATAAATATTATATGAATGAACAAACAGAAAATGACCTTACTGTAATGTCTGTCAATCGAACAATGAAGATCACACCCGACTGGGACCATTATCAATTGATAAAAATTCGTCCCTAACTAAGTTAGAGTGAAACATTTATGACATTAATTTATTAAATTCGTAAGCATCTGAGAACATGTTTTCATTTTAAAAAATATATGAGCAATAAAAGAAAAGAATATAACATGAAAGGATCATTGCTTAACCCTCGCAATTGAGTTGTCACTTTGGAGCATAGTTTTAAGCTCAAACTTTGAGTGACGGATGGGCTTTGTGAGAAACGCTTATAATAAAATCTTCAGCCTCATAGACCTTACACTAAACTAGACTTATGGTTTGTTTTGTAGCTTCCACGAGAATTTTTATAACTTCCTCATTATGACAGCTATCGAGGTCGGATCGGTCTTATATTAAAGATAGCCTTCAGACGCAACTTTGCATGGGATAGAATTTGAAAATCGTTTTCTGTTAATTTTTTATAAGTATTTTATTCCGTATGGCTGCAAGTTAGGTATAAAAAAAGCACTAAATCGGACTTTTCTTAGTCCAGGAATCAAATATCAAAAATCCAGTCGCTGGACATGTAGCTCTAGCCGAGACCTTTAAAATTAAAAAAAAACATCGGAGGAAGCAAGAACCGAACGGAAATTATAGCAATTTTCCTGCTTCAAACCCATGTTTTGAGAAAGGCACTGAAGAAGTTTTAGAAGTGAATTTTTCATACAAGCGTTTAAAAGCTAATTTTTAAATGGAATAGTTCTAGCATATTGCATTAGAATTCGTTTTTCGGTGTCAATAAATTCATATTTTGTTGGTTTGAAGAAAACACGCCTAAATCAACCACGAAAAATGTCCTCAAAATTCCAAAGTATCCAAAAATATGATATTAGGGGCGAAGGTATTTCTCCCATAAATCTGTCAAAGCTTAACCGTTTTTCAAAAGACTGAAAACTCAAGTTTAGCTTCTTTTTAGGAAAATTAGATTTTCTGAGGGTGGGGGGGGGGCTTAATCCCATGATTTACTTTTACATATTGTCCACATTTAATATCAAGTTCCATAGTGTTAAAATTACCATTACTATAGTCTTGAAGGTGGAAAAAGCATCGAATTAATCTGTTCACTAATTCATTTTTTCTTTTGTGGATATTGAAAAGTGATTCTTTTGCATGGTTATGTTGAGATTCGTGCTCATGACGCAAACATTAAATGAAACTAAGAATGTGTTTCGGAATACAGATTCCGTTCTTTTACTGAATACTTCAACATGATTATCAGTTAGTACGTTGAAAACATTCAATAATATGTAGACCTTACAATATTAATTCACTTTCGAGATGGCACAGATGCAACATTTATAAATTCATCTAGCAATAAAGCCGATAGATTCGATATAACGTAACTAACGTTAGTTAACGGCAATTTAGTATGGACTAATTAGGAATCGAGATATTTCGTGAAATTCTCCATTGAACGAAGTAATCACGGAAGGATACGGTCTCAGTCCAGAGTCTCCCTCACAATGTCAAGATTTTTAGTACCGATTGCATCGTGTCTGTTGGATGATCGCACAAGAAAATGAAACAAAAATAAAATATCAGGAAGAGATGCTTCTAAAGTGTGCCATGCGGATATATACATATTTTGAATAACCGCATTACATCAATAAAGAGGATTCGATAACAAATATAGATTTAAACAAACGAACACACAAACTCGAGCAGACAATCAAACAGTTAGATAGCTGAAGAAAGAAATTATCTAACAAGATGTCAAATATATTTGACAACTAGTGATAGATATTCCATATTGATACAACAAGATAATGTAGAAGATTTCTGTGGCTTCTAATTAATAAAATGGTGACCGAGTTCTAGCATCTCCGAATGTTGGTCGACACTCACCAATAAATGTGACAATGTTGAATAATCTGCAGATAACAATCAAACTTAAGGGATGGTAATCGGTAATCAAAGATTCTCTTGAAGGGTCAACTTGTCGTCTCTGTCATCGGAGGTGATGTTGCAAATAGAGATCGATATTCAAAACAATATTGTATTATTTTAGAATTCGCTGCTTTACACGAGTACGATGATGTCCACAGAGAAATATATGCGAGAAAACAATCCGACCAGTGTTTTCTTTGATCACTTACATCCTTTTTACATAAGAAGAAACTGAATTTGTTTTGTTAGAATTCCATATGGTTTCATGATGTGTCTAATGAAAATTTCGTTTTCTTCGAATGATAGCATGGATAGGACAAGTCATTTTATTTTCATTCTAATAATTATGAGTATCTTAAATGAATTGTTCTAGAAATTTTAGCGATAAAACAACCATAGTTTTGATCAATTATTCCATTGTTGAATGTCAACTTGAGACCAATATCAGTGAGACAGATGACGATCCGCGTAGAGATTTCGATGTATCCTGCGGCTTCTGAAAGTATTTGTACTTACTTGTGATTTGTATTTCTCTCTGATTGAAAATGTTATTGCTAATTTGCGAATATCAAGAAATACTGTTTTTACATTGACGGTATAGAAGCAATTAAGAGCCATTTTTTCTTTTTCAGGTGGAGATGAATTTATTTTAATCAAGCTTCTTTAGCTTTAGAAATTATTTGTTGATGTGGGGATAAATATGTGAAAATCACGATTCTATTCATGCATTACAATGGAGAATAACTTTATTAATTCGATCTATCTTACAAATCGACAACAAGTTTCTTATGTCTAACTTGTTTTTTTTTCGGCAGTTTGTATAAGAATCTTCGGAAAATCAAAAAGCAGGAAACCTGTTAAAAGGAATATTTTAACAGATTTCAGAATATCTGAGTTGGCTGTAACAATTTTGAAGAAATTTTCCTCGTACAATTAAACTTCGAAGTGCATGATTCTCTACTATTGAATTTCCAGTCCTATTTTTATCTTGAGTAATAAATGATGTAGGGTTGACTATGAATCAAAAACTAACGGGTACTCTACAATGAATGACCCACTTTTATTTTCTGTTTTTGAAGCAATTAGACTCTTTTTCAAATTAGCTATCCAACTCATTCGATAGAGACTTCATTGTTATTCAAAATTATCGACTTGATTTTTCAAACAGATTTTGCTTGTTAACGCAAAGTTCAAAACATTAACACCTACTGAATTTTCCAATTGCGAAACTCGATTCTCTATTGATATCTATCTATTTATGCTAGTCGGTACTGATCAAAATCGATGTTTAAAGTGAAGCATTTTACATCAATTGATACAGAATTTCGTTTTCTATATTTCTTCAGCCTTTTGCAAGGAACTCGTATTCTCGTTTTGAGTGGAAAAAGGTAGTGAACCAACTTCTCGTGCAATTTTTGAAAGTATGTTTTTAAAAAGTATATTTTTTAATACCAAACAGGATCACTGGAATAGTAATTTTTTAACGTCACATAGAGAATCTCACTTTGAATATAATAGCGTAAAGGTTACATTGAATAAATGAAACGTTCAGACTCTCTCTAATACAGCAAAAACGGCAGCATAGGTCTGTACGACAACTTTGTTTATCCAGTGTTCTCCTATTTTCTAATTCAGACCTCTTTCTTCCCAAATATTCACTCTGAAATTTCGATCAATGCATCAAAATGCATAGAATTTGACGTAGAATCTTTTACACATTTCTGAAATATAAGTGGAACCGTCGTCAAAAGTCTGTTATCGCTTTTTCTGTTTTTTATCTTCGCAGTGAAACGATTGAGTATTTGTTAGTGTTTTGAATTGTGGCGTCAACAAGGATAATCTATTTGAAAAATGTAGTCGACTGTTTTGAAGAACAATGAATTCTCTATCGAATGAGTTGAATAGCTAATTTAAAAAGAATTCGAATCGCTTCAAAAACAGAAAGCAAAAGGGGCTCATTTATTGTGATGTAACCGTTAGTTCTCGGGAAAGTTGCCCAGATTTTGATTCATTATGCTCTATTTTTCTATTCTTAAATAGATTACAATGAATCTCTTTTATGTGAAGCATCTATCATATGATGATTGTCATGATGAAGTGAAAGTTTAATCTTCTAAATTTTACTAAGAAAATGATACACTGTTTGATGAGCAGATATTTTTCAATTACATTTCATATCGTTTGTGTTTAGATAATGTCTCTCTTTGCTATTGTATCATTATTAACTTAGACTTGAATGAAAGTACAGCAGAAGAAAAATAGCTTAACGAATATAATCCCCCGAATATATGTCTCAATGTTGATGAAAATGGCTCGTTTATGGATATATTCATGAAATGAAATATCCGTTTCGAATTAGTGTTTTGCACATACTAATAACGGAGAAAAAAATACTTTATTACGTATCAAAAATTTGGTTCGGGTACGTAATCTTCGATCAGTTGCAGATATTTCAATTATACTGTGTTTATATGGAAATCAAATTCTAGCTACTTTGACAATTATGGTAATTAACTGTAAAGACGATAGAAAAGTTTGATTCTCAGGCCTTTATTTATTTTTTCTATGACAAAGCTCTAGTATGCTTTTCTCCATCATCATATTGTCCTTCCCTTGTCGAGTGCATTAAATGAGACCGAGATAACTCGATAGAAAAACTATTTTCTCGTTTTAGCATAGCCTAATAAATGAAAATTTTAATTCTTTCTTTGAAAAATATCCTCTCAACTGTGAAGAGACATTGTCATTAATATATTGATGACTATTCATAGAATTCATACATAGAGTAACTAATTGTCAACGGAGAGACACAATTCTTTTGTGTACACAAACTTAGAAAAAGTAAGGAAAATATAATTTGAATAATCGAACTTTATTTCTACGTTTGAAAATATTTTCTTTGCTGACTATTCTAGTAAGGTAATTTGCTCACTTGGTAATGAATAACAACGTGTAACTTTGAAAAACAAAACTTGGTAAATGCAATATTAACTTTGTGTTCTCATCATAACCAAACTGTGGAGGAGACATTGAATTTCTCCTCATACTCATCCATCTGATCTACGAATGTTTCGAAAAGGTTTTCTGGTTTTACGTTTGTTAAAAAAATGATTTCCGACCAATACTTGTTTTATAAACTTACTATCATATAAGTGTGAACATGAATGTTCATTCACTTTAAACATGCGTAATCACTCGTTTCGTCAAATCTACATGGAAAAAAATATTTGCACAACAAAATCATTAAAAACAAAGATTCTTGTCGATTTTCAATTTGTATTTAACCATTTTAAATTATGGTTTCAAATATATTCTTAAAAAGTAGAACACTTCAATATCTAGTTGAAAATCGATTCTACTTTTGAAATAAATTGTCTGAATGTTGCCATAGCTCAATTTTCTGCATATATATATATATATAATAGCCATATTAATTCAAAACTACATGAAATTCAATATCTGTTTTTTATTTGAATAACCAACATAAAATGTTTTCATCTTAGATGCAGTCATAGAGATTAAATATACAAATATATGGGAACAAAAATAATTGTTCATTTGAATTGTACGAAGTAATACATCTTTAAATGATATATTCAAATAATCCAGGTTTTACTTGCTTCGATAGCTCCGCTTGTGTCATTGTGATATTTCGTTTTGAAAATGGTTAAGTAGTCTATTATAAGACAATATAGAAATTCTTTAATCAAACAAAGTATTACGAACAAAAATGACAGTATTCATTCATGAGTCCTTGTAATTAATACAAATACTAGTGGCGAACTTTACATTTCAAGAAACTTTTGGTATTCTATCTTGCATTATGTATAATTCCACACATTTCTCGACGATCATTATCCGATGCTAAAGCTTATTCTTTAACGATGAATGTTTTTATTGCCTGATGACATATGTCAGCTACGTACATATGTTATTAGTTTTTATTTACTAACATTTCTCTGAAGACGATAAAAAATTTTGAAACCTCAATTCTCAAATAGAAGAAGAGATGCGTATACATCAATTATCAAATTTCGTAATATTTGTTTGGAATGATGAAATCTATTTTCAAAAACGAAAAGCAAACTATAACAATAGTAATTTGTACAAATAACAACACCAAAAGAAAAAAAGAAAACTGTTCTTTTTGTTTCTGTTGAATCAACATAATTCTTCACTGGCACATATTAACTGTAACCGACCCATTTGACAATAATGAACCAGACAATGTCCGCTGATTCATCTTCTCATTATGCCTGTTCAATGTTAACTTTCGATGATGTCGTCTAGTTGGTATCAATGATAAATTATTCATTAAGGTTATTAATAAAAACCATCGGAAACGAAAACATTTTCGTCTATGTTGTTCAATCATTTGTTTTTCATCAATTAATAAAAAATGTTTTTGTCGTCGTCGTTTATCAAGTATATTCATATAAATAATTTGTGTAAATGTTATTAAAATCGGATGTGTATGCATGGCTTCTATGTACAGATACGATGTATATGCCGTATAGCCATTGTCGATTCTTTCTAAACTTCTTCCGAATATACTATAGTCAAGTCTTGGCATGTAGAATACAATAGCTATTCCTGATTTGAGTAAACGTGAAACGCATGATACAATGCCAAGAAAACAATCAAAGAAAAAATTAAAATAAACGAATAGAAAATATGCATGACGATTTTCTAATGTAAATACATAAGATTCATCATGATCTTCATCATCAGTAGTTGATATTGATGAACCAGTTGAATCACAATAAATTGCTTGATCTACGTTGAGAAAAAAAGAAGATCCGCTAATAATATAATTCCATCGTAAGTATATAAAACAATCGAGTTAGATCCGATGAAACATGTTGTGAAAAGGAAAATCTCATGAAGATTTATTTCAATAAAACGATCTCTTTCAAAGCTATATTATTTTCACGTTTAAGAACACTTTATAGGCAGAAAACTACCATCGCTTCTAGATCTTAATGACTATACACATTGGAGTGAACATTTTAATGTTTAGAACATAGTTCGAATTTTTACTCTGTACTGTACTAATGGGAAGATATAACGATTTCATGTTATTGAGAGTGAATTATTAAAATCACAATTAATGAAAACTTTCCATGTTTTTCGAACGGCAACAATAGATTTTTCTAAGTGTTTCAAGTTATCCGATGTGCATGGAAGATCTTTTTTCACTCAATGCTACACAAATTGGACAGATAACATTTACATACTTATGCACTAGCAGTATGCTCAACAGCATAGACACACTAAAATGTTGCGTGCCATACTGGTAATTGACACACAAGAGAGACGATGGATATATAGATATATTTATATTTACATACTAAACATTAATTCATTTAGAGTTTAATCCTAAAATCTCATTTTCTTTTTCGCATACATTACACCATTGACCACTGCAATGATTGGAAAGAAGAAGTCGAATAGAATTCATATCATTACATATTTCATGTCAACAATCGAATAGATAGAATGGTTCATAGAATGATAAACATTTTTCGTTTACTCACTGACTTTCACAATTATTTTACTGCGATGCGTATTCAAAAAAGTGAATGATGATAGACACAATCGTTTGTCTCTCTTGATTACGATTATCACTTTCGTAATCATACTTCAATACTCAGTATATGTAGCAACGAAAACTATAGGCATGTTTAATATGGCTTACATATATAACTCAAACTTTGTATATCGAAAGATCCATGTAAAGAAAATTGAACTCTATTGGAAAAAAGAAACTTTAATCAATGTATTTACCTTGTTTTTCTGTATAAGTATCATGCTCATCTTTGCTGTCATGTGTAATTTTTTGTCTTAAATTTCTATTGGATCTAATAACTCTTAAGAAAAAATACTTTGTTAAACAATAAACAATAATATGTTTTAATGCAAATAAAATAATCATGGGTGCAATGATCTTCAATAGTATCTTCGTTAATAATGGATGTATAAATAATAACTTAACCAATAAACATGTTATAAACATAAAATAATTTATTACAATGAAACCATACGCTAAATAACCAACTTGATAACCAGAATAGTGAAATGATTTTTGTAGAGCAGATGAGGATGATGTAAAATCTTGTTTTCTTCTGTAATATTTTCCTTGATAATAATCTAACATATCTGTTTGATATTTTTTTAAGCCAAGCAATAATTGTATAACATAAATGAAAAAGGATAATAAACATGATAGATAAATTTCCTTTTGAAATGATAAATTTTCGAATGATTTTATCGATAGATTTATGTTGGCTATGTTCATTAATTTAATCATAACATCTCCGGTCGAATTCATTACCCTCCGTAATGTGAATGTACTTGAAAATATAATTGAACATGTTAAATAATATAGAACAAGAAATGATACAGTATACGTAAATAACACTAATAATGAAAAACGAAAATACGCTTTTGGTTTATAAAATAAATGTATAAAATTTTGTAAACATGAACAAGAATTTCCTTCATGTATGGTCTGCGCATATAAATAATAACTTTTTGTTGATGATGATGATGATGATTTTCTCCTGTTAACTAATAAGCTTTTTGTATAATACCAATCATTATCATATTCAATTGATGTTGTATGATACGTTGAATTTGTTATTGTATTCCATCGATCACTATTTCCTTTACATAGGATTAAAAATTTTCGGAACGTCAAAGTATAGAATCTTGCTATAATATGTCCTAATGCAACATAATGTGGTAGACATTTGACTAATAAATAATGTATACGTGATATCTCAGTTTGTGAACGTGTTTTAAAACTAAGTAGTGATGTTGATGTATGAACACAATTAGCTTCATAGTAAACTGTTAATAATAAATCGAATGTTAAAAATATTGATGTTAAAAATGTTGATAAAAATGATTGAATATTTAATGATATTAATATTGGAAAATATCTTAAACCGTATAATATAATTAAACCAAAACGCCTTATTAAATCAAATAATATTCCATGATGGAAATTAACATTTGATGAAAATAATATTTCACACAGCAATGACATTAATTGATTTGATATAATTGCAAATACAACTATTGTATGAAAACGATTTGATTTTTGAAATGGATTGACCAACATAGGAAATGATAGGTTTTCAAAAAATGTTTTTTTCCTATCTGCATTTATTGTTTGATAAATTATAACAAGAAATAATGTCAATACGATCGAAAATGGTAACATAATTATGCTTTGATTTGAACTATTCGAACCAACGATCTGACACAAATATGATTTGGTAGAAAGATTTTTATTGATTCGTTCCGTATGTTCACTATAGATGGAACTTGTACGTTGAACACAGATATAAACAATCGATATTCCAGCCACCGTAACAGTTAAAAATGATTGAATAAATGTTAATAAACCATCCATAATTGGCTTTGGACGATGACGTTTCGGAAATTTGGAAAGATTCGGACGAGGATCGGGCAATGGAGGTGGAATGGACGATTTTTTACATTCTGACGATGCTGAAGTCGAAGAGCAAGGAAGACATATGAATTTATTACATACATATCGAAATAAGCCAGTTGATGAGCCATTGATGACATGATTATCACTAAAGCAAAAACACAATTACCTTATACATATACATGTATTTACACAAAGAAAACAAGAAATTCAAACATCATCAATACAAATAAGACGAACAAACTGAAAAATGACTTGGTATGTCTAAAATAAAATTTAACTATGTCGAGAATAAACTTATTTTGTATACCTATTCTATCATGAATGAGTGACATAATCAAGAATTGATATCTTATTCTATTCACCACTATGAAATAAATTTTGAAACAATATCTTTATTCAATGAATTGCTCATTTATCATTCATATTTAATTATAATACAAGTAGCTAACATGTATCATTACAAAATTCCGTTAGAATCATTTCATTATTCGAATCATTAAGCATAGAAGTAAATTCTTTCAATAATATCATCTTGTTCTCAACACCGTTTCTTCGTCAACTATAAATTTATGTCTGTCTCATAAACTTTTTCAATAGTAAAGACATATTCATTGATGAATATTTATCTTATTCAATCAACTTAAAAGCTTCTTATCGGTTATAGAATTATCTTGATAATCTCACCTATTTTCATTGCGTCGTTGCCTTTTTCGATAATTATTTTCATATTTTTGTGATCGTTTACATATACAAATACTAATACAAGCTAGAGCAATAAATAGACTAGCTGCAATAACTTGTATCGCTTCTGAACTATCTAGAAATAGAGAAACAGAAAATTTTCATGTATAAAATCACTTAACAAATATTGATCAAAATTACATTTATCACAATACGATCCGTCGTAAAGAAAAGTACATTCACAATGAAATGTTGTCCCATTATTATTACATACACCATGTATTCCACATTGTTCATTTTCGAAGCAATGATCAACTTCTGTAAAATTTTAAAAAAATTAGCAAAATAATGATAAGACAAAAATTGAAACAATATTTGTGACACATACTTATTCTACAGAGTGCTCGTTCAGTTTTCGTACATTCTTGTTGCATCAAACCAAATAGAGTTGTAGTTTCATTGGGTCTTAATAATTCAAGTTTACCGCATGGTTTTTGTTGTTGATACGGAAAAATAAGATTATTCGGTGCAATAACACTCGGTGGTGTTTCAGAAAAATTAACATTTCGTCCATTCAACCATAACCATGAATCTTGAAGAGAATGTTTCGTTTAAAATAAAAGTATAGGATGATATATTGATTCTAAAATTTTTCACTTACGATTTCGGTAACTAAAACCAATGTAAGCTCCGAATTCTGTTGCTGATCGATTAAAGACACCAACAATTTGTCGAACGTAATCAAATTCAATAGCATCTTCAAACGATGCTAAGCCACCTTGATTTTTAGTTGAACTAGCAGGAAAATGATTTTGACATAAACTATCAGCTTGTGACCATGTTACAGCTTGATTTGTTAAAGAATAGCAACTACCACGATAAGCAAAAACTAATACAGATGATGTTGGATCAAAATCTCGACAATAGTCTAGAAAAAGAAAAAGAAACACCCACACTCATTAGTCATTCGCTAGAGACAAGTCACTGTGATTCACACGTCAATCGTCTCTCATCTACATTGTATGTAGTCAATTGTCAATTATACACGCACAATTGAATCCATGCTTGTCGTTCAAGTGCCAACAAAACACATGAGGGTGACATTAAACGAGCGGCCTTTTATATATACATATATATATTACGAACTATCAATGAGGTGAATCAGTTCAGCTCAAAATATTCTATCTACTAATAAGCCGTATCCATACGAAACAAAGAACATGAGAACGACGAAGAAAAAACGAAAAAGACAAGTGTAAAAACACACCTTCAGCAATTGACGATGTCGAGTAGATATTGTTGATAGTAGCATGTGTAATGTTATTTGTGCTTGCCTGATTAACCAGACGCTGTGATGATGAAGTATCAGATGTAACAATGGATGGTTGATATTGACGCTGATTATTTGAATATTTTGTTTTTAAACTGTGAAATTCTGTGAATAGAGAAGAATCAAATAACATTCAATCAAAATATGATTGCTTTTTCCGTTTTATATTGTTACAGGAAAAAAAACACTCTTGATACTTGTTAACTACCATTTTATGTATATGTGTATATTCATAGATAGACATTCATCGATGTATAATCTCCTCTTCTGCACCACTGGGAATGAATACCACCTGTTCTCTTTTTCAATATCTCAAGGTACTAGTGGCATTTCGATACGCATCTTCACTAATTTTTAGCCCAAAGCTGTTGACATCTCCTTGAAATCATATTCTCAATTGTCTTTAGAAACTCAATCGATGATTGGCTTTTCAACATCGTAAATCGATTTATCTATTAATCATTTGCTTGCTACTTATTGGTGTCGGCCGAGTTTCTAGATGATGATGAATGTATATAATTGTTTTATCATCTCTCCTCGGGCAAGATCAAAACGTTTTCTTATTTCTGTTATCTCTTTCGACTTAGATCACACGACGCTGTCAATAAACGTTCTTCAGACATATATCACCTCAAGATCGTATAAGAAAATATCGAAATCACTTGACCCATAGACTATAAACAAGAGGAGATTGTCAGCTACTGAAAAATATCTGACTAGATAAGAGAATGTATTTATATATATATATGTATAAATGTTATACTTACTACTAGAAGATTTTTTGCGAAGTTTTTGAAGAGTACCATCATTATTGAAAAGTGCTTGTTGAAATAATTGATCAGTAATAATCGGTGAAATAATAGACACGACGAATAAAAGGAAGAGTAGAAGGCCGAATTTCATATCTATGAATGTAGTCACAACATACAATTGTTTAATCTGTATATATATGTATGATGTCTCGTTCACGTATATGCATACGCTCCTATGAGCAACAACAATCATAATTTTTCTCTCTGTCTCTCTCTGTCTCTCTGCTTCTCTTTCTTTTCTCTTTTATTTACACATACCGATTGAACAGTATTGACTTCTATATATGCGTGCATGTCTCTTTTTTTCGGGACGAACGCCCTTCTTCTCTTTTGTTCACTTTTTTTGTGTACTCTAATAATGCAAATTACCATATCATAGTTGATTATAGTTCATATGTTCAAGGCTAATCACGCGAACTGAAAATTGGCTCTATTGTATTTAATATTGTCTCGATTTAAATTAAAACTCTTTTCTTATTACAACTTCTCGCTAATTTCAGAATTTTATTATATATGAATAAATATACAATTTTTAACCGTCATAAAACGATGATGGAGACGCATTTAATAGTGGTTGCACAATAAACAACAATAAGAAAAGAGAAATAAGTAGTACGGGATCGTTTTTGAAAGTGTGAAGGCAAGAATAGCGATGTCGGAGCAAATATCACGTCTGCTTGACAAAATCTTAAGTCATAAAAATACGAAAGGAACGAAAAATAAGAAAGAAAAAAATTTCATCTCTTTTATGTAAATGCTTCTATTGGCATCATCTTTTTGCGTTTATGCAATAAGGCAACTAGTTGGTAGTACCGTTCAATTAGATGTTACGACAATATGTACCATCACGCTCACATACTCAACTATACCAATAAGAAAGAAAGAATTATTTCTTTTGCTTGAACTATATATGTCACTGCTTTAATACATAAAAAGGTACTCATTTAATTGAATATTCAAGTACTATATATATATATATATATACATATACTGCTGTTGCCATCACCATGATGACAAAATGAACAGTTGTTGTCTTCATTTCTATTCACCTTACGTCATGTCATTTCGACAACTGAGAAACAAAATGAAATTCAAAGAAAAAATAAATAAGAAGATATCAATGATTGATCATGCTCACTTTTCATGACATCTTATAGATAAACCGATGATTAGTAGTATAGTATGTTCGCACACGAAATTTGTACGTAGTCATGTCGCTGATCAAAAGCAATGATAAGACAAAGTAGTTGATTTTTGTTGTCGTCTACTTCTACAATTAATGATGATGATGACCTTCGAGAGAAAAATATCGAAAAAGGCGGGCCTTTCTCAAATATTCACTTAAAAAATCAATGATTGAAAACAATAACACTCAAAAACAGATAATAGGATTCACCATCCCTCTCTCTATCCATATATATATATATATATGATCATGAGATGAATTAATATATGAGAATTGATCAATAGTATACATCTGTTATTAGACATAATAGTTCATAAAAACGGCTACTTTTATTGTTGACGCAATACTGACTACGGGGGTCAGTCAACTACTCCACCCACCCTATGTTTCACTTGAGTATCATTTAACCAGCAGTAAGCAAGTTGGCACACACAACCTCTTGTAATAGGCAAGTGCCACCAGACGGCTATTCTTTCTATCCAATATTCCCTCTTCACTTGATGAACGGATCGTTGGTGCATACTAATGTCATTCAGCTTTTTTTTGTTTGCTGTTAGTACGCGCGCGCTTTTGCGTTTGCAAACAAATGAATTACTTCAAGAGGCAAAACATGTACAGGTGAACGTGTAATTCGAGAGAACACACTAGTAGTTGTTCTCGCTAGTGGCAGACAGATACGCCCTCATATGAATGTGTGTGTGTATGCATGCCTCTCTTTACATCATACTCAAGAACCTTCATTCTATTAGGCGGCGATGACTAAAGTGCTTGTTTAGGTAAACATGAAGTGAAGACTCTTCTCTTTTCGCAGACAACCGAGTAAATAGACGATCAATATAAAGACAATCTAGGTCATCATGCTCCTTTAATTTTATTTTTCATTGTCTTCATTGCCTTTTTATTCGTTAATTGATCAACCGATCATCATTGAATAAAGTCATTTATCACTCACACCCTTATTATAACAGTCATCACTATCATTATCTCAAGGACATGATTTTAGACACACGCCCTTTCTATTTTTATTGTCTAAATGAAGATATTGGACAGATCGTCAATTCTAAGGAGCACTTTAGTCGCTTGTCAATCATTTCCTCCTTACATAAGCGCGCATATACATATATATATATGTATATATGTATTTGGTATATAAAGGGTTTATGTGATGGATGAAGTTCGATTGATAATCGAAAACAATCCATACAAGCGCTTGCATCAACTGCTTGACATGTAATCGAAACAAATTCCAACACGTTCATTCTCTCGTTTTCCTTTGTTAGCTTTCGATCATCATACGCGTGTGTACATGTATGTATGCGCATCGCATCATTTTCATCCAAAGTTAATTCCTGGTGTCATGGACATTACGTGATAGAGTGGGCTTGTGTACCAAAAGCTCAATCAAAACGGAAGATATGATCTCTATAAAGATGAAGTCCTTCGTGAATGCAGATCAAATGTACCGCAGACGCATATACATACACCAGACAAGATAACAAGTGCAGCAAAACAAAGAAAAGATTAATCAGCAAGAGATATTGAAAATAAACAAACGTAAATGAAGAAAACTCTATGATGTTTCGAAGTTGTCTCTTTTTTTCCTTCTTACCTGAACCACGCACTCAAATCACATTGAATTTATTATTGATCAATTGTATCGTCATCATGAGAGTCATTTCTTTTAAGAGAGACGAACATTTCCTTTCGTTTATCGTCGTTTGCATCCTTCTTTTTTACTTGTTCAACAATTTAAAACGTCGTTCTATGTCTCCCTCCTCCGTTTCTTCTCTCCCACTCATATACATATGGGCATCTATATTGTCTTCATCACAATCACCTATTCGTTATATATATATATATATACATATATGTATGTATGTATATATGTATATACATATATAGAGAGCATACATACACACTGGAGATCAATAATCACGAAACAAGTAAAAGAGATGGAATTACCACTATTGTTCCAACAATATGTAAGGCCCACTCTTATGCAAGCCACCTCCTCCTTGTCGCACCTCTTTTTTAAGTTATATTATACAATGATGACGAGAACAGTGACGGAGCCTCGCCGATAATCGGCATGTTTGTTTTATAATGAGTATAGCCACTGTTTCTCCATTTACATTTATACCCACCTATGGTGTGTGAACTGTCAGTATGTCTGAGGACATAAAGAATTTTTTTTTGTTTTTTCCTTTGTATAACACCTCATTTGTTCCATTTATTCATTCATTCAATCTGTCTGTCTGATGCGTCAATCAAGTAAATGAGAATAAATTTTCATCATATGTCATCATTCCTATCCTGGTATGTGTATTTCAATAAACATGAGTGTAAGTAGAACGAAAAGAAAAGAATTTATACAAGATGACACAATGACAGTATTATCTATGTACAAACAATGGAGATTATACATGAAAACAAAACATACATAAATCAAATGAAATCAACAATAATTAGCTAAGATCTTTAGGTGCTGCATCGACGATACCTTCAGGACCAATAGCAAAAACTGCATCAGTTTCAGGCAGACATGGACTATCTGCAACATGACATATACGTGAATCACCTTTTCCTTTTTTTAAATAGAGTCTAAATAAACACGAAAGCTAACATACTAAAGAATCAAATTAATACAAATTAATCGCATACCGTGTTGTTGACGCATGAGCCATAATATTACCACCGATAGGTTTCTTTTGATCACCATACATTGCTTGACCATCGACTTGTGCAACAACTTGATTAGTGAGCATAACAGCTACTCCAAACTTGAGCAAATGAAAAAGAAAACATTCTCATAAAAAACGAATTGATTTCAAAACATTCGATCCTACCTCATCAGTTATTCGTAATAACATACGCATAAATTTTGCTAGTTGCATTTGTCGATTAGCTAACTCGCCACGACCAGAATAATCAGTTCGAAACAGTGATGTGGCACTATCGACAATCAATACAGCATATCTATTAGATAATATATAGTAGTTATTATCTATTTAAAAAATAATTTATATCTAGTAACCTTGATTCGCACATCATAGCTGTTGCCATATACAGCAACTGAATTTGATGATCAGTATTATAAGCGCGAGCATACGCAATGTTATCCAAAACATCTTGACCTGAAAGACCGTATCGCTCAGCAATAGCTAGTAAACGTTCAGGTCGAAATGAGCCTTCAGTATCAATATAGATTGCTTTGCCTTCACCACCACCCATATCGATGGGTAACTAAAACCAAAAGAATAGTTAAAGATTATTTTATTTTCATGAACTTGTAGAAAAAAATAAACCCTAAATCATCAGATTTCAGCAACTTACTTGACATGTTACAGCTACTTGATGACAAAGTTGTGTTTTACCACAACGATATTCACCATATAATTCTGTAATTGAACCAGTTTCAAAACCACCTTGTAGTTGTTTGTCAAGTTCTCGTGAACCAGTTGTTAATTGAATGATTTCCGAACGTTTTTGATGATATTCAGTAGCTGTTGTAAAACCCATTGGTACCAGTTTAGCTGCTTCAGCCTAGAGAAGAGAAACAAATGCAATCTATTTCTATTCTAATATCTATTTCTTTCTTTCGATATCTTCAGAAGAGCAACTTACAGCTAATTTATCCGCCTTTGCATCACTAATACCTTTCACAGCCAATAGACTTTTTCTTGGTGCAAAAGCAATCGATTCCACGGTACAAAAACCAGCTTCTTGTAATTTTTTTAAATCGGTCGTACCAATACCACATGATTTATCTAATTTAGTAATAGGTGTTGGCCCACAAGACTCATTATCGATGGACGTACTCTCATTGACTTGTAGAGCAGGACTCACGACAGTCGATTGTTGAATCGATATTATTGTTTCGTTTTCTTTTTCACAACTTATTGACTCTCGTGTTTTTGTTTTTGGTGGCATGTTTAGAAGTTACGATAAATATTTTAGTTCTAATGAAAACACTTTTAATTTATGTGAGAGAATCGAAATATCAAAACAATGACCAACGGTCGATCATGAAATAATGAGTAATGATTTTCATATATATTCCATGAATTTTCTTGTTCATCGGTTTTCAAAAGAATATATATTCTATCGATATGATAATATTCTTTATATCCTTTAGTAGACACAAGATTTCTGAAAAAGAGTGCTACGTATTATATTTTATTTTAGGAATTATATACAATGATATAACTGATAGATGTCGTTTGGTTCCGATGTAAGACAGTTCGATTTGTTCAATCGATCCAATATTTACCTGTTGTAAAATGTTTCTAACATTGATGATAGAGAAGTTGACTGTTTAGCAACAAAATGACAGTTGTTATGTAGCTAGTTCCTTGTTCAATAGTTGAGACGAGAGTTCTTTTTCAGAACACTTGTATTACATACTTGTTACAACTCTGAAATGATTAATTATGTTTAGCAACAGAGTTCTTCATGCTCAAGAGTGATCACAATCGAATGATGAGTTGGTAACGTTAGTTTCATAATTAATATTAATTATTAATATAGAATAGTAACATTTTTAATCAAAATGAGCTGAGAAGATCATGTTTTTAATGTTTATTCTCATCTTTCTTGTATACTCATGTGGATGTAGTATCAGGAACACTTTTAAAATATTTTTTAATCGATCATATTGATATGTTTTTAGATTGAGTACTAACATCATCTTCTTGGTGCTTCAAAGGAAAAGTTTTATGTTCTTAAATAATTCAGTGTAAACTAGTTTGTGTTTAAAATGTCAATAATGAACGGATGAATGTAATTTCCTGCAATACCTGATGCCGGAAACAGAGAGTCTCTCTTTAGTGTTTTTTAAGAGGGAAACATACGTATATAGAAAGTGTACTAGTATTGCTTGTCGCCTACTTTTGAGTCAATCATCAAAGGAAAAACAATAATACAGTTTTCTTAGTCACACTGTGAGATTGAATTCAAAAGCTACATATTGACGAAAATATTCCTTCAATTACATTTCACTACGGACTATGTACGTTCAATAGAAATAAATACTAACAACAATAGAATGAAAAACTTCAGCATTATGTAACACGATATTGAATTCTTAACAACATGTCTTCAGTATATACTGTGATACGCTTCATTCATAGATGAAAACATCAATCTTTGAATTTTGAATCGGTATTAATTGCATAGCTATGTTGTACTGAGAATGATTTATTGTGAGAGTTTCACGTCATTTGTTTCGTTCTTATCCTAAAATAAGAACATTGAAATGACTCGAACATGTCCCTAATGTGATAGATGCTTTTTAACGTAAATCGTATATTAGCATCAGGATAGTAACAACGATCTGAAATATGAATCGTAGATCATAGTCTCCTTAAGGGTTATCTGAGTGACAAAACTTAAATCAAGTTTTTGTTTTTTTGAGATCGAGATCATAGTACAGATTTGAAAAGCAATATAAATAACATGCAATTGCTCTAGACAACTAAACAAAGGACTCGCACAATGTCCTTAAAGCATTGATTAGATTCAGTATAATGCACATGACTTCGACTGAAACAGTAATTAATCGATTAAGAGACTTTTCTCGTGAGAAAAATCTTTTACGTACCACCGACAATTGTTATGTAATACTTTTTGCTTCATACGAGAACACCCTTCATTCGTCAATATTTATTGAAAATGAACGATTTTACATTGTTTCTTTTAGTACAATTGATCTTTTAGATATGAGTAGTTCTAGAGTTTTTTTTGATGTTTATGCTGATAGTACATCTCTGGGTCGTGTTGTCTTTGAATTATTCGATGATGAATGTCCAAAAACATGTGAAAATTTCCGAGCATTATGTACAATGGAAAAAGGCTACGGATATAAATCATCCATAATGCATCGTGTTATACGAGGCTATTTTTGTCAAGGTAGAAACAAAAATCATTGATTATTTATTTGAATTCGAACGTTTTTCTTTTGTTGCTTATAGGAGGCGATTTCACATCGTATGTATAGATAATTGATTTTGTTATTATCTTTTAAAATATTGTTTGATTTTATTTAATTTTAGTTATAATGGAACAGGTGTACGTAAATCGATTGATTGATACAGGAAAAAATTAGTAGCATTGAATTTTTTCAATTTATTTCAAGGGTAAATCAATATTCGGTAAAAAGTTCGAAGATGAAAATTTCAATAGGAAATTTACTACTCCAGGATTATTAGCTATGGCTAATCAAGGTATGAACGGATATTTTGATGTATTCTAGTTTTGGAGTTCATGCTTCTACGCTAGGGTCGAATACGAATACATCACAGTTTTTCATTACTCTATTACCGTGTCCATGGTTAAACGGTAAAAATGTTGTATTTGGTCAAGTAGTTGAAGGAATGGATGTCGTGAAACAAATTGAAACATATGGAAGTGAAACAGGTGTACCTACGCGTCGTATCCTTATTCAAGAATGTGGTCCATTGTGAACGATATAAATATTTGCGCTACTTCTTTTCTTTTTTGGTTTTTTTTTGCAGTGAATATCTTTTACGCACCGTTCTTTTTTTATTTCGTTTTTCTTTTCAATTAAAAGATTTTACTCGTATTACATATTTGAACGTGTGCTTTTAGAAAAGAAAAAACAATTAGCAAAAGGATGCTGACATGAACCATAAATTACAACATATGATTCTTATTCAATAGCTTATGTTTGCATGCTTAGCAAATGTAGTAGAAAAAAATTGAGGAAAAAACTAGAGAAGATTGGGGGTTGCAAAACCTTTCCACAAAAAATATTGCATCCTTTCCTTCGTCAAATTTTTTTCTTCTTTACGGGGAGAAAGTAAGGAAAAAAAAACACTCGCCGCATAAGTCGACAAGACTCATTTTTTTTTCTTTCTTCTTTTTTTGCCCCTCTGAATTAATAACTGGAAAGTAGTCTGAATGACTTATTTTATATTCTGCAGATCGCACAGACATGAACAAAAAAGCAATGATTATCTCCTGTTGCCTATTTCTGATCTGTTTAACATTTGGGAATTCTGAAAGTATGTTAGATTTTCATATTTTGTTTTTGAATTCATCATCTATGAATGATTCCTATAGACTGCTCCGATTATTACACTTGCCAATTAGAATTATACGAACGACTTCTCACAAAGTCACGCCCGTCTATACGTCCAATACAAAATAATTCTCAAAAAATAAATGTTCGCCTAGGCTTTTCCCTAATCAGACTTGTGTCTGTCGTATGTTACTTCGGAAATTTCACGTTAGCGGAAACAAAACGAAGTTGTTTCTTCTCTTTAGGATGAAGAAAATTCATTGATAACAATCCGTGCACATCTGAATCAAGTAAACAAAAAAAAATGTCTAGTAGTCCATAAAATCCATATTTTACTATTGTAATACCTTGTTTTAGACTTGGAGTGCATCTGTACTCAGTTGGAATTCCTCAATCTATGCCAATGTAGAACACTTTCGTGCCCCTGCACATTCAGTGTGGACACCAAAAATAGAACTTATCAATCCGTAGGATGTTTATTTTTCATTTAAAAATTGAACGCATCTTTATGTCATTATTCAGAAGTACAAAAATTGACTACGAAGAGAATCATTTTATCGATATTCAATCAAATGGTAATTGTGAATTGTCATATTCAACTCTTCTTACAAGTCCATGTAATTTTGATATGAAAAATTTTCCTTTTGATCAACAAACATGTACATTCAAAGTAATAAATAGATTCGACATGGGATGAATAAAATAATTCGAAGTTTATTGTTTTCTTTGTACGCTATCAAAAGATTGCCTCATCTCTATATGACATCAATGAAGTATCTATATCACAAGCTATTGATTTTGTTATTGATGAGCCTAGTTTAATGCCAAACGGTTATTATTTTGTATCACATACAATTAATCAAAGTGCCGAATTTTTCGCTGGTTTCGAACGAAGTTATGATCTTATAACAATACAAATAAGTATTCATCGACGTTCAAAATATTTCGTTCGACTAATCAATTGGCCTGGCTCAATTCTGATACTTTTAACACTAGCAATATTCTTTCTTCCACCATCGGCTCCTGAAAGAATTTTCTATGGTTAACAAAAATTTATTTTTTTTTTCAAATTTAATAATGCTTTTTCTTTTTTCAGGTGCATTTTTACTTATTGGTCAATTTATTGTGTTACTGACCTTTGCTTTTCATATACCAAAACGATTGGGTTCATCATGGCCATGGATGGGCGAGACTATTTTTTATGATATTTGTTTGACAGCCTTGACATTAGTCTTTTCAGCGTTGACAAGTATGCTTTCAGATGGGAAACACTATTCCACTGAAAGACCACCCATAAAAATACGTACAGTATGTACATAAACATTTGAATACAATAGTATTTGGTTTTTGATACAGAATAAATCTTTGTTTCCTTTTTTGTTTTAGCTATTTTTTTGTTACTTACCAAAGTTAGTCGGTCTTAGTCGAATAACTTATGCAATATTAACAGCTAATCGTGAAAAGTAGGTATCGATTCATCATCTGTGTAGTTGAACTTATCTTTGTCGTTCTGTTTTTAGTGAATACGATGTAAACGATTCAGGTAACAATGATTCAGCTATGGAACCATTAACATCACTTTCAAATGGCTCAGCAGCAACAATGACAGCACCTGATCATTTGATTTCATCGTCAACTACAATGACTCGTGATGTTAGTACAATAAAACAAAAATTCAATGCATTTATTAATGAACGATATGTTCATCATGAATGGATCCTTCTTGCTCATATTGTCAATCGTCTATGTTTCATCATTTACTCATTTTTTTTCTCATTTTCAATGGGACACCATTTATTTCATGCATAACAACAAACTAGTTGTGTGGAATAGAAAATTTTTCTGTCATATTTTCTTTTCTTATCGTGTAAATGAAGCAATACAAAAGAATAATTACTGCCCTGGATCATCATTCACTTTTGGCGTAACGCTTGATTTACTTGTCTAGTTTCTGTCTTTCATTTTTTTCCTTTTCTTACCATTTGCACACGTGCAAAATTGTCAATGGATTGAGTTGAATGATATCGAAATAAGCATAAAAGGTGCGCGTGAGTGTGAGCAATCAAGAAACATTATCAACGACAAATATCAACGACAAAAATCAACGAAATTCAGAGTATGTTTATTTATATGCTTTATTTCGCCAGAATCTTGAACATTGTATTAAAATAGATATTTCCACTGAATATATCCTACGATGGGTTGCACAGGATCAAAGGAGAAGAAAAATGCTAAAACTGCATCTTTGAAAAAATCGTCTAGTTCAATAACATTAAATGAAACGAATACTATTGAAACAAAACCCGTACTTTCTCATGCTACGATAAAGAGTTTATTAAAAAAAACAAAATTTACAGAAAAAGATATAGTTGATTGGTGGCACGGATTCCTAGATGATTGCCCATCGGGTTTGTTAGACAAAAACAAATTTATTGAAGTTTATCAAAATCGATATCCTACTGGTAAAGCAAAAGGTTTTTGTGATCACGTTTTTCGCACATTTAATCCTGATAAAAGAACACAAACTATTGATTTTGAGCGATTTATGTGTGCAATTAACATTACCGTACATGGTTCAGCCGATGAAAAACTTGAATGGGCATTCACTATGTATGATATCAATGGTGATCAACGTATATCAAAAAATGAAATGACAAGTGTACTTGAATCAATGCTTGATTTAGTAGGAAAAGATAAACAAGGTACAAATAATCCACGGAAACGTGTTGATCAAATATTTTCACAACTTGACTCCAATTATGATGACTTTATTAGCAAAGAAGATTTTTTTTCTGCATGTAAAAGAGATGAAAGTATTCGAGCGATACTTGCCCCGTATTATTAATAATGTTTGTTTTTTTTTCTTTTATATTTTAATTTTTGAAACAAAATACTTTGACTACATATTGTAAACAGCCTTTATTCATTAGTTTTTCTTTCGTTTTAAATCGTTCATCAAAAAAATGGAGAAGAATAGATATTTGCATATTTATTTTTCTACTGTTTGTTTTTAGCATTGTAAAACTATTCACATCCGAAACGGGCGATGATTTGAAATACAGGTTAACAAAGGACAAGTGTTAGAAAAATATTTTCCTAGTGATTGTATATTGCATAATTTTCCTAATAAAAGCAATTTCTGTATGAAAAGATTAGGGTTGCATTCAAAAATGTATCATGCTCGCATTAGGACTAATTTAAGTATTTTCTAATTATATTACTCATCATTTTGCAATTTGTATCAAATATTAAATATTCACGATCAAGGTTATTGATAAGAGAAAAAAAAACAACTGAATACATTTTATCTTTCGATTGATAAAGGATTTACAGTCAGTAGATCAATATATGTAAACTCAATGTTGCTCATGGTTATTATCTGACACATTAATCGAATGTTTTGCTAGTTCGAATGAAGAAAAACGATTAATAATGAATATTTAGGTTAGATACTCTCTACTATTCACCTACGGTATCCAAAGTCAATTAAGTCTGTGAAATTAAATGAAAGTCATTCACGTAAGACTACGATGACAGCATCTATTGTTTACATTGGCTAATCTTTCATTCAAAAAAATTGATTTCGGCCAAGATTCAATCCGATGCATTTATTTTAAACAGAACACAGATCACATGGCTTGATACAATCATCCAATGAAAACTAATTATATCAATAATAGTCATCCGAAATATTTTCAAAGCTTTCATTGTTTCATCTTTTTGTCGTTTGATTTAAATATTGGCTTTGTTAGATAGAAGATAAAAAAATGGAAAGCAATTTCATCGATGTCTGTGTACTCTAAATTTCAAATTAACGACGATAAATCTAATTCATGTCGAAATCCTATCAAGTGTGATTAATGATTCGTGACTTATTCATTCACAGTGCTTAACTACGAATCTGTTTTGCGTCATTAAAAATATAATTGATATTGAAATGGTATCTCATGTTGAAACGATTGTTATCTCTTACTTCGTGTCATACAGATTAAAAAGTCTCAATAAACTCATTTGCAATAAAAATTTATTCATGGCTGACTTATTTGTCGAAATTCGACTTAAAATAAAATGCGAGAGAAAAACAATTCAATAAAATTGACAATAGAAATCATTTTTTGTGCATCCCTCCACTAATACTTCAATATTAGATTTTTTAATTTTAATAATAGAACTTCATCTATCCTAATTTATTGAGTATGTTGACCAATGAATTCGAATATTTTACTATTGAGTCAATATCATGAATAACAACAGCCATGAAGTGAATCATGTCAGACGAATGAAAAAGTTTAGCAATTCTCTAATGGTGGTATTATTTTATTTTCCTTATCTATTAATGTTCAATAAACATGTATGTTTATTTTTTTTTTATGGGAAATACTATAGTCGATATATCGAGGATGATCAATATTCTGTTATGCATATGTAGTAATAGTTTTTATACCATCTATAGTTATAAAACTACGTAGTATCTTTTATATGTTTATCGGATATGAAGAAACGAATAAGTTCTGTTTCCTTATATTGCCGAATGAATTTCATAGTTATTCATGTGCAAGAATTCGATTTAATTTGATTTAATATTTCACACTCTAATAGAAAATAAGATGTAGCTGAGAATATGAATACATATTGGATAGTACTTACTAATGCCAACTTTAATATTCATATGATATAAACTTAGAATCACATACTTCTCCCATGCATTTTCTCTTGTAAGTTTTTAAAGATTTATTAAAACAAGTTAAAATGTTCTTGTGATACAAGTATTTCAGTGAATTCGATGACATATTTTTTTAGGCGAGAAAAAAGTAAGACTTCATCACTTAAGCTTCAGATACCATAGTAAAAGACAACACTCTCCCTTTCAAGTCACATGTACATCTGAGCAAAGTTTGTTTTATAGTAAAATTAAATGGACAGTTGTTAAAATAACGATGCTATGATAGACACAAGATCAATCATTGTCATGATTATTTCATTAAATAATAATCAATAAGGAATACCGATTTAAAAAGATACTAATGTTGTATTGTATTGATGAATAATTGCATATATCTTTGTTACTTAACATCTTGATGTAAGCGTGTTTATTTTATAATTTGTCGCATATTTCATCGACATCATACGCATCGATGAAACCAGAAAAAGAAAAACATCATTTAAAATACTACTAATATGTATGTATACTCACATATTCTTTCTTGTAAAGCTTTACTAGAATCTGATTTTATCATGACCACCTTTTTCAGTTTGAAATTGTCAAACATGTACGATCATCTCTTTGTCTGTCGTATTATATTAAAGTACAACATGATTTTAATAACATCATAAACATTCGTCATTATGGATTAAGATAAGTTTACGAATTGAATCATAAATCAATTCTGAGAATGAAAATCATCAAATAGAATTAAGAAAATTCCAAAATTGATTTTTACTTCATCATTAAAGCATACTTTCAAAAACATTGGTAAGTATGAAAGTAAAATTTGAATTAACTGGACAGATGAAACGATTGATGTTGACTAAACTAGATTTTCTGTTTCATATAAGTATTGTTCATATTAATTTTGATATTATATATTTTAAGGGGAATAAATAAGGATAGGATCTGAAGAAAAATCGAGTTTTATCATCCAAACGATTGTGTGATCTGTCTCATTTGATGAATGTTGCTTCTTATCTTAGTACAAAGAAAATGTGAATGTGTCCATTTTTCATTGAATATTCATAAGCAATGTTAATTTTTTAACTGTAAACAGTAAGCATGCGCAAAACTGTCAATAATTTCCCTATTACCAGTCATTTGATAGAAAATCCAGTGTTCCCTATTTTAAAATTTTCAATTGGTTCATATTTTCAGCCGAATCATATATGCACAAGAAAATTCCTTGCATATATCAAAATCTAATTCAAATTAAATATTATCAAATCAACTGATTGAATTGTGACAGATGACAATAAATAAATCATTATTTCTTTTTGTGATCAGAATCTTCAGAATTTCTTTGATTTTGTTTGCATAGTATTTGATGATTGAATAAAATGAAAAAGCAACATAGATAATAATAGATTGAATAGACGCATCGTATCAAAAGTTCAAACTTGACGTCTTTGCATCGCTCAGAAACGAATCCAATAACTTTACGAAAAGAGGATTTATCTTAATGAAATTCATGAAACTTTGGAAATAGTTAGTAATTGACTAGCATAAATTTAAATAGAATAGGGATACCATTACAATCGTAAATTATGCTCTGGTACGAATCATGCCTAGATTCCTACTACCCATTTTTTGCACTATAATGATCATGGGATTCGATTTCTTAAATTTAAGACTAAACCGTTCCGTTCTTATTATGAATAGTAGTCTAATAGTTAGTTACATTCAAATAAATAGTTCAATTTGCCATCGACATAAGTCTTTTCAATATTATCTCTCTTTTATATTAGATGCTTTGTTGGCGTATTTCTTTTAACTAATGTCATAAGAAAAAATATTTAAAAGTAAAAGGTGAAACAATCCAAGCATTCTTCTAGTAATTCGATAGTCTTCAAAATGTTACTGAATGACAAGAAAGTGTAGGAAGAGTTACTACAACCTAGCATGTACACGTCTTTAGTATCAAGGAAAACTTGTGTACTGAAAGTCTCGATTATGCTATCCGGTGACTATAATGAAGGGAATAGAAAATTTAGCATTTCTTTTCTATATCAAGTGCTAACAATGTTCCTCGTCGATTTTGAAATCGTTTTTATCACCCAATATCAAGAAAATCTTCTATCAGTAACAGTAGGAACAGAAACAATAGTTCAGCTGTTTCCTTCTGCTCATTCAATGGATCGTCATTTAAGGAGAAACCGCATTTTCAACAAAAGCATCGCAGTCGTTATCAAGAAAAAAAGGACTTAATTACCCATTCAACAATGATCAACAGTAGAAACCGTCATAAATCAATAAGTGATGATAGTGAAGAGGATTATTTGTTACCTATTATGCATTTATTCGGTAGATTACCAATATTATATCGAAATTTTTGGACATTTGCTATTCTATGACAGCTAACGTGTCGAGAAACAAGTAAAAAACGACTTAAAATAGATTATATGTGTATAGCAGTTGTCTTTGGTACTCTCGTCCTAAGTAGATTTGCTCGTTTTCGAATGATGCTGCAGTATATGCCTCAGTTTGTGTACCCACGTTCTCAACTGTCTCGATCGATCTCAATCATTTACATCATTTTCATAAGATATGATTTGTTTCATCGATAAATGTTCTTCTTCTTCTTATTATTATAATGGATGACTGGATGTTCGCCAATAACACATTCGCCAATGGTGAAAGTTCTTGGGGTATATTGACGAAAGTACAGTGGACTTTCGCCAATTGGCGACGTTCCAGAGACCATTGTGGCAAAATTATAATGAATTTTCGCCAAAAGGTAAAGCTCCACTAAATATATTGAAGAAAGTACTGTGAAATTTCTCCAATGATGAAAATCCTATTAGCGAAAGTCTAATTGGCGAAATTACTGGAACCTCATTATTATTACATGTATCGCCGTAGTTTTTGGTCTGATTAATTCTCATTTCTTATTATTTTCTCGCCACCATAATACCAATTATACTGTAAGTATCGGTAGTAGTTCTCCAAAAATATATCCATCATAAGATAATATGAATATAGACCAGCAAAACTGTGCACGATTAGGTTTTACGGTTATATTCAACAGTGATGTTATTGTCATTGAATTTGTCTTCATCAAAGACGACCCAGTACGAAATTCTCAAATTCAGCATCGATCTATATTAATAATAATATTTATCACCACATCCCTTTTTCCCATTAATGACCGTACTAGCAGCGAAGATTTGCTATTTACTCTTCTTCGATTTGTTGGATTACCATATTCTGCATGAATCTGATTCAAATTTCTATATGAATCAACTATCATCGTTCGTTTCGCATTTCGGTATACTGAGAGAATTTCAATAAGAAATGTTTTTGCTAACAATCTAAAGCACATCGAGCACAATTAAACCTACACTCGTTGAATAAAAAGAAGCAGAATAAAAAATTTTGCTAAAAACAGACTTAGACTTTTTAATATTGTTTGCCTTTATATTGCAGCGTGTAAATCGTTTTTTTTCTATCATTAGTTAAAATGTTCTATTGCTATTAAATGATTGCCTTCTTTTTGTTCTATTGATGTGCGTTTTTGTTGTAAATAACATGCAATAAATACAGAAGAAAGAGAAAATGAGAGACGAAGAAAAACAAAAACAAACAAAGGAAAACCGATAACACACTTTCAAAGTGATTCGATACTCATATGTATATTCCATAAACAGAGACGACAAGTCTTGAATGAAAACAACGGCAGACAGATAAGAAGAAAGAAATAGAAGAATATTGCGAGTGATAAATTACGCATATATGAATTTTGTGTATATATGTATATAGGTATGTATGTATAATAGTAATAATAACGATAATGTACATGAACATTAAACATTGCCTTCCAGAGTCATAATTAAAGGATTAACATATTCAAAACCTTCAAATTCTGACTGTTGAATGCGGGCTAAAACTTCATCATCTTCGGGTGTTAAAACAACGTCTTCGTTTGTAAATTGTGGATCAAAATGAGAGAGATCTGTATCTTCGGTTAAAATTGGTTTATATGGCGGCGTAATTTGTCGTGATTCTAAACGTTGCCAATCAATAGCTGGATAGAAAAATGGATGTAAACAGATATCTTGAAAGCCAGCTTGACAACCTAATATTGGATCATAACGACACCCTAAGCGACTCCGTGGATCTTTGTTCAGAAAACCTTCTAGAACATTTTTAGCTCGGACAGTTAATGAACGTGGAATACGGATTGGTTGTTCAAGTATAACTTGAAATAGGCGATCTTCTGTATTTAAATCTGGGTTTTCAGCTGATCCAACTATTTCAAAAGGGGATCGTCCAGCCATCATTTCGAACATAAGAACACCTATAAAGAAAAACAAGCCGAATTGAAATCTGGTGTGTGATCTGTAAAGAATGATGCATTTCGATTTGATATTTTTTCTTTACAAAAATCGCAATCTATTCGACAGCTTCTACTCTAGTAATATGTAGACTAAATTAATAAGTATGATAGAATTTGATTTTTTGAATAGCAACTCTGCTGAAGTGTTCATTATGATATTTGATTCTTCTCAAACAGATTTCGTTGATATATCTATGCTTTTGTTTATTTTAGACTTAAATGTATTTGAGAGAGCTGACATTTCAATTGAACCGTTGTGTTACTTTGTGTAACGTTAGAATTCTATCATCGAAGGTTCAAGAAGTCATCTTTCAAGGAATAGTCGCTTCTTTATCATTTGAACAATGTAGGACTTAGAATCTTGAAAAGTTCATCAACAATAATTGCTGTTCATCGTTTCGCTTGTACTCGCTGAATAAAAGTCACCTATCAAACTTTGTGGGCAGAAAATGAACATAGAATAGAATTTTTGAAATAAACTATTCTTCTTCCATGTAATATCGAAATAAAGAAAAGTCAAGTGAAGCATGCTGGATGAGTTACTCGCTCTAATATAAAAATGAAAAAACGTTATTTGTTACCTAACGCCCACCAATCGACACTAAAATTATAATCATGATTTCTTAACATTTCAGGTGCTAAATAATTCGGTGTACCACAAAATGTACTTGTTCGCTCGTCACGTTTAAAATCTAAGCCTTCTTTACACATTCCATAATCAGTCAATTTAATATGGCCATCAGCATCGAGCAAAACATTATCTAATTTTAAATCTCGATAAATTACTCCATGTTCGTGCAAAAAATGTAAAGCTATTGTTATTTCTGCTGCATAAAATCTAAATAAATAAATAAATAAATAAATATTTCATCAGTTTATATTGAACATTATATTTTAACCTAGCACTTGATTCAGGAAGTTTTCTCTGTCGCTGCATATGATACATTAAATCACCGCCAGTGACAAATTCTATGACGAAAAATAATCTTGATGGTGTTTGAAAACATGAATGTAAACCAACAAGAAATGGATGATTAGTTGCTTTTTCGAACACATTCTTTTCACATTGTATCCAATCAATATCTTCATCATCATTCACAATGGATTTTTTAATAACTTTCATTGCATATAAACGTGGTGGTTGAGAATGAGTTGAATTATTACGTAAATGTCGTGGTCGATATTCAGCTAAGAAAACTTTAGCATATGAACCACGTCCAATCACTTTTAATAATTCAAAATCTTGTAGACATATTGTTGGAGAAGTCGACGAAACACTCTGCATATCACCACTTACATCAATATAATTGCTATTCTTACCAGTTGGATCATCAATAGGAGAATGACCGAGATCAGCTAGACCTAAATGCGTAAAATACTATTATGAAAGGCTTGTATACGCTTAGAAGAGCAAGTCGATTTCTATCGGATCAATTCATATGAAGATGAGTGGTGGGTAACATAGTTCTGTCTCATGTATAATATGACTGTTTTCATTCATCTAAACACTTATTGTCTGCTGATTTTCGTTACATTCGCGTGGAAAAATATATATCTTTTTCGGTAGCAACAAATTGTTTACTATTACGAGCAAAAAGAGATTAAAGTACCTCTGTTTTCTTTAAACTAAACTTCTTTCTTATCATGAATAATAAGAATGTACTTCGACAAGTAGATTATCATTGTTTTTATTTATTGACTTAGTCATCTATTCTCTTTAAATGGAAAGTAAAAGATTATTAAAAAATAAGGAGCGATCTGTCATGCAATTAACTTTTATCTACTATTTCGATGTGAAAAATATAAGATCCATGGAATATGTACCTATAAAGAATTGTCTCTCTCTCTCTTGTGAATCTATTTTCGTGAGTCTTATTTCTTGAATATATTTCGTCAGCATGATAAGATAATACTTAGAATCCAACCACCGACTATACCGTGTATTCTTGAAATATTCAAAAAATATTATACATGTTGAATGCATATGAGCCAAGATCAATTCGTATCGAAGGAGTAGCGAAGAACTTAGTTTAAAATTTTCTTAACTGAAATAAAGAAAAAATGTTATCTGGCAAGTTTTAGAATGAGCTATATTTTTCGGGCAAAGAACAATCAAACCAACTATCACTGAATAACCGATGAATTTCATTTCCTAGAGAAAACTTTGTCCATTATAATTTATTGTATGTATGGATGAAATTACAATGACGAATTAATGTGCTTGCTAATAGAGATGAGAAGAAGAACTCGAACAAGTGAATTTCAATCTGAACTTTTTCGTGTTGAATAAATACCTTGTGCTCGTTTTAATGGTCCAGGTTCATAGATATTATTCATTTTTTGTTTCGTCATTGGATCTCGAGCATTCATAACACTAGCACCTGCTGGTCTATGCCGTCCAATTTTCTCCATGGTTCCATTTTGTTGCTGGTGTTGATTTTCATTTGATTTCTTACTTAATGTTGATTGTTGTCCATTTGTTATTATGCTACTTGCCGAAGAATGTCTTCCATTGGAATCCATTATTTTCGGACGATGAGGTGATGAACCTGTCGACGTTGTACCACAAACAATACGTAACAGTTTTACACATCGTTTATGTACAAGAACCTGTTAGATTAAAAAGAAAGACAAACGTTGTTTCCAACAATATCAAGATATATATATATGTATTCATTTCGTGTATAACATACTCGACAATCAAGACATTTATAACCTTGTCTACCTAAACCCCATAGACGATCATTACAAACGGTACAGGCAGCTGTTGTACTAAATCTTTTTGCTTGATAACGATGTCCATTTATTAAATAAAGCTTTTTCCAACGACGTGCACCACGTCGATATATCAACGGATCTTCACCTGGACATAAAAGTCCAGGTTGTTCGGGACGACTCGGAAAAACATGTATATGCAATTCTTTATCACCATTCTTTGTATATAAACGCATAGCTGTATTTAATTCTCTTTGTGATGACATTGTTATAGCATCTAGGGCTTCATCAAGCCATTTGACGGTAAATGTTGGCGGATCAGTTAATGTTAAATGACATATTGAGGATAAATGATCATAAAATGATTCTAATGTTAAATTGTATGGTAAGTAAATGACCGTTGCTTGTTGTTGATAGTGTATTAAAAATTTAACTGTTGTAGCATTATCATTATTGTAGTCATTCGACATTATTGACGATGGCGAAGTTATTGATGACATCACAGTTCATAGAGATAACATTAAGGAATGTATATCTAGAAAATTTTAGCAAAGTAGTATGTCTAATTTTCCTGAGAACAATTTTTCCCTATTAAAAAATATGCTTAAGAACACAAAAGAACACAAAAAGGAAAATAAATCATGACTAGTTTTCGTTTCTATCAACTACATAAACATAAATATACACACAATAAAAATAAAATATATACGGTAGAATGAACTTATTCATGAACAACACGTTGATTGAGATTAGGATGAAGCGGCTTTATAACAGAAGCTTTACGTGATAAACCAACACGAGACATTTGTAATGAGGAAATATTTATTTTACTTGTTGGAAAACCTAATGGTGCATTAGATTTTTTTGTTGCAGCATCAACTGTCGAAACTAAAATCAAGAAAATTTTCGAAGGATAAAATACATACAATCATATAAAAATACGACTCGATCAGGTTTACTCAGAATTTTTTATCGATCGACTATTGCGTATATGTATAAGAATCTAGATGAAAACAGTTCGTACATAGATCTGAAA
The DNA here is from genome assembly GCA_900239685.1 of Rotaria macrura. Lineage (NCBI taxonomy): Eukaryota > Metazoa > Rotifera > Eurotatoria > Philodinida > Philodinidae > Rotaria > Rotaria macrura. The sequence goes on from OENT01000015.1 coordinate 337,649, forward strand.
AACTTATATCTCGGTTGTCGATTCGTTTGGTTATTTTTTGTATTAACGAACATTAAAAAAATACAACAAACAATATTCTACGAGATGAAGTATTGCAGAAAATTACTTCGTGAAGTCTTCTTTTATTGTCGTGATGCATCAGTCTCATGAGAAATACAAATATATGATTTCTACTTGTAATATTACGCAATATGGTTTTCATAGGATTGATCGGTCTCAGTGAAAAGTTTTTGCAGGCAAGTTTAAAATGTTCAATGTTGAAGAAAATCGTTCATTCAACATTTCTAAACACTTTACACCAGATTCCGGTAGCTGAGGAAATTAGATTTCAATTGTAGCAAGATCCAAACGCTGAAAAAACTTGAAATTTCCTTTTTTATGCTTAGGAATTATTGTTAGCTTTTGGGATAAAGAAAAAAATAAAACAATTTGTAAAATATTGGAATTAACGCATATATATATATATATTGATTTACTTGGTGTTTTTTGTTGGCCGCGTGTTACCAATCGAGAGGAATGGAGATCAACGGATGGTGCTGTTGATGTTTCTTGAAGTGAAAAAAGAAAGAGAAATATTTTTGATTTCGACATTTTTTTCTATATTTATATATGTATATGAAACTTTCATCTACCTGAATATTTCTTTTTTTCTTCAATTTTACGAATTGATTTTTTTCTTGATGTTGGTTCTTCGTCAAAGTTACGTATTTCTTCTTCCTCTTCATCATTAGATTTATTTTCATTAATATTCTCCTCTACAATTGCACGTATTAAATTTATTAGTAAACGCTGATGAATTACCTTCTTCTTCTATTTTTATTCGTTTACTTTTTGGTAATGAATTTTCATCTGATTCGTTTTCTGTTTTTGTTTGACTTTCTAAAGTAAACGTCAATGACATTGAAGATTTCTTTCAAAATACTCATTCGTACCATTACTCGATCCTGTTGGTGTGCTATTTATAATTTCTTCATTATCAGTAACAATCGATATTTCGATAGATGATTCGGTTGTTTGTACTGTTTCTTTCGAAAGTTTTAGTGCTAAATCAAGTTCTTCTTGTTCTGTTTTTGATAGCCTGATTTGAGAAGAAAAACGATTTTCCTTCTCAAAAATTAGTTGAAAAAGAGCATAAAAAACACCTGACACACTTTTCTTTACGTTTTCTTGGTGGCTGACGATTTGAAGATTTGGATTCTGTTTCTTGGTCGTTTGAATTTACACTACGAGATTTTTTGCTATGACTAGCTGTTGCGATAAAATCTAAATTATATGAATAAATAAGAAGATAAGATTTATATTGTTTTTCTTTTTAATTTACCATCCTCATCGTTGTGTTCTGTAACAGGTGCCATCTTTGTTGTGCTAAATAAAAAATGAGCAGTCGGAGAACATAAAAAAAACCAAATATTAACTTACCGTTTGCCACCGGGCATGATTATTCAATAGTATTTAAAATAATAATTTCAAAAGAACTGAAATAGTTTATAATCTAGACATGTAAAAATTAATGGCATAGTTTGGTTTTGGCATGGAAGTGTTATTAATCAATAGGAAATGCTAACAGAAACAAAATATTTTAATGTCATATTCTACTATCAGAATTGGTAAATCGATGTTGATAGAAATTTCTATGTCTAATACTATGATTAGTAGAATATTCTCTTATTTGAACAAAAATTTTTCATTCACATTATAAGACGATAAATATAGATGCAATATTTAATGAAACATTGACTGATTCACATGCTTAGACTTGGTTATGTATTCAATTTTTCATTTGTTTGACATAGTAAAACATAGAAAAACTCAACAGCTACGAAGTACACAAAGAATACTTTAATTATTACGATGTGATTGAATTTTCTACCGCAACTTAAAATAGCAATAAAATATTTATGACATTATTAAACAAGTGCCGAACATAAAAGGATCAAGTTATAAAACATAAGAATGAGAACATAGCAGCTGAAAGTTGCTCTGGATGGTGCTAGCCATTAACTATCAAAATAAAAGAAAACAACTAGTGAAGTAGTACTAGAGATGTGATCCAAACAAAGTTCTTTATAATTTTCTTTTTTCTGACGAGAAGCGAAACCCTAATCAAACTAAAATGATGAGAATCAATCAGTATTATGTTGAAATCGTAAACGACATAGTAATATACATATTTAGATACGAATCTAATATAGTTGAATTTAAAAAAAGAATATAATATGTAGTTTCTATTAATAAATATAGCGACAAAGAGTTCGATTCATATCCATGCAATTAATATCTTCGAGTTATGAACAGTAAAAAATTCACTTATAATCTGATTTATTCTGGCATTTCGAGATTGACATGAGAGAAAAGTATCATGCTCTTGTCATATATTGCTTTTTCCTCTAAAGGCAGATGTCAGAGAATGATAATTTTTATGAAAACCGTTCAGGGTCAATATAGTTCTTAACAGTAACAATCAAAGTACAACATCAATCTAAGAATATCAAAATGTGAAACTTGTCTTCCTACAATCGTCTATTATAAGTGATGAATATATAGATTTTCATACTCAAGTTACACGACATTTACGCTACTTTCATAGATATTTTCACCAATAAATTTCCTGTGAATATATAGCATAGAAAAGCTACTGTGTTACATAAAAGAAAGTATGAGATATGATCAAACTTGTCTTCTTTTCAACAAACTATTTTTACTACTATAGAATATCTTTGCTTCTTGATGACAAACTACTAATATATGTAAATAAAAGATGATCATACTTAATCTAAAACAAATAAACGTAAACATTCGTATAATATATAAATTATTTTTAAATTTGAATAGGTCATTTTCATGCTTCTTGAATTGATCTCTTTATTAAAATAATACAGCAAAAAGAATGTTGATAAATATACATGAGAGATGATTTCCATTGAAATTTTTCTAGCGATATCCACTACCATGGATGTATTGATTAGGATTAAGGTAAGATGTTGTTTGCGACATTTGAATTAGTTCATGAAATTTTTCAGCTTTTATTTTTAATTCATGTGCTCGTTTACGATCTTCGATGAAACGACGCTCAAATTCTGCTACTTCTTCTTCAGTTTTTTCACCACAGAAAAAGTCTTCAGCTGTTTGCTAAAAACACAAAGAAATTAATCCTAGACTCTCTCTCTTTATTTCTCACATCCATAATGATCAATTTAAAAGAAATAAAATTATTTCTTTTAGTCTTCAAGATTTTTCTTTACCCTGCTACCCTTAAAAGGTATAAATTTCAAATATGCGTCTTCTCGCATCCCCTACTTCCTGAAGCGTTCTTTCAAGCAAATACAATTTATATTAACCCTAAACAATGAAGGCCCAAAGATGTGAGAAAACGAGATCGATTATAAGAAATAAATCGAACGAAGTCGTCAATTTGAATACTTTCTTTTTATCATATCTATTAAAAAGTTTATTTTCTATGAAATATCTTTGTAATGACTACAAAAAAATCGATCATATGAAATCTTTTTTTTAAATCTTTTCCCTTATTTATGACTGAACTATGAACTATGAAACTAAAAGAATAAATTTTGTAGATACAGTGATTTGTTTCAAAAAAAGATTTGAGACAAACAACATTCTAATTTTATTTATCTAATTCAAAAGCAACGGTCAGTTAGTTTTTCAGTGGTTCAGAGTTTGAGAATAAGCATGGAAATTTTGAGATTAAAATGAGAATATTGTTTTTCTCTTATCCGTTAAACGTTAAATACGAATTGTTAAATATTATAATGAAATGACTTTCTCTACCTCTGTAGATCGTTCAAGTTCTGATGCTGCTGTCTGCAGAAGTACCCAAATCATCTCAGGATTGGTGTCACCAAGTTTTTCTTCTACATCGTAAAAGAAAAGAAGTAAATTAATTTATTATGTGACTTGATAATTTTACCGTATTGTTGTTGAGTAAATTTGTATTCATCTCGAGCTACATTAAGTGTGTCATAGATTTCGGCAAGTTTTCGTTTTTCATGTACAAGTATGGGCTCTTTATCAAGATTTTGTAAAGCTAAACGTTTTACATTGGTTTTTAAACTTTCCTTTTTGATTTCCATTTGTTGGACCTGAAAAGTTTCAAAAGTAAAAAAAATTTAATTTTCAAATAAAAGTCTTACTTCACTAAGGTTTCCTATCAATTTTGTTAATTCATCTTCATTATTCATTAATTTTGTTAAATCATCAGTATTCTTTTGACTAATAATACTTCGTACTTCGTTTAATACACTATCAGTGTTTGAATGATAACCGTTTATCATTTTATGTGAAGCGAAAATAAAATTAAGAGTATGATTTTATTTACTTGTTTCGTTCTTTCTCTTTGTTTGAACAAATAAAATAGGTCATGATTCATTTTCTACCTTTTTTTATCATTGCTTTTTCAATCACCAATCAAAACAAAGCAAGAATTTTTATCTTCGCACGCATATAATTTTACTTTTTTTCGAAAATAAAAAGAAACCTTACTCATCATCTTTTATTTTAATATAATTTAAATCTGAAAATATGATTAATTGTAGATGAACTTGAAAAAAAGCATGATTTTCAGTTTGAAAATATTAGTCATATCTCATCGTATTAAGATGTAAACTTCGTGAGGAGAAAACAGTACCGATCATGATCTGTTTCTTAATTTGCGTATTATGGTCTGATTTATAGGCCTAACCAGTCTACAAATATATTTTACGTTAGCTAACTACAACTACTGGATATGGTTACTTAACAATCCTCTAATTTAGTTTGAGATAGATACTGTATTTTTATAAGAATAAAACTAAAAAGAGCAAAATCATCTAAATTGTCTTCTTGTATGTCAGTGTAGTCAAGGCTTGATAGATGTTGAGTTTTTATGATTTTTCCGCAGAAAAAATAGTGCCGCTCTGCTTACAGTGGCTCTTATGTTTTTGTTTCAACGATATTAAAACACTTCTTCATTTATGCATGTTTTACATGACACGTCTACCATAAGATAAACAAAACTAAATCAATAAGGTCTCTATTGTTGGTAACATCTTGGAAGATGAGAAAGAGGTCATCACCCCTTGGTATACGCCTCACATTGTTTCTCATCTATGACAAGGAAGAAAAGATAAAAATTGATCTGCAGTTTAATAATTTATGATAGAATTGTACAAATAAAGAAGCTAGTGGAAATAGAGTATCGTTGAACGAATGAACTTTATCGAAACGATGACGTCATTATCATACGTAATAACTAGATTAGTTTCACACTCATGCTCAACTTGCAAATGTCAACCATTTCTTTTCATGTACGAATCTTCATCTTGCTAAACGCTACGCACTACAAGAACAACGATAGGAGAGTTCATTTGATTGACGTCTGTATCCCACAGTCTTGATCCTTGAGTTACTAATGATAGATGAGCTTCGTCTGTAGCTATTACCATGATCGCTTTGATGTTGTTGGACATAGATAAAGTTTATCTAACAGAGTTCGTTGTCTACATAAGAAAATAAATTCATTGAGATTAAAGTTTTTTACACCAATTTCTTTCAATACTGATAATTAGAATGGACACTTGCTTTTGTTTTTCACCGTATATAATCTCAGAACACTAACTAATCGAAATAAACTAACGAAGAGAAGTAAAAATCTCTCTACCTAAACTGCACAGTTCACTTGTTTATTTTCAACTTTCGAAATAGCATACTGGCAATTACCTTACTAGTCATATTTTTTATTCTTGATGTCATTGTAAAATGTAGCGCTTTTTTAAAATTTATGTACATCTTCAACGTCAAGAACAATTAATTCTTGATTCTCGTTCTGCAAGATACACCTGACTCATGTTACACAGAATGAACTCAATAAAATCAAAGAGAATCCTAGTTGTTGAACGCTTTGAAGGATCGCTAAATAATCATATTTTAAAGTTTCCATAAGATTCTTTCTTTCATTCTTCTTCATGCAAGAAGACCGGATATATATTGCATTACAGAGGCACGACATTCCTCAGAAATCGTATCCATATTTCAGAAAGAATACATAATAAAACAATCACTGTTCTAGAACGTGCATTTATTATTCATTCTATATTTGCCAAGTTCCAAGCTTACGAATTTCATCATCGTTTTGCACTATTATAGTTCATTCATTTTTACAGTTTCTATCTCAGTCGATTACGTTGTTCACTGCTATTGCTGAGCTGCGTTTTCGAAACGTCTTAGAGACATTGTTGATGTTTTGGTCGTATTGAACGATTTTTCACGCTATAGTTCAACGTCTGTTGGCACATCTTCAATCGATCTTGCAAATTGCACATATGTCAACATACTCTTTTCTTTGCTTTGACTTAATCAAATGGAGCATCAATTGCTCGTCAAGTCATGCTTTTTCCAGCTACTTTAATGAGAAAGGAGTATCCCGTTGGGCATCCAACGTCTTTTCTATACTATTTTTATGAAACATTGATTCTCATTTATAGTTAATGAAGAACGTAGTTCAATTACAAATGTATGTCATGAAAAACACTTGTTTTCATTTATTGATCGATTGATTGAGTCGTCGTGTGTTAAAAGTATATTGGTCTGATCGGCTCGAGTGAAAAATGTAACGAAAAGTATCGACTTATTTCTGTTTGATTATTCATTGTATTCTATGTCGTTGTCCTCTTTTATATCCGTTATATCTCTCGTTCCACGATCAATATTACGTGTTTTCATGTCAATTGCTTTCTCTCCTATTTAATCGTGCGTTCTTCTAGTAAAAAAGCGAGAACTCGTGGCTCGCAGAAGTCAAATTAAAAAGAATCTTCTAAAATAGGCAGCACTTCCATCAAGTTCTCTGCAGAGCGATCTTTCCTTACTTCGAACGACAATGGCAAAAATATACACTTCTGATGTTATGATGATATCAAAAATGGTCTCTCAGAATTACGAGAGGCCAAGTGATCGTACACTTGAATTAGTTGGAGTTTCTATAGTGTATTAGCACTATAGATTCAACGGCTGTTTTTTCTTAACACAAAACTAGAGTGGTGCTCATTTTTCCAATAAATTCTGGTTGAACAGTTAACTTGACTGGTTGATTTTGCAATGGATGAACTATTTTGAAATACCGTCGAGCGGAAACTATCTTATGGTATGAAGTATTAACAGAAGAAATTGTATCTCATATTTCAACACGTGTCTTTTTTCAGTTTTTCAAAAGTCTTCTTGATCAACAATTGAAAAATTCGAACATATGTCTGGGTAGTATCAGGATACTCCTTTGATGTTAATAATCTGGTTGATATTGAATCTAGGTATCACTCATAAATCACCAGAACAAAAGAATAAACAGTTGTTGCAAGGTTATCCTCACTGTGATTTCGAAGGAATTTAATGATTGTTCGTCTGCAGAGAATTAAACAATCTCGTTTAACAATTAAGACAGTCAAGTAATTATATTCAAGTTTTCATCATAAAATAAACGAAGGTTTTTCTCTCTAAACGTAGCGAAATTTAAGATGTAGTATCGGATACTTCATGAAAGTATAAATAGTCGTGAATTTCAAGTACCAAAAATTACAATGAAATTTCTTTCAAATCAGTTGAACACACATCAAAAGATTCTTGAGCTTCAACCATTAAAGTATTTAAAACTATAGAGAAATATTTAAAAGTACGTCGGACTGAGCGAAAGTACGCCAACTTGACTTACAGTAGGATGTAAATTACTTCTTTCTAGTATATGAAAGACGAAATAAAATAACGATCACATGATTGACGTTAATCAGACATTTTCTTTTAATCTATTCGAAATCATTGAGAACGTCAGAATATTTTCTGTAAAGAAAGACATGAAGTATTCATATACTCTACAACCTCTGCTGTTCTAAAAGAAAATATTCGATAATGTACTTTTACCATTAATATTTGTTTTCGATTCTAAATTTATTTGTACATTAACAGTAAAAATTATGTGGCAGTTTTAATTCTATTTTTGCAGTATGTCTTCAAAAATCAGTTTGCAATAGTTAGTGATTTGAACATTTCTTTTGTGTTACATCGATCTTTTTACACTCTGTGCACTCTATGTTTGTTATGTGAAACTTGAAAATAAACTAGACTGAAGTTTACGAAGTTAAAGAATGTTATTTTTTAAGTATGGCATGCGCGCACAGTTTTCAAGCTTTTACGTCATTTCTATCCCACGCCAAACGTATAAATAACATTCGTTACGACTACAAGTACTACTTCACAATAAAATTGAGTGTGATACCGTCTGTTGAATGGATACAATTATATTCTCATCTATAGTTCTTTTGTTTTTCATGATCGATATTAATGCTAATGAGGTAACTGATAAAGACATATATTATCCTCCATATTGGGATAGGTTTCATACCTAAAAAACGTCTCTGGTAGTCATCCATTTTCGTAAATTACTATTTCCTTTCTCATCCATGTGCAATATAAAGATGATAATTTTCTAAAAAAGAGCTTAACAGTTAAAATACGTCGCTGTAATTTCTTTTTTCATTATAAAGTTACATTCCATTAGATACCTTTATCTGTTATTGAATTAAGTGGACAGACGTTTCATATACAACAAACAGAAAATCTCGTTCATAGAAAAATTCTTGGGTTTTGAGTGAATTCAATTTTAAGTATGAGAATACGGTGAAATTATAAAAAAGATGAAGTTTAATACAAACAGTGCTGAAAACTCAACGAAAATTCATATGAAAGAAAACGAAATCGTTCGTCTTTAAGCATTCATACGTTTAAGAATGGTTGATCCTCGCATAGCTTATCGATTTTTGTTCAATTATGATGCTTCTTCAATTATCTAGATGTTCTTCATGAAGAAATTAATATAATTCCTTCATATTTATCCGATTTTCCATTAACAAATGGTTCATCATCTCAATATCGATCGATCGATCCATGGTACTATCCTCATCGAATTGGTTTATAAAAAATTCTTATTAACATATTAACACCATTTATGCCGTTTTCTCGTTCGTCTTCAAATGCGTCAAATATTCTTTTCGACTTGGCATCTCAATTCGGTTGACAGTTTCGTTCAAATCGTCTATTTACGAATGGTGCAATGACTATACCGATGAATAGTTGGTGAGTATCAGCCAATTACTATCTATCAGTAATACTGTTTCTGGTTGCCATGAATATCGGCCTTATAGCTCGAGAACCGTTTCAAATAGTTCAAAGAGAAAATTATTGTTCGAACTTTTCTGAATGTCTCGATCAAATTCCAAATACAGCGGCAGACTGGCAGCGATTCTTTATTAATCTTCAACAATCATCGTCATGCATAGGAAACAAAAGAATTACTAAACGTATCATCGATAAATGTTATTTAGTATTCATGTGGTCTGCATATAAAAGTTCGATATACAATGGTTTACCATTAGTTAAATCAAAATTGAATTATCTTCCATCAAATGCTGAAAAATTATTTGGTTTTGCTTGGGCAAAATTGATTAATTTAATTTCGATGATACGAAAAAATACCAATCTATATGAAAAAATTAAAAATCAACGAAAACTTTTACCATATCGTATGTTAAGAGATTCAGATAGGACATCGAATGGAGATGATTTACCGGATTCCGTTAAAAGATCATTAAAAATCCTTTTTTCATTTCGTTTCGATCGATTATCATTTATTGAAAAAGTCTAGGGAAGACTCACATGCAACTTTGAAGCAAGAACTTATGCCCAAGATAAATTAGATATAATGGCAATATCAAAATTGACTTTTTTGCATTATTTAGCCAAAGCAGTAGTTAACGCATTTTTGCACAAGTGTGACGATCGATCCAATCTTTGAAATACAATTGTCTAATAATTACAATACAACGTATTGAATTCGTATTTTACTATGGTCATAATATTTATGGCTGTTTTTGTAATGCATTTTCTGTTTGAAGTGAGTCATCCTATTTTGTTTAAAGATCCTTTAACTTGCTTGGATTCGCATTGAAATTTTGTTTTTGATAATTTTTAGCATTGTATTGTCTGCTAAATCATTTAGAAATATGTGCAATAACAATAAAAATAAAAATTCATGTTAGTACTAATAACAAAAAATTGCAACAATATATTTTAAACACAAGATACAACTCTCTCACATTCATTTGATATTACATCTCATCAGTATGCTCAATCGTTCTCATAATAAAATTTCCTTGGATGAAATCAAATTTAAACGAATGTTAGTTGTGTAAATTTTGAAAACAGTAATAGAAAATTAATCTGATACGTCAAGTAGAAGTTTTTGATAATAAAACAGTTGAAATTGCTGAAATGATAGAGCTTGCAAAGCTATAGATCGATGGTTAAAATAAAATTTATCTATACATTAATCTATACAAGAATATAGAAATATCGATTTAGTTTAGACTGTGTAAAAAGTTAAATTCTCGATCTCAAGAAAAAGATACGAGGATAACTTTTTGTTATTTGTTGGAATAAATAAATTCATTTAGATCCATCAAATACTAACTAGAAATTGCAATCGTGAATATTCAGATATCCACTTTAGTCTGACTAGTATGATTAAATTCATTTTATGGAATGCACTCAATACCTATTTTCATTGCTCTAATGAATGTTTACGTTACAATAATATAAAACTGATAAGTTAACAGAATCGCAGTCCTACTCTAATGAATAAAAGTTGAAATAATATATAACAACATGAAATCGCTGCAATTCTGATAACTTTATTTACAAATTTCGTTTTATGCTCTTCCTAATCATATTCCTTTGCATATTATTCAACGTATTAGAAACAACCATATCAAAAGAAAAAAGTTATAATACAAAAATACAGATTTCAAATCTATATGGCTAAAATTAGATGTGCTGAAATTTCAATAAGATTTTTCTCAAATGAATATAAAATAAAAACTATTTTATTGTCGACTACTAAAGTGATATTAATGGAATGGTTCTCGGTGAATGCAAGTTGATAAAAACTTTGACCGATTTCAATGGTTACAATAGAAATTCAAGTTCAACAGAACAAAAAAAACATTTTCGATTATAATTGAATAGTTGTGCAACGAAACTTAGTCATTGTAAGTTTAGTGTTTGTTTTAGCCATTTTTAATGGTTAAGAGCTCCTAGACCACTTATCATTTTGATGTTGTTGTGAACTAATCTAATTCTAATCTAAAGCTCATGCTCTGATAAAAAGAAGAATTTGAAGTTTTGAAGAACATTAACTTCATAAATGCTCAAAAAAATTATAGATTACGCCGATAAGGTATGTCGAACATAATCAGATCAGTTTAATAACTATGGCTATAGGAACTTTCTTGTTTGTCATCTGAAAAACTGTCATCGATCCAAGAAACAGATTACAGATGAATGAATAACAAGTAAAACGGGATTATCGATTTCAATAAAGTGAGACAACAGTACAATCAGTTATTTACTTGTTTGAATTTTATCGAATTGACACATATGGTTTCAGTTAGCTTGTGACAGATAGCTAAATATGAGATTGTCAATAAAACGTTGTGTATAAATGTCAAACAGTATCTGAAACATGGAATTTTATTTTCTGAATGAAGTTTTATAGAACATATCTGACAATATTCACTTGTGAAATCCACATATTCTAGTTAGACTAGGTTACGTCCAAATTTAAACATTAAGAAAATTATTGTTTGCTCAAACTTCAAATTTAGATCATAATAACTATTTGTCAAACAATGATTTAAATGAATACGTGCTCCGAATAGATTTTTGGTAAAACCGAAGAGAAAAATTCTTCATAGTAAATGATATTGAAAGAGGAGTTTATTGGTTGCTTGGATAGGACAAAGAAAAAAGATTTTCAATTATTGAACAAGTATTTGTCGATGAAATAAATCGACAAGTAAAACATAAAAAGTAACAATATCTTAGTCTTTAGTCGTCATGTGACATGCGCTTTTTTCTATGGTGACTATGTTGATGATGTTTTTTATTATTTGGATCGTCAATTAATGCTTCTTTGATGAATAATTTTTGATCAGAATTTAATCCATAGGGATATTGTACATCGAATTCAATAATTAGATCTCCATGTTTATTTGGATCGATGAAGAATGGCATACCATGATCTGGGATACGTTTTTTATAGCCCGGTCTAAGAGAAGAAAGAGAAACACAAGCTAATACCTTGTCTAAACAAAAGCAGAGCATTTCATTTCCTTACCGAACAATTTCAGTAATTGGTACATCAAGTAATCGTCCATCAAGGTGTTCGATATGTAATGTTATACCGATTAATGCATGTCCGAGACTTATTTTCGCTGTATATATAAGATCTGTGTTTATACGTCGAAAAAAAGGATGTGGTTTATCTTTGATAGTAAAAATAAGATCTGATGGAATATTATTTGGACCTTGATCTCCTTCACCTTCAAATTTTATTTGTGTCTCAGGTAACAAACCACGTTTAACCGTAATAGAAAGAATTTTCTCGCGAATACACGATGTTAAGCCATCATCATTTAATACCTTAAAGAAGTGAAATGTATTAAGGTCTTAAGTAAATAGGTGAGCAAGGATGTCTTTCTTTACTCGTCGACTTATTTTAATTTTTTTTATTGCACCATGATAGCAATCTTCAAGTGAAAGTAAAAGATCACGGGTTATTGGCGTATCTGTTTTTATGCGACCACGGCCTTCTATTCCTCCAAAACTTAAAGCTTTATCTAGATCTGCATTCGTATAAAATTCTAAATCAAATCAAATCAAATTTATTTTTCCATATTATTACTTTCTCGTTACTTTTCTACCTGTGAATGGATTATCACCTCCGAAAAAATCTCGGAATACTCTTTCAGCATCACCATCAAACACATATCCCTTGCTCCATTCATTTTCTCGTCCTTAAAATATTATCTAAAACGTATTTTGTTCGATGAATCAAAGTAAAAGTTTACCCATAGGTGGTACGCCATATATCAAGCCTTCATGTCCGAATTGATCATAAATAGCTCGTCGTTTTGCTTAACGTAAAAAGAATCTCAATACTTTATGTAGGCAAGTGAATACATACGATCACTTAATACATCATATGCTTCAGCAAGATCATTAAATTTATAAACTGCACTCGGATCATCCGTATTTTTCAATGGATGACATTTGAGTGCTAACCGACGGTAGCTATACACATATACATAGACAAGAACGATTTACACGAAAATCAACGATTCGATTCTTACGTTGATTTAATTTCACTATCCTTGGCAACTTGAGCTACTTGAAGAATGCGATAATAATCCTTTCCCATTCGTTGTTTTTTTTCTTCCTATTGAGTAAAATGATTGACTTGAATACGTCCGTAGTATGATGAAAATTAGAAGAAAATTTTTTCTTACCGTAAATACTTACAATAGCATAGCAACGACTATTCTGGCATATATACAGAAATAGTACACGACATCCATATTGGCTTTATTGCGGCTGAACTCGACTAAAAATTTAATTTGTATAAAGACCAAACTTAAGAATTGAAACGACAATATGAAGTCCTTTTCCCAGAAACAAGAATTTAATCGATGTTGAAAATATTTTCATGTGAGAAATTTTGATTCAAGAATTAAGTTTGAAAAAAACATGACTCGTCTGATTTATGTAGCTTTCTTATATCGATACTCCTACTGATATATAATCATATCGATGAGTAATAAAGAAAAAAACTAATCGAAAATAAAGACTATTCAAGGGTAAATTCATTGATGACAAATATAGTATTCTATTAAGTTATATAAAATTATTATTGATGAGTATCAATTGATAATAAAAGAATTGTCCGATTTCACACTTGATAAGAGAAAAATGATTAAGATGTGATTGTTTACTTTTAAATTCTTTACTTATTTCTTTTTCTTTTTCTCTTTGTTTCATTTGTAAAGGCCACAAGGAATTTTTGTCTGTTAGAATAATAAATACAACCCTGTAGACAGCAAAGAAGTCTCATTCGATGTCGATTGACTAATAATAAGTATTTAAAAACTCCTGCTAGTCATATGTTTCGCACGCTTAAATCGAATTCGAATTAGGCTCATAATTAAGTTTTCAATTTTTACAGAACATCTCAATCAATATTGTAAGTGAACGAAAAAAAAACCAGTCTTGTTCTCACGAGAGAGAGAGAGAGAATGAGAGACAAACGAAATTGCTTTTACATTGATTATTCTAGAACATAACATTTATTTTTAAGGCATAAATTCATCATCCATTATCTATCACAAGCCCGATTATTAATCATATTAGCAAAAACTCATAATCGGAAATCACGTTCTCCCTAGAAAGAAAGAATCATTTTTCTTCAGCAAGAGACCGAAAAAGTATAATTTATATACTGTGAATGTTCGCTTCGATTTGACAAAACATGTAGTGACATCTAATTTTTCGTAAAAACTGATATAGTGTACAAAACACAATACAATCAATAGATTATAGCCATTTACAAAATAAAAAATAACAATCATATATTCATGAATTTGACATATGATATCATCTGGTCAATCCAAAATAGAGACTATTCACATAGTTAATGGCTCTTAACAACGGCTGCTGATTCGTTCGTTTTCTTTTTTTCTCTTGTTTCCCTTCAACAGAACTACAGAAATCGATTAGAAATAATTTGATTGTGTGAAAATAAATGTTTCTTTTTCGTTTCGTTTAGGTAGATAGTGTTAATTTTTGTCATTTTATTGCATATTTTCCACTCGTCAATTATTTCTTTTAGTCTTTCTCGTTTTTTCTCTTCTTTTGTCGATGAATTTCCTTATCCAACGATTAATTGTTAAATAATAAAAATCAAATATCGAGAAACTTCTTTCTTCTCAATAAAAACCAATGATCGATGGCAACGGAGGAGGTAGTGGTAGCGAAACCGACATTATCGGTAGCGCATCCGAAATACTCAAGGATCGTTTGTACTTCGCAACTCTACGAATAAAACCAAAATCTACCGCAAATACGCATTATTTTTCTGTTGATGATGAATTTATTTATGAAAAGTAAGTAGAATAAGGAAGATACCTAAGTTTCAAACACCCCCCTTGCCACTCGATCCTCACACCGAAACTAAACTTTTGTTTCTTTTCCAAGTTTTTATGCCGACTTCGGTCCACTGAATTTGGCTGTTGTCCACCGATTTTGTACAAAATTAAATAAAAAATTAAACGTAATAAACATTTATGCCTATTGATTCTTAGTTATTTGTTTTATTTGTATTTTCATTTAGAATTCTACTTTAGCACATAAAAGAATTATTCATTATACAACTTTTGATCCAAAGAAACGAGCTAATGCAGCTTTCCTTATAGCTGCTTATTCAGTAATGATAATTTAATTCCTTCAAAAAAAGAACTTCGAATTATTTATAGATAATTTATTTAAAACGTACGCCTGAAGAAGCATACAAACCATTAGTAAGTGGTATCAATGCTGCTCATCCATTTTTACCTTTTCGAGATGCATCACTTGGCTCATCATCGTATAATCTTATCTTACTCGATACATTGCAAGGTCTTTACAAGGTTAATTACTGTCTTAAATCATCTTAATAGTTTCGTTTAGTAATTATGCACTTTTAACTTTAGGCTATGCTTCATGGCTTTTACGATTTTGAAAATTTCGATCTAGATGAATACGAACATTATGAAGTAAAAACTCAACAGAAACAAATAAATAAAAAGCGAATACTCTTTCTTGTATTTCCTATACTTTAGAAAGTCGAAAATGGAGATTTAAATTGGATTGTTCCTCGTAAGTTACTTGCTTTTTCTGGTCCACATGCGAAAAGCAAAATCGAAAATGTACGTTCATGAAAAGAGTTTACTCTTGAACGATTAAAATCAAAATCTATTTTATTTTTAAAATAAATAGGGCTATCCGTTACATGCACCTGAGGCGTATTTTGCTTATTTCCGTAAACGTAATGTATCCACAATCATCCGTTTAAATAAGAAAATCTATGACGCTAAAAGATTCATTGATGCTGGCTTCGATCATTTCGAATTGTTTTTTAACGATGGCAGTACACCCAGTGATGCAATTACATTAAAGTTTTTAAATATTGTCGAACAAGCAAAAGGTGCTGTTGCCGTTCATTGTAAAGGTTAGAATTGAAAAGAAGAAAAATCTACAAACAAGAGTATTGTTTTTCTTCGGTAAAATTTTTTAGCGGGCCTTGGTCGAACCGGTACTTTAATCGGAGCATATCTAATGAAACATTACAAATTTACAGCCGCGGAAGTTATTGCTTGGTTAAGAGTATGTCGACCCGGATCAGTTATTGGTCCACAACAGAATTATCTTGAAGAGTAAATTGAAAATCTAATCATAGAACAAAACAAACTCTCATTGGGAACTACTTTTAGGAAACAAGCGTGGCTTTGGTCGTTAGGTGATACATATCGAATAAAAGATCGACCACGATATATGTCATATTTTGGTACAAACTCTTCTATGGACACAACGGGTCAAAGTCCGCTTCGCTATTCAGTAGGAGATAATAATAATACGAATACTAATGAGGTTTGTCGTAAACTTAAGAGAATAAAGTTCTTGTTTTTTTTTCGTAGAAAAAAAAATGAAAATTTATTTTTCAGGAAGAGAATGAAGGTGAGATAACACAAGGCGATCGATTAAATGAAATCAAAGCACGTCGTATGCAACAGCATCATCATTCAACACCAATGACGAATTGGCCTCAGACAAATGCGAACGTTACATCAAGTCTTACGTAAGATCTATTTTTTTAAAATTTTTCGTTAAAGTTTCTTTAATGAGAACGCGATAGTGCGCAAAGGATTTTCAGTATGTTTAGCAGCGAAATAAAGAAACTCACTAATCATTTAGATGTAAATATTGCATTAAAACCTATCAGTCATCGTCGGCATTTAACAAACATATGAAAAAACAACATTCCGATAAAAGTAATCATACAAACCAATTATCAATCATATGCGAACAATGTATTAACAGCAAAACATTTGCAACAAAAAAAGCTTTACAATTGCATCGAATTCGAACACATTATAACAACAATACTATCGCCATGGGTGATGGTACCAATAGGTACTAGAAGATTAATTTATAATCGCATGGGTGAATTTGATCATCTTTGATTGATCATCGAAAAAAACATATATCGATACATGATATAAAGACTATTCATTAAATTTTTTTCGTTCAAATCAAAAAACAAGTTGTTACTGCTCGTTAACAGTTCTATTTTGCTCGATAGCCGCTTGTAGTTTGATCAAGAATGTTTGTTGTGGTTTAGAATAAGAAAAATAACTTTTTGTAGTCTCGTCACAAGACCTCTAATAACAACATCGATCACTGATGATGAACAAATGATATCATTTCGAGTCTACAATAGTCGAGTGTATTCTACACCTCTCGATATTCATGAATCACATCATTCAACAATAATGGCAACAGCTCATTTGGAAAGGTGTTTTCATGTGAACGGATAAAAATTGCTTTAATAACTCACATATCTATCATCGTTTCTTTTGCTTTTACAAAATCGATTATTCCATTAGCCTATCCTATGTCTATTTGTTTTACTGTGTATAAATATATAGACATGTATAAACATATCTATATATGTATGTGTGTGTGTATCTATGAATGAATATGATCTTTGCATGTTTAGTTTTTCGTAGATAGATAAACGATAGTTGAAAGCTGCTGATTAATATTGTTCTTCAGTAATTTTATCTAAAATTTCTATCAAACAGATTCAATCCATCGACAACATATAAACGTGCTCACATGCCATTGACTTCAGCAGGCAGTATGCCATCTCAGAACGTCTCTTCAACAATGAATCAATCAGTTGGTGTACGTCGTAGTTATGGACCAATGTCGAATACATCTTCCAGTGTTGTAGCAAGTACAAATACACGAAAACCACGTTCATTTCTATCATCAGCAACATCGATAATGAAAACGTAAGAATTAGTTTATTCACTCTTTACTTCTTTTGTTCGTGCTCATTTCATGTGGAATACTGTTAATGATAATTTCAAACATGATAGCATTGTTAATCAAGCGAAAGAAAATAATATGAATATTCGAAAATTGAAAATGTCTTAAAACATAGTATTTTTGCATGAACTCCGTTTCTGACATGAAATTATAGTCTCTAAGGAAAGAATAAATCCGATATTTATTGACCCAGAAATGTCTTTCGAAGGATTGTGAAAAAAGAAAGTTATGATTGAAAAAAAGTCGTTTTCTATTTCTATTCATCTGCAAACATATATTTTTCTTATTTTTAATTCTAGTCCAATGTATCCGAGTGGACGCTATATTAGTTCGATAACAAATAATAATAACATCGGAACAACATTAACCATATCTGATAGTGATAATCGTGATCCAATATCAACAGCTATATTGAAAGTTACTTCAAGTCAACAACATCGTGGTAAATCACAAATGACAAATAATACTCCATTACCAACTCATTCTTATTATACACGATCAAAATCGGTATTTCATTTTTCATTGTTTCCATTTATTGTTTATTTTAAGTTATTTTTTTAGTCTTATTCCAAATACTAATATGCACTGGATGAAAGAGAGAAATAAAATGAAACAATTGTGTTGTTCTACGATACAAGCTCTCCTTCCTCACTCGTTCTTTTTTTTGTGCCAAACTGCGTGTTTTTTGTCTCTTTCTTTCAATGAGAATTGCTTTTTTTTTTCTATTCGTTTTGTTTTTGGTTTTTTTTTGTAGTTGCAGGATTCTGTGCTTGAATTATGATGGAAAAGAAATTTTTTTAAGAACAAGTACTGTCTTTGTCTTTTGTGTGTATGCATTTTTTGTTAAGCTTATTTGCTGCTGCTGCTGCTATTATTGATGCTTTTTCTACTACTATTATATATAAATGGAGTTTTTCCTTTTCTTGTCCTGTATATGTATTCTCATGTAATTTAAACGAAAAATATATATATATATAACAAACAAAGGCGAGAAAAGAAGCCCACCGAAGCGAAGAAAATTATTATTAATAATTGGATTTATTCTTTTTCTTTCTTTTGCATTTATCTTAAATTATATGACTGACACATGTTGATTGTAATATATACAGCAAAAATCTTGTGTTTCTTTCTATAATATAATGAGATTCAATAATGAACGAAATAATACATACAAATGGTTCATGTGACTCTTTATTTAAATACTGAATAATAATGTTTTCTGTTTCATCAAACTTAGCTATCTCATATTCTATAAATTTATTTGATTAATTTTTTTGTAAATAACAAAAAAGTCCCCGATTATGTTTTTCCCTTGACTACAATCATTATACAGATCCAGTGATTAACATGACTGGTTGTGATTCTATTTTGATTGGTCCCTTAATGACAATTTTTCTCGGTCTATTGACAGACTGATGACTTCAGCATTGAGTTAAGTAGTTCATCATCATCGTCATTTTCTCTCTGTCTCTCCTTCATATGACGATTGCTAACATACAGGAAGTTCTTATTGAACAACGAAAAAAGAGAATGAATGCACACATACAGATACACATAAGGAAAATATAGTGTGAGGAAATTCTCGTGAGTCTTTTCTTTTGACAAGCATTCATCATCATTTTTCTTTTTTTCTATCCCCATATCGATATATTTAAGCAAAATGTTAGCATTCAACGCTATGTATGAAAAAATAGGAGATGAAGAAAAGAAAAAAATGAGAAAAATATATTGCTATTAGAACCGAGAGAAATGTGATGTGGTTTGATGGAAGATGCATAGCACACGAATGGAAAGCATAGCAAGACGATGAGAGATCCGAGCTGAGAAGCATACTAGACGGGAAAAGTGAAGGAAACACGTCGAGCAACTAAAGCAAACGAACGACCAAACTCAAAGGCACATGCACGCACGAGTTTGGCAGTTGAACTTGTGAGTATTAGAGAAGAAGAGAGAGACAGACAGAAGGAGAGAGAGAAAGAGCGAAGAACAGAACAAAACGCAACAAGATAGTACTACTGTGCAATAGCACAAAAAGAGAATATGTAATTAATATGATTGTAGTGTGGCATCGCATTACCACCCATCTTTGTGTCTCCGGTCGGTCACTCGCCATCCGCCCCTTTTCTCTTTACTGAATGTTAAGTTCATTGAAAAAGTGGGTGCAAGATGTGGCGGTCGATCTTACTCCTCCACCACTACCACCACCACCATCAACATCCTCTCCTTCCTTACTCTCATCATCCTTTAAATCAGGATCAGCACATCATTATCATTATTCTGTTTCACCTTTGCATGATCAAAAACGCTATCATGAGAGTGTATCAATGAAGTCATCAACAACGATAGGCCTCTCACGGCCTATATCTATGGATAGTGTACGTAGTTCCAAAATTGTTAATGCATCGCTACCTGTACGGCCAGCATCACCTGTGGATTTGGACTTAAGTCATTTAAATCGAGAAGAACAAGAACATATAGCGAGTGTGTTACGACGAGCCAGAGCTGTTGATGAACAACAATCATCCGTACCACCCACTGTTGTTCCTTCAGTACAATCACCACTACCATCAGTAGTTTCGGCATCATTATCTTCGCTAGCGTCGCCACTATCATCAACATCAACGAGCAGTTTTGATGCTGAGAAACCGGAAACCTATGAACACGACGATAAAAATGATGATAATGATGTTAATGAAATGTAAGTAGATTATTTTCAGTATGTTTCACTTGATCTAACGAGAAGAAAAACTTGTTTTTAGTAAATTCACTTTTGATAATTTAACGCACTATCTTACTATTTATTCGTTAGTTTATTTTTAGTTAATCATTTAGTTAGAAAATGATGAATACTGAACAAAATGATAAAATAGAAAGATTTTGTTTCATTTTTCCTTTTCTTCAGGGTTTTATTCTCTAGACAATTTATAAATCTCTCTCTGCATATATATATATATATAAATTTAACGATCACGCGAGTAGCTATGAGCTAATGAAAAAAATAAGAAGGAACTCCCCCTTTATGTTACTGCCAATTAGAAAAGATTATGTGAGAGTAGTATGTACTACTTTTCTTTTTCTCCTTTTTCTCTTTCATTTCTCATTTTATTCTTTCACAAGTAGGAATAAGACGTTCTGTTTTGTAAGAAAGAGCATTACAAAAGAAAGAAGTTTTTATTCGATCGATCTTAAATCACCGAATACATATTTTTAATATTTTGATGAATGACTAATCTTGACGTTTTTATTCTCCGCCATTTTCTATTATGAACAGACTTGAAGACGAAGGATTGCCGTCACCTACACCGGAGCCAACATTAATAACTATTTACCGATGTCAAATGTGTAACAGAAAACAACAACAGGGAAATTCGATGATTTGCTTTCAATGTCAAGACAATGAAGAAGTTGCTCGATTAACACTGAACAATACCACTCCTGTAAGGCAATATGTCTATTTGGGATGCCTTTCAATAACTCTGAAATCTTTTTCTTTCATTAGCTCACAACAACAAGAAAATTATCATCTCCTTCACCCATAGAATTCAATAGACAAGAAGAAGATAAAATCTACGATAATCCTATGCGCATTGATCAGGAACTCATAAAACGAAACTCCCCTATTCATGAGTATTCATATCATGTAAGTAATCATAACATGAACAAAATGAATGATAATCAAGTTCATGAAAAAGAAGACAATGAAGACAAACAACAATGTCAATCGCCAATCTTAGAATCTCAACTATCATCGATACCATTAATTGCAGCGCTTCCGGCGCAAGCACGAACAAATAATTTAACAGAAATCGATGAAAATGACTTTTTCTATCAAGGACCAAGTCCATATGAACCAGCAATCGATGATAATCTAATATCAGATGAAATCGAGAAACCATCAATACCATCATATAAAATTGATGAATATATCGAAGAGGATGATAATAATGAACGTGATCATGTCAAAGAATTAGAAGAAACTATAGCTAATTTGTCTCGACATTTTCCTGTATCATTACAACATGTTAATAACATTGAAATAAATCCAATAGTAGCAAAGTTACACCAACCATCAATATTATCTGTTGACAATATTGATATTGATTCAATTCTTGAAATGGAAATTGAATCTCCATCGAAAGATGAACGTTACATTCAATCATCCTCAGTTATTCATTCGAATTCGACATCTTGTCAACATTCTAATAAAATTCCTATTTCAATACCAATATTGATAGGTAATCGTCGAGGAAGCCTCAGTCGTTCATCTGGAATACGAGAAAATCTAACTGATTTACTTACAAAAAGAAAAACAAGAGAATCATATCCGTTAGAAAATCGACCATTACAACGAACTGCATCTACGCATTGCAAGGTATTCATATTGTTCTTTTCGTTGTTTATTATGTTTTCAGTTTCTGAAACGTCATTCAATATAAATTTGATACAAAGAGAAAACAAACATCTAGTTTATATTTGTTCACTTCATTCTCGAAGTCTCCTCTATCTGTATACATATATTTGATAAACATATGCAAAAATATTCATAGAATTAATAAAAACAAGTCTATGCGATGTTGTTGGTTTTTTCATATTAAAATAACACTTCCGCTCATATTAATGATGTAAGCCATGTTGTTTTTTTAATGAGAATTAGTAAAGATGAAGATTGCTTTCTAAATATTAAAAAAAACATAATTGGACTTTCTTCTATTTAGCGCATGATACCAATGCATCGACAAAAACGAAATCTACCGTCGGTACCTTTAATGACAGATCATCTACAATTACGCCGTACTAATTCTGAATCACGATTCAGTCTTCCTGCTGTACAATCATCCACTCTTATATCTAATAGTAATATAGATGATGAAAGTGATTTACTCGAAATAGATCTTAATGATCCAACGGGTTCCATGAATCGAACAACACGTTCAAAAACTGAATCTGAAATAATTGATAATAATGATGCTAATTATCGTCGAAAATCTTTTAGTAAGACGAAACAATCACCGTCTGTCGACAAATTAGCTTATCCCAATAGACAAATTAAACAACTACGAGACCAAACAACAAATACACCACCAATATCAAGTCTCAATTCCACGAATAAAGTCAAAAAGAAACTTAAAAAGAAGGGTTCCTCATCACCAAACAGCAACAGTACGAGTTTAACATACTCCAATGGTCAAATGACACCAACTGCAACAACATCACCGACGTTACCAAATCTTCCTGCAATATTACCAGTTTCATCAGTACCACCTACAACGAATACAAATCGTTCAAAATTACAAAAAGTATTTTTCTTTTCTTATCGATTTTGACAATCAATTAACGAATATTTTTAATTTTGTTTCTCCATAGAGTACTAGTACAGAAATTTCCTATCCTTTTCCAGTATCGAAATTAATTCTAAGTCGTGATAGTTTTAAAATATCTCAGCAAGGTATTCGATGTTGTTTTAATTGAATCTTTTTCTTTATCAATTCATTTATTCTTTGAGATGGTGCCGATCTTGGCTTTCGTGTAACAGGTGGTCATTCAATATCGAACTGTATGGAAGTAACTGCATATATTGAACATATTAACAAGCATCATAGAAATTATAACATATTGAAAAATGCTGTGCAAGAAGGTACTCTTTTCTCTAATCTAAATTGTTGATATTTTATGGAATGAAATTCAGGTGATGAAGTTCTTGAAGTTGGTGGAGTACCATTACGTGGTAAAAGTGCTTTGTATGTTCAAAATTTAATGAATTCAATACAAGATGAATTTGAAATGATTGTTCGAAGGTACATGAAAGAGAACTGATTGTTTAAATGAATCGTATTTGTGTTATTTTATAGTCAACATGTTCCACCATCTGTTTCACTTTCCATCGAAATTCATTCACCTGAAAAACCTAATTCAAAAATTCAATCCAATAATAGTCGTACAGTATCATCGAATACGTCATTAACTGTTGATCCTAGTTTACAACGAAGACATTCGATGGATACAACACAATATTCTTCAACACTTTCAACAGCAAATGCCGTTGTTAAATCTCACTCATCCATAGTACCATTGCAAAAAGGTGAATCCAATGATCTGTCCGAGCAATTACTTCCACCAACTATCGTTCGAAAGAAAAGTGTTTCTTCAAAGGAGCGTCTTTTCTCTGTCGAATCTATTCATCGTTCATCATCAACGAAATCCATCGAACATGTAATGAAAGTAGCTACACAACCATCGAATATGAATACGAGTCCTAGTGCAACGTATGCTTTATCTGAAGATGATCGTACAACACCGATGAAACGAGATGAACAAAAATCAACATTATTTGTATCAACAATCGATAATGTAAATCATAAAAAAGAAAAGAAAGTTTTTTCATTCTTTAAATATGCCACATTAATTATGTGCTTGTAGAAAATGGCAAACGATGATTCGACAGGTTTATCACAACCGATTCAACGTCGTCGAATGTATGAACATCGTAACAGCCTATTACCAAATGATCCAGGTTTAAATGGAGCTGGAAGTAGTCATAGTATTGAACGACGAAACTCAAATGAGTCTGACGAAAGTGATAATCTTTCACAATATTTTCGTTCACCTCAAAGTCGAAAAAGTAGTTTACAAGGAACCCATGAGATATCAACTATTCCTAATGCAGAATTTTCTCGTGAAAACACACAAAACATAACGCCAATTGAAGATAATAATAATACTAATAATAGTCGTAGAACATCAGATGCATCACATCGTTTACAAACTTTCATTAAGTCAACTGATGACTCGACACGATCAAGAGATTCAATTGGTGATGATTTAACAAATATTAGTACAACGGAGGAAAGAAAATTATCATCAACTTTGGGATCATTTAAATTTTTAAAGAAAAAAACTAAATCCAGCGACTTTTCAAATCAAGTATGTACGAAAAATGAAGCTAAATTTTAAATCCAAACTAATCTAATTATTTAGCTCGTTGAAATACGTGAGAATGATTATGTTGGCGATATCGAACTACAAATAGGGCATAACAGTGAGCGTGAACAATTGGTTATAAGAATAATTCGGGCAAAAAATTTACTTGCAAAAGATACCAATGGATACTCAGATCCTTTTGTGAAAGTTTATTTACTACCTGGACGAGAGTAAGTTAATTTAACAAAAACATGCATTTCAATAATAAGTAATATAAAAAACTGAATTGAGCCTTAGGTCAATGAACGACAATCATAGGTTTAATACAATTCTTTAGGTATTACTCATGTTCAGTTTCTAATGCAGTCGTTTGAATCTCAATATAATTGAGACAATCATATCAATGAGATGGTGTTGCTCATTGTTTATACTTATGTAGAGCCGAGCCTAGTGTCATTCGATTCATCACAATGTATTGAATAGAATTCTCTTCTGACTTAGTTTTTCTATTTACTCTTGTCAAACTCTGAGTAATTTAGCTCGCTTTTTTGCCTTGAGAGTATACCGTTGTTTGAGAGCCTAAATGATGGAACGGAATTTTTTTTCCATCGATTGCTGTCATAAACCCTAGAAGATCTATAAAAGTGTGAACTAGAACATTTGTATTCTTATCGAATATATTTGCTTGCCATGATCAATGTCCCTCCATGAAGAACACATTTCAAAACAGACGTTTATATTTATAAGTGTATATCATGACAAGGATATGTTTGTTATGGCTAAAATTCTGAAATGCTTCGAGTGCCTATAAACAATATCTAGAGATAAATTATTGGTGATCGTAAACTGATAGGTCAACAATGCAGCAAAATACTCATAAATTGACAAGCGCACAATGGAAAACTGAATCATAATAGAATTTTCCATTATCCATCATGATAGTTTGAGTGACAAGGGTCTCCAATGAATAGCAACTCAATACTTAGGAATACTCTCACATAAGATGCTTACATAGGAGTATTCCAACGGATAAAAACGATATACGATGAAGAATAACACTTCCCATCGTGTTTTATTTAGATTTACACTTCAATGGGAAATTATTTCGAAATTCAAGATAGAGAAAATGTTAACTTTTTTCTATGTAGAAAAACGCGGTGAATAACAAACGCACGCTCTAAAACAGGAGTAGAGTTCTTCCGGTTGCGACGTTGACTAAAGCGTTTTTCTTTAATGTCACTTATAATAGAGTGCGATGAAAACTAGACATCACAATAAATCTTTTCATTTCTTTGAATAATATATTTCGATATGACAAGTTGAAACGCTTAATTGAAAAATGTTGTTCGTTAAATTGAACATTCGATCTAAATTATACTCAAGAGGATTTATGAACGCCAACCAAAGCAAGAAGTATCTATTTATCTTACGATGAAGTATCATGCACTATCTAGTGCTGGCGATGGTTTATTTTAAGTGATGCAGAAACATTTTCTTTCTCAAACTAATTTTCTTGAAGGCCTAGAATATAGAAGTATATATGTTAAAAAATCGTTTCAATGATGACAACTTTGTCTCTTGATTGACCGTGAACATATCTTTCAATTCATGTACATGTTTTTCTCAACTGATGTTTTCTCTGATTCATTTCTAGTCAAGAAAATAAGCGTCGAACTAAACATATTTCGAAAAATTTAAATCCTGTATGGGATCACACTGTTGTCTATGGAAATATGCATCGAGAAGAGTTACAATATAAAATGCTTGAATTCACTCTTTGGGATTATGATCGATTTAAAGCAAATGATTTTCTGGGACAACTAACCATTGATTTGAAAGGTATACATGCAATTGTTGATATTTAAATCGATACTTTATTTCTCTATTTGCTAATTTTTAAATGCTTAGAAGCCGATGTGATTGATGATAAGCCACATTGGTATCGTTTACAAGCCATACGTTCGCGTGAAGAAGCAACAAATCGTGGTTCATCTCCACGTTTATTTAAGATGACATCGATTGATTCAGCAGAACATTCAATGACAGCATTGAATAAAAACATTATCAGTATGCAATCTCGTGTCAATCAACATAAATAATCGAGAAGATTTCATAACCATATACGACACATAATTTTTCTTTGTTTTGTTTTTTCTTGTGCTATTTTTTTATTCATATTCATATATACTAATCTATTCAGATATAAACATATAAATGCATATCGAATCTAATTTAAAAACAAGCAAAAAAAAACTATCGCTTTTTTTTCTATCTTTTACAGAAAACGATAAAATTAAGAGATAATCATGTTCGTTTTATTTATTTGTTCTATTATGTTTAAGTAGATGTTCTTTTTACTATGAGCTTTGGCATTTGAAAATATAATTTCATACAAAATATATTGTTTAACATCTATCTATTCGATACTTTTTAATAAATGACATGAAATGTGTTTATTCTTGTCTATCTTTTTTTTACTTTTTATCGCTTCTATGTGGCATGATCACAACTATTTCAATATATAAGAGTAAACGAACGATTTTTTGCATTTGGCTATCATCTTATATGAAACGTTTTCGATCACCTAGCAATTTCTATTTGAATATGAGAAAGAATTTTCGTACTAGGACTTAATTGACTGGAGTGGAGTTGAGCTATCTTCAAAGTTTGTTCATCTTACTTATTAATTAAGAGTAATAATTATAATGGTAACTTCGATCCTTTACAGTGCATATCTAGTGGAAGAGAACTCAATAAGAATTTCTTCGATAATTTAAGAATAAATAGATTTCATCAAAATTTGAATTAACATTCACTGATCCGTTTACAAAATCAAAATTTGGGACGACACATTTTTGAATACTGTGAATGTAACCTAAGTTTTTTCTCATACAATAAGAATATATGTTGATCGTAGTACGTGCTGTGGGTATTCTTCGCGCAGTCTATAAATGTATAGCATCATATTTTCTTATTGGAAAGGATTATTAACAATGTTTTAATTAAAATATGATAGAACAAAGCTGAATAGTCACTAGAAAAATATTTAAAAGTAGTTCTTTGTTTTTTTTTCGATTACGTTCTCAACGAGAGTAGAGTTTGAATGGCACTAAGATCTCTTGAAACTTCACTTAACTATACACAAATTTCAGTAAGAATATGATTTCAAGTGAGCCGTCCTTCCTTCCTCTACTTACTAGCAATATATTTTGAACTACGCAAACACATAAAAAAAAACAGTAAATTAAATAAAAGAAACATGACCTAGTACATTAATCGATTTCGAAATACTATACAGACAATCACTTCTATATAAGGATGCTTGCTAAATCCTGTCTAATTTCTGCATTATATTAGAAAAATAATTTTGCAACAGCTAAAGGATCAAAGATACAGAAACAATAGGCAATTAAGCATTAAAGAATAAAATAGTACACTCAGGTTTTAAGGAACTTATATAAAAGTATCCAGTACATAATGCTAGTTGAAATATTCCTGTGAACATTGTCAATTCAAAGCAGTTATCAAAACAACTGTTCTAAGAAACAATTAAGTAAGACTTGTATTCTGTTTTTTTGATATTCTACAAAGTAGTGTTATGCAAAAAGCTGATCTGCAACTATAAAACCGTTAGCACCAATCCAAACGCAATACATAGAAAGAGAATCATCCTGAAAACTTGATTCAATTATAAGTATAAGTTCACATTGTATATGATATGTAATAGAGACATAATTGTCTTTATGAACAATAGTTTTTGCCGGCAATGCAGATGACAGTTTTTAGTAGGAATTCAGTTTACTTTTCAGTCACTTGATACGTTAGTGTTAAAATGCAAAAAAATCATCTGTCAAGTACACTCAAGATCATCAATCAATATTGTTCCATTCCATCTACTGGTGACTAATCACTATTTATTTCTTCTATTATACGACCTTCCTAAAGTAAAATGTTCGTATCAAAAAGATTTAACTGCATGTAATAAAAAAGTAAATATTCCATATTGTAACGCATTCACGAGATGTCGGTAACATACAGTTCAGAGTTTAAGAGTTAAACTATATTTTAATTTCTGATTGATAACCTTATGCTTTTCTCAATCAATTTTACAAGATGGGAAATGTATTTTTTCTTTTTGAATTGTTGGACATTCATAAACTGTCGGATTGTATTAATATGAAAAAAAAGACAGCCAGCAAGCAAGCGAAGCGAGTTCGTTATGAATTGAGTGAGTCACCGATACGATTATTATTGACGAAATCGAATACCTGTCAATATTCGATGTTTTTTCTCTAGGACACGAATAATATATATACATATCCACTCTATAATCGAAGTCGTTCAATTATTAACTCTACTGATACGGAATGCAATAGTATTACTTTTGTTCGCGACTCGACTCAGAGGTTCTACAAAAAAGTCTATTTTCGATTTTTCTTTTCATTCCTATAAATTAAATTTATATATAATTATCATCGAATGTCCCTTTGCCGTCGACCTATTCGTCGAATAGCCAACGCAGCAAAAACTGGTTCATTTATCAATAAAACAACACCAAGAAGTTTTAGCCAACAAAATATTTATACACAATTAGAAGCAACTCATCTCGTAAGTAAAATTAAACTTCATTCATTTTTACGTGTGTAATCTAAAATGACCTTGATTGAATAAGGATATATGAAAACACGTGTTGTACTCATGTATACACGCATGGTCAAGATACTTAAATTCCTCAAACATACTTATGGTTTTTCTCTTTTTTCTCCCTTTTATTCTCTTTACAAGTATCGTTGTCGTTCAAGTATTCAATGATTGTTGTTTTTAGAGAGATTAAAAAGAAAATAAAATGATGCTAAATCATTTTTTATTGACGGCAACATCGTCACCTTCTCTTCATAAAAAAATTTTCTCTTCAAGTGAAACAATGAAGAGTTCGGAGGAACAAGTAAGATAAGCTCTATTAACGGATATTGATTTTGTTGTTTATTGAAAAGTAAGATAAATACTTAATGCCTTTCATGCTTGCTATGCATGTTTGCTTTGTTTTTATTTCAATAATTACTTACATTTTGTATGCATCAGGAAAAAAATGGTTCTGTCCATGAATATTCTATTTGTTTTTCATGGCGGATATGTAGTTGAAGTTGATTGCAGTATCAAAACTCGTTCTGTAATCCTTTTTTTATCTTCCGAGTCACACAAGTGTGAGTTAATATACTCACTTGAACTTTTTATGAAGGTTGTAGTCTTTAATAATGAAAATGATGCTATTTCATGAGTCTTGTTGATAAGAGTGAGAATCCGCAACTCTTGTTACTATCAAATAAAAACAAAAGAAAAGCGATAAAAAGATAATGATGACAAAATGAATATTATTATTCTTCATCCATAAAGTAGTCAAATTTAAGTGATATTGATGTCTTATATGTAATCTATTTTATTATCATAACAAATTTATTGATGTATATCGATTCATCAGAATCTGATATTGAATTACAATCATTCGATTTAACATTATTATCTAATATTATACATGCATCCAGTTCACTACTTACTGATCTTGTACAGCGGCATCATCATCATCATCTAGTAGGAAAACATAATCGGATAGAATATTCAAATAGAGCAGACTTTCCATATAAGAAAATTATCACACATGATTACATATTCTAATATCGCAATGAAATAGTTTGATAACAAAAAAAAGACATTGTACTAATGGGGACACATGAATAAGTCTAATTTTCAAGTCTTTGTTTGTCAAAATCATTCTCAGACCTACTTGAATGTTGACCTGACTCAATTTTTATTATTCTTAGAACACTCAACCACCTCAATTGATTGGTGAAGAACGACAAGACAATGCCATATTTAAAGTTTATTTAAAACGTGTTCGACACAAATCTTCAACTCTTGTTGATTCATCTGCAACAAGCGATTCACTTGTTAATGATACGAATGAAAAGGTTTGACATAAAAATAAAATAAAAATGAAGTATAGGATGAGTATAATGTCTTTCTATTTTGCAGCATGAAACAGCCGGTGACAATCAGCATGGTGATAGTGGTACATTATTGTATTCAACAATAAAAATATATCAATTAAAAGCTGGTACACTTGAAAAAATTGTTGAACATTTAACAAATGATACTGGTGAATTGGATACGACACATATGCACGTTTTATTTTCTACATACCGAATATTTACAAATACTCGAACGTTAATTGATACATTAATTACACGTTATAGAGCCGTTCTTCCAGCTTCACTTGACATGACTGAAGATGTTCGACAAAAAACTCTTAAGTAAGAAAAATTTTCAGAAGAAACTAAGTAAAGATTTTTTTTACTAGTTTATTCTATTTCTTATTTTTATCAGTGAGATTCAAACCGAGTATGAGTATATCCATCCATCTGTCTATCTATCTATCTATATCCCTTTATCTGTTTTAATTTGCTTAATGTTTTTGCTTAAAAATTTATTTTAAGAATAGTTTATATCTCTATGTGTATATCAACTATGTATTATGATCATAGTTTAAAATAATTTCGTTTCATTTGTTTTTAGGAGTCTTCGTATGGCAATCATATGTTTTCTAAATTCTTATAAAGAAGATCTTTGTGAACCCCCACGTTATTCAACCTTAATTCATTTAATCAAAAATATACAGGATAGAGATTTACAAAAACAAGGTCAAATACTATTAGAAGAATTGAGAAGCGACGAAGAAACTAACAAATTAAATAATAATAATAATAATAATAGCCGTAGTAATAATTCAAAAAATAATTATTTATATAATGAAAAAGCTTACGATTATGTACCACCATGGAAAATACTTGAAATGACAAGTACAACTATTGCCGAGCAACTGACCATTGTAGATGCTGTACGTTAAATTCTATGTCAATAACGATTGGAAACTTGTTTCTATTATTTCGTTTCTTAGGACTTACTAAAGCGTGTTTTACCACATGAATGTTTGACAGTTTCGACAAGTGGCAACTCTCGTCGAACATCAGCTAATAGTTCGAATCGTCCATTATCAACAATTGAAAGAACTATCGAATATTTTAACGCTGTTGTTGCACGTGTTATAGCAACTATACTTAAAGAACAAGATGAACAAATACGTGCACGTGTTATTGAGAAATGGATTAATGTTGCACATGAATGTCGAAAAATAAAAAATTTTTCATCACTGACAGCTATTTTAAATGGTCTTCTGTCTGGTTGTATATATCGTTTAAGCACAGCTTGGTCTTATGTTAATCGAGACTGTCAGTTAATATTAGAAGACCTAAAAAATGTATTCGGCAGTTGTGCAGATAAACAACAAGCAAGAGCTATTCTTGATAAGGTATGTATAATTAGAATCAGTCAGAAAGATTCTGAAACTTTGTTGCTTTCGTGAAATTTCATGATGTAAATTATATAAAAATATAAATATGTATTAGAACACTAAAATATATTCTTGCAGCAATTAGATGAAGTTCGTCTTATGCTACCCGAGTACAATGTACGTTTGAATATTTTGATAATTTTTACATTTTGCATGTTGATGCCTAATTTTGCTTGTAAATTTCTAAATTTTGTCTTTGCTGGGTTATGTAAACAAGAACTAAGAATTACACGAATGTTGATATGCATGAAAACATTTTTATGATTGTGCTTATAATTTATCAATGAGTGAATATTTATTTTTAATCGTAAAATTTTTCAAATAGGAATGTGCAACGAAATATGTTGATGTTACTACATCAATTTCTGGAACACTTGGAAGAAAATTTCGTCATAAGATGACACGTGATCAACAAAAACTAGTATATATTAACTAGTAGAGTATGACTTAAATTGATGATCATGATATTTTTTCTTCTTAGACAATGAATGGTACAGTACCATATTTAGGAATATATCTCAGTGACTTAACATACATCGATTCCGCTTATCCAAGTACAGTCATCATCGAAAATAACGATTCTTCATCTTCTGCATCGTCGAAAGAATTAATTAATTTTGAAAAACATCGAAAACAATTTGAAGTCTTGGCACAAATCAAATTATTTCAATCAGCAGCCAATGCATATACAACATTTCACTCAATGCCACGTTTTCAAGCTTGGTTCGATAATGTTCGAACTTATAGTGATACTGAATGGTTAAAACTCATATCGGTTAATCAGGAGACCCAAATTCATGATCATGTTCTTTGTTTTCTAGTTGGCAATTATCTTATGAAATTGAACCAAAAGAGACAATTGATAATTCTCAATATCAAGAACAATCATCACAAAATGATTTGTCCCAGCCATTTAAATCGTACGTTGTCTATTAGTTGAATTACTGGAAAAACTGATGTTCAATATGTCATAAAAACAGTATATCTTCAAAGATAAAAATTGATTTTTTTCCCAATAGTGTCACTATTGTAGCATTTAATACGTGCCTGTGCCCTCTAAACATAGACGTTTCAATTAAAAGATGATAAAATATTATTAAATGAAAATGTTTTTCTTTTCTAGTGATTTTCAACGAATTCCATCAGAAGTGTCTTTAGAATCACGGCTTACATCAAATAATCATAATGAAACTAACGGATCCATGATAACATCGGGTATTTCATTACATTCATCAACATCATCAACATCACTTGATAAATTAAGTACAGTATCAGCTAATTCTCTTCGTCAACAATTATTTCAACATCATCAAATCAACATTGAAAAAGTAAACTAAAGAAACATTATAATCTCATTTTTCCTTATGTAGTATCATATTATTTCTCTTATTTAAAGAATTCTCGTACAAATAATTCACGTTCATCGTCAACTTCGAGTTTTTTAACATCTTCAAATGGTAGTTCAAGTCAAGGATATATATCAGCGACAGCATCACCCAAACCTAATGCTGACATGTCTACTGTAAATCCTAGTGAAAATGAAGCAATCATAGCAAAAGTACAGTTTGCTGGAAAAAATGATCTACTATATAAAAAAGTTCGCGTAAGTTGAACAACGAAAATATAACAAATAGAAGAGGCTAATCACTCGAAATATAGCTCATCAAATAGTTCTACGTGTTATAGTGATCGCATTTTCTATAACTACAGTCACATTAAGGCATCGTGTTGATTCCTTGTATCTTATACGATTCACATAGATGTTGTTAACTTAATGGTAAAACGATGGAATTTATGACGGTTCTTAACTAATGAAAAATGTTTCCTACTCATGTTGACATATTCTTACTATTAATCAAGTTAA
This sequence comes from Rotaria macrura, assembly GCA_900239685.1. Classification (NCBI taxonomy): domain Eukaryota; kingdom Metazoa; phylum Rotifera; class Eurotatoria; order Philodinida; family Philodinidae; genus Rotaria; species Rotaria macrura. Next base: position 371,854 of record OENT01000015.1, read on the forward strand.
TGTTTCTTTTAGCTTTTCTTTATCAATGAATGAGTTTGCAAAGATTCATTGATAGTATCTCATCAGCAAACGCATAAGACTATTATTTCTAAAGTTGACTTACGACAAGAAGAAGCAGATAGATACTTGTTATGATTGAATTTAGAGATAAATCTTATAATCTAGATCAAGTAAATAGCAAACGGTTACTCGCATGAACTTTCTTTTTCAGATAATTGAAAGAAACAATCTTTGAAAATTTGATGTTTTCTAGAAGAAAAGCAATTAATTTCAGTAATTCATGGTTACCGACTGAAAATATCTTTTCTTTTATTAACTTTTAAACAATTTGCAAATGAAGAGCTTGTTGAAGAATATTAAATACTTTCTTTTTGCACTTTGATACTTCACTTTTCTGCAAGAGACAAGCTAAAGTATGATGACCAGGTGATAAATGCATTCTGTCGTTATCAGTGAATTTAACACAGTCATAATCTATTTTCGACAAGAAAAAATATAATTAAAAACTGAAAGAAAGGAGCAATGTTTTGTATCGATAGGCAAGATATATGTTAATGTTCAAATATATGAAGAACATTATGAGATTTGAATTAATCAAGTTGAACAAAAACACAATTAAAAGAATAAACTCAAAAAGTGAAATTTTTGCTGTAAAATATGAAATTTTATCTATAGTAACTCGATTAAAATGAAAATTGTCCTATTTTGCGTGGTTTTATTTGAGATGCATAAAAGTCCCTATTGATTTTTGTTTTTGGATGCTCTATTTGTCAAAGATAAGTATTTGCAGAGACTCATCGTACTATTCGAAAATCTACATTGAATTGGTGAGACCCATTTTTGATCTTCATTTATAGATAAAAAACAATGAACGAACAGTAAGTGTATTAAAAACCATTCTTGAAAAATTTGGTCTTGATCCATCAACTTACGATCGATATTGCATTGAACAAAGACTACCTGATCGAAGTACGAGTTAGATTTATTTTTTCTCATTTCATTATGTTATATCATTTTAGAAATTCTAATACTGGATCATTCGAATGTATTTTATGCACTAGCTCGTTCATCCGATGATGAACAAGTTCAATTGATTGTAAGAGAAAAAACTCGTCAAGAACGTCAAACGAAAAGCAATAATCCTTTAACCGCTACTGGACATAATCAAACACCGAGTGGCTTGAGCACATCTTCAATTCATAGTCGTTAGAGAAAAATATATTGCTAGTTGTACATAAATATTTTCTTCCTTTTTTTCATTTAGCTACAGTGAATTCTTCACATTATACATGTTTAGAAATATTTTTTATTCGCTTTGTCGAATCTGTTGTTCTTCTTCCTTTTTTAAATATTGATAATGCTTTCATTCCATATTTTGTGAACAAATATAAAGAGCTACTTTTTATTTCTATATTTGTATGTGTATGTATGCTTTTATCTATCGAACACGTCCTTTTATGAGGGTTAATAAGCTTTGTCATTTTTTCTTTTTTTTTACCTGTATAATGTATTTATTTGAAAAGAAAAGAAACAAGAAAATACAAAGTAGTCTACTAGTTGACAAAGAAAATGACGCAAAACACAAGCAACCAGAGAGGCAGATGCACATTGGTGCAGCAGATGGAATAAATAAAAGAAACTAGGAGAAGAGAATGTCAGAGAAAAAAAAGACTACCACTCTTGTCTTATCGATCTTTCAGCCTAAAATAGAAAAACACAGCTAGGCATTTTATATTTTAATACGTGCGTTTTTGTAACTATCAAGTAACAAATTTTCGAATAGAATAGAGGAGCAGTAATAATCCAAAGATCAACAATCACCACAAATTCGACATGTAAGTAAATTCATCAAACTAAGATTCGAATGATTAATTATGCTGAAAGAAAAAAAAATGAATGAGTATCCGGAATTTAATGTTATTATTGCTTAAAAGAATAATTTTAGGTCACTCATAAATAATTCGACTGTATATAAATGAATGCATCCATGTTTAAACGCACAAAAATTTGTCATTGATAATCGTAGGTGCCTTGCAAGCAGCAATCCTATGACAGAATATAATCACTGAATGTCTAGACACAAACACTGCCTTTCTTTTGACATTTTCGATGTTTTTCCTAGAGTAGATAGCGATTTATCCTTTCTATAGTCACGTTTTTCTTCATACTATCATCTATAACAATCTTATATTTTCAACCTATGTTTTGTTGTGTTTGTAGCAAACTAGATTCAGATTTTGTTCTTCTGAATGATACATTGACTTTTAGTTACTATCTTATGGAACTACTCCATTTATACATATCAATAAAGATCTATAAACGTACATTTCATCATCATTAACATCGTTATAAAAGCTGTTCAAACTATTATTAGAGTATTTTTACTTTTTCAATTTTTCTCTTATAAAAAGGGTTTCTCGTCAGTTAGGCAAAAAATTTACTTATCTTGTTCTCTCTCTTTGACCAATCCTCATGATGCTGTAACATAAGTCTAATTCAATACATAATTAAATACTAGCCATTTATGCAAGTTACTCTACTTTTCTTCTAATTGAAAATAAAACACATTGTATTCGACAAAAATGGTGAGAATTGACTAAATAAAATAGCACTACAATCAAGAATATGTTGATCTTATTATATTTGTTTTATATCTTGCTGTATGACGGACATGCGAAATATGTTAACAATATCTTATCTATGAAATACTTGAGTTTACATTTCAAAGGTTATTGAAAGACAGTTGACTACTTAAAGCATTTTGTTTTTCATTTATTTAGTTGAAACTAAACCATGCCTGATTACAAAGATGAAAAACTTCGAAATGAATTTCTATCAAAAAAACACAATCACGCATCATTAAACAATGATTCAACACATCAGCTATCAATTCATACACGACAAGGTCATAATAAGGTTATATCGGAATCAATATTGCCATTAATCTTATGCCTTGCATGCCCACTTTTTGTTCGATCCATTGTTTTTATTTGTAATCATTGCCACGGATCAATAGTTGAATATTTTCAACGACTTTTATTCGACCAAACAATGACATTAAAAGATATTCTAGAAGACTTTTTTTATTTTCAATGGCATTGGCCATCAGCTATAATTATATTGAGTGTTCTAGCTTATGCTATTATTATGACAGTATTATTACCCGGTGATGAATATAGCGGACCAATAACGGACACTGGACATATACCAATTTATCGAAATAATGGTTTTAATTACTATATGACTTCATTAGTCATATTTAGTGCACTAACCATTGTATTGAAATTAAATAATCTATCTCCAACATATATATATGATCATTGGGAAGAATTTTTATCAACTGTTAATTCGTTTGCTTTTCTATTATGTTTTTGTATGGTGATTAAAGGTAAATATATGCCATCAACAAATGATCATCGATCATCATCAAATTGGTTAACGGATTTTTATCGTGGAGTAGAACTTTATCCAAGAATATTTAATATTGATGTTAAACTTATTACAAATTGTCGATATGGAATGTTATCATGGGCACTTCTATCTACAATATTTTGCATGAAAACTTTTGAACTTTATGGATACACAGATAGTGCTATGGTTACATGTATTTTGACACTTGTTTACTTAACAAAATTTTTTTGGTGGGAATCAGGTAAATCTGAATGGGATGATGAATTTACGTTAAAAAATCCATTGATTAAAATTGCACATGTATATTAATATGAATAAGTTTATATTTATTTAGGATATATGAAAACGATTGATATAATTGTGGATCGTGCTGGATTTTATTTATGCTGGGGTTGTTTAGTTTGGGTATCTGGTCTTTATACACTTCCATCTTATTTTCTTGTTAAACATCCTGTTCAACTTGGATTCATAAGAACATCCATTATACTTATATTAGGTCTTCTTGCAATCTATGTTAATTATGATTGTGATCGACAAAAAATTGATGTTCGATCTTCTCAAGGAACAGCTTTAGTATGGGGAAAACCAGCTAAGTTCATACGTGCAAAATATCGTTTGTTAAACGGTACAGAATCTGAAAGCATCTTGCTTGCATCCGGTTATTGGTCTTTGTCAAGACATTTTCATTACATACCTGAATTAACATTAGCATTTCTTTGGACATGTCCCTGTGGTTTTCAATACATTTTACCATATTTATATATTATTATTTTGTTCATTTTATTGATGCATCGTTCTCATCGTGATGATCAAAAGTGCACATTGAAATATGGTGAAGCATGGAAAAAATATTGTCATTTAGTTCCATGGAAAGTATGGCCAGGAATTTATTAAAAACAGTTGATCTACAACAAAATAAAAGTTTCTCTAATTCTTATCTTTTTTTTCAGTCTATTTGTAAAATTTACACAAATAAAACAGATATTCATATGTTTGCACGAACTATTAATAGATATGAAAGCAATCATATTAATATTAAACAGAAACTGATATGTTTTTTTTTTCAAATAATAATTATAAATATATCGATAAAAGAATGTCTGTTATATTATATTGAAGTTTTGCAACTCTATCACATTTTAAATTTGTTGTCATTATTATAAATTTTGTCTTGTACGATAGACATCTAGCGGATTTAATTCTTCCCCACTGATTTTACATCTCACGGAATTCGGCGGAACTGGAAGTGATAAAGATAGTGGAGCACGTAAGCGTGCCAGATCAGTATGGACAATAAAAAGACGAGTTTTTAATTGATTGTATTGAGAAATATCGAATGAATGACGTCGCGCTTCATGATAAAACTTTCGTAGAAATAAACGATCAGTCATTGTCATAATTTCAAAATCAGAACGCGTCATTAGATAGAATGCATAGAAAGACATTGCTGTACCGAAAGTAATAAAATATGAAATAGGTTCGACAATATCCCAGGAATAAACGTCCCATGTAAGTTCAGCTAAGATTCCAACTTGAAATGACATTGCTCCTAATCCATACCATACACAACGAGATGTATAACGTTGACATATATTCGCTAATTTAAATTTAACCTATTAAAATCAACAAAACAAAAACAATAGAAATATGTTGGGATTTCCTTCTGATTTTTTATTTTCATGATTGACGTAACATGCTCATTTGAATAAAAGCAATAATTTTATTATCATGTTTCATTCCAATAATAAATTCCATATGAAATTATAGAAAAAAATCTTTTAGATTAGATAGCGTATTAGCGTATTGCATGTATAATTATTTCTATTTTTATCTGATTCCATAATAATGAATCTTGATTATTATGGAAAAACAATAATAATGTGTATTGATATTTATTGATTTTATTTCAAGAAAAATCCCTGAGTTTTCTTACTTTCTCCAATGGTTCAAGTTGAACTGCTAACTCATTGGCTTCTTTTTTTAACTCCAGATACTTGGTATGATAAATTTTCATTATATTCAACCCATGATAAAGTCCAGCAACTGTTTCTTCCATTGCTGATGAACTACTATCAGTTGTGTTGTGTCGAATAATATCTGTTTTGATTCGTTGCTTTTTTATTGGGTCAAAAAGAAATACTCGTTGTTTATTTAATTGTATTGTAAATGGTGTATTCATTAGGGAATTTATTGAATATGATTTAGCTAATAAAATACCATTCTGATCATAGATATGCACATGTTCAACACCGGTATCTTCTAGTTTTATTTCATTAATTAGTTGACCGACGGTTGTTGTTTGTAAATTAAGATGAAAACGACAGATTTCTTGACGTGACGGTAATTTCAATGTTAATATCAGAACACTATCAGCATAAATTAATGATGATTCTATAATATTTTAAAATGATTATGTCTATAGGTTGTTTATGTGATCTTTATGCATATTTCATTACGAAAAAAATTCAATCCTGTACCTGCAGCCACTGTTGGCTTAACTGCAACTGAAAATGTTCGAGATGTTGTCTTAGCAGTGGCTGTAGTTATCCTAACAATTGAACGAAGAACCACAGAGAAAAGCATTTTGCTCTTTGAATGTTTAATCAATTGATCATATTACATAAACATATATATACATATATTTATATATGTATTGTCTAGTAAAAAACAGATAACACAAGCAAATGACTGAATTGGGACATGGCTTTTTTTTCGTGTATTTATGTCACATTGTGTAGAAAAAAAATTTATGGTCGTAAAGATATTTAACATTGATGTGTTGAAGGAAAGTAATATTTCTGAGTAACCCTTTTTTTCCTCTAGTCGTTCTTCCTGCTTTTCTGTTGCTTTGGGTTACATGTTGTAGAAATACAGATAGTTGAGAGGAGGTACACCCACATGCGTAAGTCTATGCAACGGAGAGAACAAGAAGAAAAATGATTTGTTGTCCCCGAATTTTTTTTCTTCATCGGTTATACATCAATTCCATTAATATGAATTGATTTCTAGTTTCGAATGATGACAGTGATAGTTTTTAGATAACCCAAGTATTCTTAAGTACGTACATAATTTACGTCGCGTTATATTTTTCGGAAACGATTCAACTCTTTTCTTATCACAGCTGCCGATAGGCGTCACAATGTCATTCGCTAAAATATAATGATTCTAGCCAGTTAGCCTTGAGAATAGACTAATGTTCGAGATAATAAAAGCAAATGCCGAAATGAAAATCTTTTTTCTATTTAAAATATGCTAATTAGTAGAGATTCATATCAATGAATGTTATCTCATCCTGGATCCAGAGATTCTTCAAAGGAACGGTTACTTATCGGAGGAAATCGTTCTCATATGCAAAGTAACCGTTCATGAAGTTCTTTCGATTTAATATAACCTCTGGACTTTTCTGCGTTCTCATTCCAGAAGAATTCATCAAAAACCGATGACCGTCTTTTTGTTCGCCTTTCGTTCTCCGATAGAATCTATCAATGATTTCATTGCCTTTTTCTGAAGCTTTATAAAACAAAGAAGAAATTTATCGACAAATAATAAATAACATATTACATCGATAAAGACCAACTTGTGATAAATGCCAAAAGCATGATGAAACTCATACTTTTGCTTAGATCGATTAAGATTGAAGATATTTATGAATAACATGGTGTTTTTATTTCATTTTCTTGCTGTTTTTTAAGTAGAATAAAAAAAAGAATTTGAAATTTATATTGTATAATGATTGTGTTTACATCCGATGGAATAAAATAAAACAAAAAAGGACATGTCGATATTGACATTAAATAGTCTGTTAAACATAGATCAACAGAAGAGTGTCTTGTTCACTTTATTTGGATAATTTACTTTAACTATTTGCCTAATCAACATGTTTGATTTGATAGTCAAGGACATTGAACGAGTTTATATTGATCTTAACTATTATTAGACTGATTTTCTCGTGTTCTTTTCCCCTCTCCATTATGAAATTTAAACAGACTACATTCATTGTGCATGGACTCTTTTCGATGACAAATGATTGCATACAAACTCGAGAGCTTTTATCATGCACAATATGATTAATGTCAATACTGTCAAGCACGGAAGAGAGCACAAGCAGATAAACTAACACATAGATCGGATTCGATTTTTTTTAGAGATTCATGTTTATTCGAAATCATGACCTTGGTTTTTTTGTGATCAAGGCGTGCCCTTAGGTGACCATAATCATATTTTATTCTATGGAGGACATCGATTAGAATAATAATTACAATAATTTTTCTCATGAGACTGATTGCGTAAGAACAAATGAGTTTTCGAAGCAAAGACAACAAAATAGAGAGAAAGTCTTGCGTTTTTTTTAATTTTTACTAGACGTATTATTTTTTTAAACCTATTGATATTAATGAAGAAACGATTTATTTTATCACTATATATATACATAAACATAGATAGATTGGAGATAAATGTCAAAATGAATACAAAATAAAAGAAAGAAGAAAAACTGAAGAACATCAGTCTAGATTAGATAAGGGATCATCCCCAAGATGTTGTTGAGATGAACTCATCATTGACATATTTTCATGTGCTTGATCAAAATTATCTATTGCTGATGAAGAACTTGAACCAGGCACAATTGTATATGGTAACAGAACATTACTTGGCGTACTACTACTAGTATCAATAACAAGTTGTGCCTGAAATTTTTAAAGAAAAAAAAACAACATTTTGTTTTCATTGTTCAGCTCTATAGAAATCAAAATACCTGTGGTGATGAATCGTCGTCATTATCATCAAATGCGCCAGGTGATGTTGATGCACGTGATGATGGTGGTAGAGGTGTTGCAAAGTTTGTTGATGATCGTTGCTCATTCATACCTGGTAATTCCGACGGTGACATATGGAATAATTCCGATGTTGAACCTTCGTTTGATGAAGGTTTCTTCAGAATTGATCTTGGTTGAGAGAAATTTGATAATGATGAATGACCACTATTAACTGTGGGTACGTTTGGCGGTGTTACAGGTGCTCGTCCACGTGTTGTTTGTTGTTGAGACCATGAGGGACGTGGTCGATTTTGATGAAAACGTGATACTTGTTGAGTCGGCGGAGATTGCCAACTACCAATTTGTGACGTTGGTGTTGGTGGTGGTGGTGGTGGTCGAATACCTATGAGTAATTTTTTTCTTTACTGACAGATTCTTCTCGAACATTATTATTATGATTATTACCTGGTGTCGGTAGCAGTGGACCTTTTGATAAAACAGGACTTGGACCTGAAAGCAAAATCATGCACTGTGGTAGTGTCTCGTATTATTTAGAAGAAATTTAACATACTGCTATTGGGCGTGCTAGGCTCGGCTTTTTGTTTTGTTGTTAATTCTTGTGAAGATGATTTTTTTGGTATACGAAATAGTGCATTGACTGAAGTCGCCGCTGCCAATGGATTATTTGCCGTTAATGCTGATGCACTTGCAAGTTTAGCAGCAAGAAGAGGAGGAGACGTTACATTTTGTTTATTTGAACCTGCTCCTGATGATTGAGCTGGACGTGCGCGATTTTTAGTTGGTTCTTTTACTGATGATTGGTTGACGCTCAATGTTGGTGTTGTTCCTGTTGCTATTGATGTTGATGATGTTGTTGATGATGACAAAGATGACGAAGAAGTAGATTGATCTGGTCCTGAATAAACTTTGCTTCGTTGAATTTTTAAAACAATTGGTGGTTGTGGTGCAGCTGATCGTGATTGAGATGATACCGATGATTGAAGGGGTATTGATAAATTAGATTGAGATGGCGATGCGCGTACCCGTTCACTAACAAATTAAATAAAATTTTTATGCAAAAAAAAATAAGACACGATAACATTCGAGTGTCATACAACTAAAAAATTCAGTACACATTAACAAATGGGTATTATTGAGAAACTGTTATCTCATATTTCAAAAAAAGAGGAAGAATAATTGTTTTGATGTCTTATCATAAACTAGTTCGCCATATGCGATATGCAAGTGTTACTCGGATCAACTCACCGAAATACAAAAAGCAAACATCGAGAAATTTATTCATGCAGAATTTTTGGTCAGGATTCCAAGGAATATTTCTGAATAATGTGGGGAATCAATTATTTTTACATCTATAGTTGACAACGGTGATATCTGTTGGATACTTTAGTTCAAAACCATTTGAATTAACTTGTAGAATTAGAAGACATCTGATCTAACTCATGTTAGAAATTGAAAATATCAAAGTTCACATTTTGACTTAGCTCCAACAAAATAATGCTTCAAAGCAATCAAATTAATGGACATTCACTCTGATTATTGCTTAGAAACAAACTAAATTCTTCATTCTTCTGATTCATATCGAGAAAAGATGTTGTATTTCAAAAAGTATTGTGTTCAAATGCGATAATCAGCAATGTTTCATGTCCTATAGGCATGACTGGTATATTAGGTGATCATTCCAATGATGTTTAGCATCTGAATATTAACATAAAATTTTCATGGTTATAGATGGTTTAGGCAATTTGTATCTATTCTTTTTACAGCACTGATACTTTTCAATGTGGCTCTCCGTGACATAATCATAACACGTGACATTGTTGGTCATCTCCTTTGGAGTTCTGTTAATTGATTAAAAAGAATGCTACAAACTATCCATCGATGGTTTATCGTTAGTACTCGCAATAGTTCAATACTGCTTAGAGCAAGACGTAATCTTATATCCCTATGTCCTTATCGTTATTGTGATTCTTTCGTCGAACAAACAAAGTGTATGAAAATTGGCTTCCTAATATTAGTCATCTAGTAGAAATGGAGACCATAGTGTGAGCATTAAAAAACGAGATACCATTTCGACCATGAATTTTCATCTACACATATAGACTGTTTTTTTTTCATTTTCGAGGTAATCGAAATGAAAAATCATCAACACGGATATGGTGATTCGACGAATCGGTTTTGAAAGTTTATACATCGATTCCGAATAGATAGATCTACATAAATCACTGCCACATATCCATGTCTCTGATAGAGAGTGAAATGCATTTCACGCGATAATTCATTTCTGGACATGTGCCGTGTTAGATTATTCATTTTTCTACAGAAGAAAACGGACTAAGGCAAAAAATTGAATAGTTACGAAATCGCTCTAAAATAGTACTCCATTTCTTATCGGATAAAAAAAATGAATATTCTACCGTAATGTTTGTTGATTCATATCGCTGATAGCCATCATAGTATTCGAATCAGGATTTAATTGCGACATGTCTAGACTTTCACTTTTAACTAGAACAGAAGGCGATGAACCGCCTGATGGGTTGCTACTTGGTACTTTCCTCATTGTTGCTGGCAAGGATGCACTAGTATTTCCCATTGGGTGTTGTTTTTTACGTTGTTTTATTGATTGATGTTGTTGAGTTTCATCATTTGATGCACTTCCACTATCACCGACACGTTTAATAACAACTTTCAACGGTTTTAATTCATTTGGTGCATCGTCTGATGTCGATAATGATTGTTGTGATAGCAAATTAGCTGTTGGAGAATCAGTTACTTTAAATGCTGATTTTTGTCGAACTATTTGTTGGTGTTGTTGTTGATGCTGTTGTTGTTGCTGCTGTTGCTGTTGAAGATTTTTCTCTATTATTTTTTTACCGCGTTTTGCGCTTGATGTATCACCACCAGATGATGGTACTTTTGTTGCATGCATTGGTGAACGAGTGTCTAAATGAGAAAAAAATACAAATGCAAAGCAAAGCATTTAAACTGATAAATTTATATTTTTATCCTTAGAAAATCGAATCAAAAACAAGACGAAACATACGATTTGTATTATTTTTGAAATATTTTTCGTTAAAAATTGAAATTTTTTGAACTTTATCAAAAGTCCGATTTATTTATTAATGATTAACGCATTCACTTAATAATTAGCAAAAAGAGACGTTGTCCCCTGCTATCAGCTGATGTAAAGCAATTGCTAATTTCTACAAGATGTCCTATCAGTCTCTACCATATAGTAAAAACATGTGTATTTCAAGACTAATTTATTTTCATGTCTATTCTGATTCATGAACTCAACGAAACATCTTTATGTGTCAAGTAGGTATTTATTTCAGCTGAAAAATCATAGATGGTTTGAAGAATAGGCGCTGCATCTGTAAAAAAAATAGAATTTTCATCAGTACCAATGCTCTCTAGCATCAGCATCATAATTAGCCAATTTCAATTCGATGCATTGGATTACATTCATGAAGATTCAGGACAGATTATACTTCTTGATACGTTCATTGAAAGCTATTTATAGTTATTTTCACAGGTATTGCAGACGTGCCTGATGATGAAAACTATTTTATCAATTTAAAGCATAATTAACGTGAAGTTTGTATTGTAAGTTTGTATTTTACGACGATGGATTGAAACCGGAAGGTTTTAGTAAGCAAAACATTTTCATTTTTCTAGCATCATTGGAAGACTGGCAACTGATGAGAAAAAATATTGTAGAAAATTGAGGTATTAAAAAACAGCGAAGCTTTTCTTTGTAATCAGAAGTGCTTTTCAGATATGATCCTCCGATGAAAACAAAAGAATATTTGATTAAATTTATCAAAAGTTTCTTTCTGCAATGTGATCTATTCATTGATGATTAGTTGGAAAGTGCTCACGGGCATCTAATTTCAATTGAAAATATATTCTCTTCTGGTCGTTCTTAGTTTGTGAAACATTTTCCATCGAATGTAACAACATACTGATTCGATGACCCTAAGTTTCAAACAAACTTTTCATAGAGACCCATCTAAACTAATTTGACAATTGATACAGGCAATGTAAAAGTCTTTTCAAAGCCAAAAACAGATATGAAATTGAATCTTTCTATTTCTAGTTCTTACCGTTTGCAGTAGTATTTAATGTTTGTATGAAATCATCAGCCGAATGTTCGGATCTTCGACGTTTATTTTTTTGCTGTGTTTTTTTATTTGCATCTGCTGATGGAATATGATTTGATGCCGTTGGCTGATTCGTTGGTAAGAAAGCTAATGAATCAAATGTACCCATTATAATTGGTGAACTAGCTGGACTATAATCCGGTACAGATACTTGTTTGCCCAATGGAAAAAATATATTTCCATTAGGATTATTTCGTGCACCAGGATATGGTGTTGATGGTGACAAACCGAACAGAGGTGGTGTTGAAACGGACTGTGTCGATGATACAGATGTACAACGACTTAAAGACGATGAGTAAGCATTTAATGATGGTTTCGGTAATAGCTGTTGATGAGAATGATGTAGTTCAGGTGATTCTATGAAAGCATCATTGTCATCAGTGGTTAAGAGTTCATTGGTTAAATTATTATTGTTAATATCATCATCAATTAGTTCTTCATCATCAATTTTTTCTTGATTATCATCAACAGATAATAATGTTAAGCAAGCTGGTTGGTTACGACGAAGTGTTGTTGCACGTCGCCATGTTAATTTAGCCGGTGGACCACATGATAAACGACGATTAATTTTCGATGGATGTGCTGAGTGAATAAATTGTTCATGAGATTGTTGATTTTGTTTATTACTACTATTATTATTGTTAATATTATTATCAATGTTTGATAATGACAAATATTGACTCCTATGATCTTCTTTAAGTATGTTTTCAATAATACTTAATAAAGAATATCTTTCGTTTGTTAAATAAATTTCTTTTTGCTGTTGTCGATTGACTAATAATGGTAATGCATTCGTATTAGACATATGAAGTAAGCATGTTAATAAATGATACGATTGTGCACATGTTATTGATATTATTGTTGATGATAAAAATGATAATTCAAGGTAAATATCATTATGATGATCATCATCCTCCATATGTTCATGTTCATAATTAGGATTGAAATAATAATTTAAATATTTTGTTAAATAAATTTGTTGTCGGATTATATTTAATATAGGAATTAATTGTTTTAAATTTGTGAATGGTATACGACGTATAGATACAGCTGACTGATCATGAGATATATACCATTGATATTGATCAAGTGCTTTTGTTTTAGGTAATATTGTTGAAAGATAATTGAATGTTTTTGAATCAGCATAAAAATTATTTATATTTGTTAAATGACCCATGTCTTGTGCATATGTCAATAAACATGTGAATGGTGATTGATTTTCATCAAATTCAAGTGCAAAATGACCTGTTGCAAGAAGACTCGACTTTATAGACGCGTCGATTTGTATTGCATTCGTTTTTTCATCTACGTAAATACTTGATTTTATTGGCAGATAATTTTGATTTGTACTTGGAACAATGATAATACGAACATCTTTGGGTAGTAATGAGTCGTTTTTCACTAAATTTACAGAGAAAATTATTGAATATATGCGACATTTTATTCTAACTAGTGTTTTAATCAATACGAAAATGACAGTTTTCAATTTTAGAAGCAAAAACTAAATTATCTTCGCAGATTATATTTAATACTTTATCAATTGAATTTATTTCATTGATAGATTTCATTTCACATCAAGAATTTGTAAGAAAATGATGATATGAAAATGGTTTATCCAAGTTCTGTATTAGCTTCAACGATATCGTTTCTATGGGACAGAGATGATCAATCTGAGATGGTTCGAGTTGATGAGAACTAACATCCGTAGTGTGTTTACTATTTGAATGATTATTGTGCCAGAGCACAAAATTTTAATCTATGTTTTGGCTCATACATTGATCTCATAGCCACTGAAGCTCTATCAATATTTTCTTCTTTTAATATTGAACTAAGCAGATAAATTAAATATTTCATCAATTCACAGATAATCGAACAATTTGTTAAAAGTCTATGCTAACATTGAAACAATGTTTCAGATGGAAAATTTAATGATTGCTTTCCGAGTCTATCTGGAACAATCAGATAACGTGATAAAAACTCCCTGACGTCCTCTAGAAGACTTCTCTCAGAATTTATGCATAGATAGATATTTTGTTTTGACTAGAATAATGAGATTTTATAAAACATTTGCTTTGTCCATCCAAAACTTTCTCTTAATAGATCACTGGATCATAGATAAACTTCGAGAAATATTATGAATACATATCTAAATTTATTCAACTTTTACTTTACACAGTCACGATTGTAAAGTTAGAAAGACTGAAAAAATAACAGATTATGAAAACAAAATCGAATATAGCATGACAAAGTATCACTTCAAACTCCGACAATCCAAACATGACACATATAGAGTTGAAGCTCATACATCGAATAAATCATGGATTTGAATATGATCAATGAAAACTCAAAGTTAATGTTACCTAGCGAGAGAAAACTCGCTCAAATTTCATTATCTATCCTAAGCATAAATAGTGAATTGCATTTTGATGAAAATGATTCGTCCTATGCAAAATGTATGAAATTGTCCAATAAGTATAAATATGCGTGAAGTCAAAAAATTAAAAAGAATATTCAGAAACGATTTCTATCTATTTCTACATAAGCTGTAATATCGTACGTAAAATGTTCTATCGTTTAGTACGACTTGAAAAATGTTAAAGCTGTACCATTTCTTCTCACAATTTGAGCACACATACAATGGCAAATGAATCAGTATTCTATAAGGTAAGTCCAACTTTTCACACAATAAATTTCACAAAGCACGTAATCTCAATGCGAAGTACCAGCTCATAATTTATTGCCCTGTAGAAAATCCTCAGAATCACCTGGTTATCACAAGCAGAGACAAAAGAAACAGATTTTCCTTCGTTGAGTGTAAAATACTTTGATTTGAAAATTGATACCGATGGATTCATACTCAAACTGAATTTTTTATGTAGAAATAAATGTATTGGCAGTTTAATCGTATGATTTCATAAACTTAACGTCAAATAAAAAATCATTCTAAAAAATAAAGTCGTCATACTTGTAGATTAATTAGATTCTCCATTCGGTAAGTGAAGAACTATAATTTATGCAAAGTATTACTTTTTTTTCAAAGATAAACATTCAAAGTAAGAAATGAATTAGACGATGCTAATGATTCAGAAGAAAACTACGTCCAAACATCTATAAGATTTCGTCACATACTCCGTAAGATCGTTGATAAACGCCTCGATATTTTTCTTCTTTTTAAATAAGGAATTTATTTTTCAGATATGAATATGAAATAAAACGTATACTTTGAATCATGTGTCTTAATAAATAACTTACATTGGTCATTCAATTTAAATCGCATAGGTAATCCTTCACAAGTCGGCTGAAAACCATCTAATAATTTTCCATATGCCTCCGTTTTTGATAAACGTTCTAAATCTTGTTGAAGTATTTTATAAGCTGTGTAGCCAATACCTTTATCATTATCCATACTCGGTGCTGTTAATGTAAATAAACTAGCATAACCATTTAAATTTTCACGAAATAATTTATATTGCTTTTCATTCAATGCTTTTAACATACGTGAACATGTGTAACTTTCTTCGTTAGCTGTTGGTTCGTGTGTAAAACAAATCGATACATTTATTGGTAAATGTGTTAAAGAATCAAATTTAATACAAACATAAAATTGATCTGAATGTAGATAAACTGCATTAACATCATGCAAAGTTTTCAATTGACAATATTCCGCAGCTAATTCTAATTGTTCATTGATTTGATTAATTGTTGTTGTAGACGTTGAATTTATATCGTACATATGATGAAGAAGTTTATCGTAACATGTACGAATAATTTGTTGGCTTGACCGCGAATCTTCTTGTTGTTTTACAGAAAATGGTAAACGTTGTAAGTCAGTCCAAGCTGGTGGCTGAGATAAATACAGTCGTTCCATTGATACATTACTCAACATGATTACAGACGACGTAGCCATTGTATTTATGTGTATAAATCTATATGTACGTATGTATCTAAAAAAATTATTAAATCAACACCTGGGGAATTTTTATTGTCTTGAATCAAATTTCGTATAAAAAGAAGAAAAATTCATCTGTACATTAATAAATGAAAATAGACGACTATAGATTTAAATAATAATAATAATAATAATAACAAAAAAAAATGAAAATTATGTTTTCTGTTTAATTAGATATCTATTGTTATGCTTTCAATTTAATTACAATAACAATAGCGACAATAACTGCAATGACAAGAAAGATAAGTAAAAGCCAACAAAGTTTTTTACGATATTTTTTCTTGAAAATAAAAAGACACAGATCAATTTTATTAGAAAGAAATATATCTATCAGGAAATTTTACTTGATATTTTGATGCACCTAATAATTGCTGATTACCGGCGATGATATGATCAGTTCCTGATGTGACATTTTGTTCAATGTTACCAATAATGGAAGATTGATCAGAAACCATTGTACCAATATCACGCATTATATGATTGATTTCAAGAACGTCACTCTTAAATTAACATTAACATGACGACTTACAAAGTATCCGAAGAAAGTGATTTTATTCATTTGATAGTACTAGGATATTTGACCTTAGGTGGAGTAGAATATAACTCATCATCACACATTGTTATTACGATTCTATCGACAATTCAATAAACTGATATACTCGTTTTATTTCAATCTTTGCTAAGGAAAAGCACACAACATTTTCATACGTATTGATGGTACAATTTATTGTTCCCAAGTCGATAGTTACGAAACAGTTCACTCTACCGAATAAATTATACTTGGATCCTTTGTGATTTTCGGTCTCATTCTCATCTTTCTCTTGATCACTTATTTATGAAAAAAAAATTTAATTGATTTTATATGGCATGAATTTAGTTTTTCTCAGTTAATCGTGTCTTGAAAAGTCAAATAGAAGATGCAGTAAACTAATAAAACATTTAGCCTTATATGCAACATTGTTTGTTCATTTATAAATAGAGGAAAAGTGAGGATTTCGTGCAGAACAACACTCAAATTCTAGTGATCGTTTAGATTCATGGGCGCACGTTATCGAAGAATAACGTGTTACCTATCCGTCTATCATGATAGGCTAATGTAAGTTCTACTCAAGATGGATCGCCACCAAAACATGTACCGGAAGTACCTTCACCTCCAGCGAAGAAGAGACTTATTTATGCATACATCATTTGTTATTTCGATGGAAAAAATGAATTTCAGCTGAATCTCACATCCACACAGTGAACTCGACAAAGTTTTGATCGTGTTTGTATCCTACTGATAATGCCAAAAACCAAACAATGAAGATGAGATAAATATAAATGAATGACGAAGTATTTGAAAGGACTTCTAGAATGATTACGTTCGTTTTAAGTCTTAGTTAGTATTCAAATCTGACGAAAACTACAGTGCATGAGACTGAACTCACAAATATGTTTCAACAAAACAAATTGATCACTGCAACGTATCAATGAAAAAAACAAGACGATTTTCTATGTGCATTAGCAAAAATGGCCATGATGCTGAGCATAATTATTGTCTGAATAGTGTGAATTCGTACATGTGGAACGTTCGAGCAAATAAAAAGAGCATTGAATGGATGATCTTTCGTCAGTTATCGTGTCAAATGAAGTACACTGCCTATCGATCCAAAATTATGATCGGTAGCATTGAAATTTGGTTATAAAGAATATAAGATGGGGCTCTCCACTATTATTCTTATTTATACGATCATTAAGAACAGTAATATTCATAAAAAAAATCAAATCACAAACAAATGAAAATAATCAGGACTAAATCCATAACATTTAAAAATCGTCTTATCTGAATCAAATTTGTCTAAATTAGAAAAAATTAGACCAACGACAGATTTCATCGATATCCGCACAAAAGAAATAAAAGGTAGTTACTTCCTAACATGAGTAATCCGAACTTTACGCTAACGAAACGATTGTTCATACTTAATACTGAGATGTAAAGAATGTTAGCCATTGTGTGTTTATTTTCGATAAAACGTTCTATAGATATTCTTACTTGTACAACATGTACTTGCTCTTCTATGCCGAACTGTTCTTCGTTTTGTTGATACAATAAATTATTATTCATTTTCATTTGTTGCCTAATTACGAAAAAACCTGAGAGCGGTAAACAAAACTAGCATCATTTTTATTACTGTAATTGTAAATATCGATTAACGTCATCTTGACTATAATTCTATATTAAAAAAATTCATAAAGAATTTTATCAGCTGTTTTGGCTTTTCGTTTTCGCTCACTGCATTTTCAAAATCGATAAGAGTGTCGTTACGTGCTGTTTGAAATTGTTGACGTTTTCTACTAATCTCCTATAGTTAACAATAATTAAAAAAAGCATAACAAGAAAAGAAACGAACATACAGTGATAACGTCTTCATATTTTTGTAAGGCATTAACCATCGCAGTTTTCACTTTGTTTATCATATCTAAATCACTCTGGAATAGTAAAAATAAACAAAAGCAAAGTAAGACATATTTTTTTTTTATTGAATTATCTAATAATTACCTTTGATAATTCTTTTTTTCTGTTTTTGATTTCATCAATTAATTCTTTCAATACAGTTTTTGTTTTTGTTGCAACAGTATGAAGACGCCCCTCATCGTCGTCTCTTGCATGGAAAGAGAAGCAAATGTATTTTTTAATTTTCAATAGCGAAAAAAAACTTTTACAATCTTGAACGAAATTCGGGCGTATCTGATGGAGTGCCAATTATACGTGTTTTCTCAGAAAGATTTTTTACTAGAAATATAAAGACAGGAATATTTAATTTTTTGGTTAGTTTCTCATACCTTGTGTTTCGATCGTTTGTGCATGTCTAGTCCATGTGTCGACTAATTCATGGAAATGTGTGTATGCTAAACATGATTTATATACAGAAAAATCTGGTCTAAATAAATAAAGACTTACGAGCTGTTTGATATGAAGACATTGCGTTTGAGGTGACACTTGATAAAAAAAACGGAAAAATGCAACAGTTGACCCTTTTCCTCCCTGCTTTTTTCTCTTCTGTCATAACATGACTCAATAAGTTTCACCAATAGAAAGAATTGATACGTAGATGGCGTTTGATCTCATAAAAGAATCAAAATGATATGAATTTCTAAAATAACTAAGTAATAAATCGCTTTCGCACATATTCGCACGAATGATAATATGTGGTTTACTAGCATTATAAGCAGTGTTTCTAACAGCAAGGGTCGGACTTTGTTGCAAAGTATCCAAATCCAAGACCTTTGCGATGCTCATTTAACACTTTGTTTTACACACTGTTCATGAAAACCAAGTGTTAAGTCGACACTTGCTGAAAATTCTTTACACTTTTCTTTACATTTTATGTAAATTTCGAATTCCTTATTTTTTTTTATTAGTCTAGATATACTCAATGTACAAATAAAGTATTTCTCTTTCCTCATGTTATTTTAACAATCCACACCATAGAAACTTCGTGATACTTTGCTAAGAGAAACAGTGTGTCATTTTCATTGTTGATGGCAAAAATAAAATGTTACTTGACTTTTTGTTTTAGATTTCTATTAGAAACACTGATAATAAGTCTTCGAACAGAAGTTCTTGAATGAACAAGTTACCAACAAATTGAAAGACAACTGTGTTTAGAATTTAATCGTCAAAACGACACATGTTTAAATTAATTGTTCGAAATATTGAAAAAAAAATACATTCGCTCAACTCTTGATTGAAAGCGCTTTGTCTATCCAATTTTGTTGAGCGAACTCATGAATTACAATTAAAGAACGTGTCAAAATTATGTTTATTGACTCCTATGCCAATGAATTATGATTGATGAAATCAAATATTCATCTAAGTTTTGGCACCATGCAAACTCTTAAGTAGCTACCTATGGAACTGTATTTATCTACGGATTTTTCATAATCTACAGGATGATTAACAGTAAAATCAGACATTTTGAAAAAGATACAAAGCAGTGTTGAATCATCTGAGACGAATTTATTCTAATCGATACTTAAGTAGCACTTGAAAATACGACTCGTCATATATCAGTATATCATGTCAGTTCCACAATCATTAGTAGAAAAACTTTACATTTTCGTGAACAATCTAAACCTTTTCACGTCGCTCATTTTGATCAATGACTAGGATATTTCGTGTGAGTTAACTATTTTTGTCAGTTTCATATATTGAAAAGTGATCTTTTCAATGGCATGACAAATCACACAAGTCGTCCGTAGTATTTCATTAGGGAAGAAACAACTTTCTTAAATATTTTCAAATGTTATTTTCTGTGTGCACTGTTCAATTTCTTCAGAATGTTTCGTCTGTCTTCGTTAGTTTCAAAACTGTGTGAACATAATTTCGTAGCTCTATGATAAAATATATCTTGGCAGTTAATTATAGATCATTCATATGTTGAGTACTGAAGACTGGTCAAGATCGAAATGCGAGCATTTCCCATGCGTCTGAAAACAAGAATGCATTGCTTTCTTCGGGACAAATACACTTATCGACCCTCCTCCCTCATCTATTGACTTAATTCGACTGATTAGACCCTGGGGAGTTCATTAAAAGTATTCCCAAAGCTCCCAGGATGTGGGTGTGGGTGTGCATTAGTAGAATACAAATAGGCACACCATCAATTTTCCGACGCCTGAGGGTGAAGGCATCGAACATCTTATGCCAATTTCTCGAACTTCTAAGAGACGCAAACAAGAACGTCTCAACAAAACTGAAGATGAAATCGAAGAGATGACCGACCCTGACTGGAGACCTGGTGATTTTTAATTATTTAACTGTTTGTTAGATACACTTATTACACTTTATTTCAAAAAATTAACCTTTTGTGCAATTTAAACTCAAGTCTATTTTTTCTCATATCTTTTAAAGTATTGGTCTGGGGTCTTTGGGAATACTTTAAATGAACGCCTCAGGGTCTAATTAGTCGAATTAAGTCAATAGATGAGGAGGGAGGGAGCTCGATAAGTGTATTTGTCTCCTAACACAAGCATAACGACAAGTCCCAGATCGAATACTCCAGTATTTATTGGAAGACTTCAAGCGTACGTAGCTATGCATTTGAGATAAATAAAACGACTAGATGATTATGTTATATGATTTCATTATATTTTTTTACTACACTTCATACATCAATATTCGCTTTTCAGTCGCTTAAAATGATCAAATTTGATCTTAACACTTATATAATATAGATTTGTCGTTGTACGTAATAAATAGTATCGACTACATGCAATTTTTAAATAGGTTGTTCACTGAAAATATAGTAGTTAGTATTTTGAGATTGAAGTATAAATTTTGTCAAAAATACAAAACAGAACTAGAAAAAAATCATCTAGAGATTAGATAAGAATGATAATCAAGCGAATATTCTACTGTGTTTTAATGTCAATAGACTAAATTGTGTGATATACGTCATCTCATCAGAGTTAAGAATTCTCTATTTGAATTGTGATATTAACTTTTTCATCAATTTCTACTGAATCATAGAAGATAAAATGTTGTCATTTTCATATGAATAATTCTAATAGAGAAGAAACTTATTGAGAGCAAATTGAATTACATGTGGACACAACTATATCATAGAGCACTAGTCATAATTTCGTTAGCATGGATTACCAAAACTTAAAAAATAATAATTTGTTTGAAGTAGAATTCCGCTGTTGAGAAAGACGTTTTTAAAACTAGTCAACAGGTAAAACACAAGGAGAGATTATGAGAACATGTGCTTTTCCAAACAGTCACTGGGACATCTATAGAAATCTTTTGTCTGTGATTTCGATTGGTTGTCGTTGATAGCGAATATCACATTGGTACATGATATATCTCATTCATGTAATGCAGATTAACTGAGAAATCAGTATTTATTTAATTCTATCAAATAGATACATGGCAGCTGCAATAGATGAAGGTGTTGGTAAAGTTCGTCGACCTGAACTATTAAATAAGATTGATGTTGGAGTTGTTATTAACGATGCAATATTACTTGCCACTGATGATGGTGTACTAACAGCTCTGGATGATAGGTATGGATGTTTTATCGTATATGTCCTAGTTTTTTAAGGATGATTGTTGTTAAAAAGGACATTGCGTATATGGTTACGACGACAATCAGGAAAATATTGGCCATCCGTATGTTATACACTAGAGAGTAAATGTGGTCAAGAACTATAAATAAGACTTTGACAATAATCGTTGCATTATTTGATTCATAGGCGCTCCAACTGCACTTTTTTATCACGAGTCATCACGTCGTCTTTTCTGTGGGTGTGAATCAGGCCTGCTTCATGTAAAATAGAAACATATTTTGGAAATTTTTCGTTTACTTTTCTGTTCAATGATTTTTATTTCGTAGGAATTCCTTGTTGCTGATGATTTTAATAAAATAACGTTACAATGTACTTACTTAGGTCATCAAAGTCGTATTCATGCATTATACTTTACAGCTCGTCATGAATTATTATTAAGTGTATGCCGAGAAAAAAAACTCAATTGGTATTCAACAAATCCAACAGATGACAATCATCAATATATACGTGGAAGTTATACATTAACATCATGGGGTATGTCAATTGCAATGGATGAAATATCTCGGCAATGTTTCATTGGTGATTCTAATGGTACAATACATTTTCTTAAAATAAATACTGATAATCGATGTCAATTGAATACAACACTGAATGGTCATACAGGTAAAATAATGAACTTGGAAAGAAAAGAAATTAAAGAGTGATATTTTATTGTTTCAAGGAAGTATTCCAAATCTTTTATGGGATGCTGATACTGCATGGCTATTTTCCGGTAGTTTCGATACATCAGTCGTTGTTTGGGATGTTGGAACGCATCAAGGTCTTGCCGTTGAATTGAATGGTCACCCCGATCGTTTAGTTGGAATATCATATGATAATTTATGTAAACTTCTAATATCATGTTCAGCTGACGGCCATATTGTTGTATGGCCGATGAATGTTAAACGTAATGAAACTCCGAAATGGCTTGAAAGTGATTCTTGTCAGATATGTCAAATGCCTTTTTTCTGGAATGTAAGTGCAATGTGGACACAAAAACAAATCGGACTAAGACAAGTCTGTGAACCATAATATGCAAGAAATTTGTATTTGATCTTGTTGTTCTGGTTCTCTTCTTAATATAGCATCATTGTCGTAAATGCGGTCGAGCTGTATGTGATAAATGTTCTCACACACGTACAGCGCTTCCATTGTTAGGTTATGAAACAGCTCAACGTGTTTGTAATGATTGTGCACGAACATTAAGAAATGATGAGTAGGTTTTGTTATTGTCTTTATCGGTTTCTTTTCTGCTGATAAGATAATTTCTTCTATTTAGAACGGTACCGCTTGCTTCATTTTATGATATACGTCAAGGTACGACTCGAATGAATTTTAATCAAGGGAAAAAAGCTATGATGACTATTGGTACAGATCGAACAATCAAAGTAAGTTTTGATTTATGAAGTCATTTTTGAAGAAGATGAGAATAGAAAAGATCAATGATATTTCCCCTGATAGAAAACAATCATACATAATAGTAATTTTCATGAAAATTTGAAAATAATATACGCCTTTGTTTGCATGCATTACTATGATGGAATAATAAATGAGAATGTTCCATTGAGATGATCTATTGGAGAACACGAGAAATAAACGTATCAATTCAAACTTGGTATAGATAATATACTTGTATCGATATACTAGAACGGCATAGTTTCCTCGATGTTATTTTGATTTGATCTTGTTTTTTGAAAATATTTAAGATTCAACTTTCTTCATGAATCTCTCACAAATTTTACGATATACCATCAAATAGCAATGAGAAAACTCATCTTGCAATGTTTTGGGGTATTGTTTAAATTTCGAAAGAAAAATTCTCGAAGACAAAATAGCGAAAGAATAAATGATCGAAAGCAAAAGTTTCGAATAGTTAAAATATCAAAGGACTAGATGTCGAATTTCTGATAGTTCATTGTAAATATTATTATAGTTATAAGATGTACTCAGTTGAATCAATCAGATACCGGATTCGACTTGATCGTATCGTATCCGATTGAACGATAAAAAGCTGATCGGATTTTGTGAGACGAATCTATAAACGGATCTGATCGATGAACCCTGTTTTCTAAATCAGGTGCTACTTATTACTTGGTGGTATTAATATAGGTGGGCTAAAAGCTTTCGTAAGATTCCGTCGAGTTCCTACAGCAGGATTCTATAATACGTGACACTAAGATCAGAAAGAAATTCCCACTCCCAAGTTCCCATAAAATTTCGTCAGATTTTGTAAAAGAAAATGTATAACCCAGATCGAACAATCTGATGAAAAGTTCTTACAAGGATCTTATATCTGATCATATCTGACCTTATAAGATCCGATGAAAAAACGTACTCAAAATCGTCGTCTCTGACTTCTTACGTACGATTGCATTAGAAGATTCTTGAAAGATTCTGTTATATGTGATATACCATAGTAGTATTTCAATAAAATTAATTATTCTCTCAAAATATCACTAAAGTTATTAATAAAAATAAAGTGAATGTAAGATCTTTCGAGGAAAATATAGTATGATCTGATGTAAGATGTCAGAGACGACGATTTTTTGTCAGATTCTTGAAAGATTTCGTTCATATGCAAGATCTTGCATGTACAACATAAGATCTTATATCAGATTTTTTGAGCTGGGAACCCAGGGCAAACAACCAGATGTTAAGATCAGATAAGATTCTGCATCTGATCTTGTATGATCTTGTAAGATCAGACGAAAAATCGTATGAAAATCGTAGTCTCTGAGATCTTGCATCAGATCAGACATTCAGATTCTTGAAAGATCATACACATTTATAAGATCTTTCCAGAATCTGACTGTGAGATCTGATGCAAGATCTCAGAGACGACGATTTTTTGTCAGATTCTTGTCAGATTTCACGCTTATTCCAAGATCTTGTATGTTGTTCATAAGATCTTGTGTCAGAGTTTTCGACCTGGGAAGATTCAATTAGATTCTCATTGGATTCCGATCCGAATCTAATTATCAGAATGATTCTTCTGGGATAGTACGGGATTAACATTGAAATTTTATTTTTAAAGTTCACGACAATAAATCAATGAAACGGAGAAATCTAAACAGAAATCAAAGAAACAGACCAGCCATAAAAATATCTATTTTAAACTGATCAAGTTATCCTGGAATGAGAGGATATTTTTTGAGATTTTCCTTTTGGCAATGTGATGTAGCAAAATTCGAGTTTTTCTTATTGGAACTCTTATTGTTTCTGGATTTTACTTTTCGAGATATTACTTTTCGAAATTTCGTCTTTCGAGATTTGGACAACAATTCCAATGTTTTGACGCATTTATTATTCAAATTTATTTGTTCCATCGTAACTAAGATTTTTTTCCGTAGTTTTAAGCCAGTATAGTAGTATGAGACAGTATGTACATGAATAAAATAAAATACAATCATTCTTATGCTGTTTACTGAAGCTGATTGTAATGAAGTTTTGATTAGTTCCATGGCATAGTACTCGATGAAATTGGAATTAAAAATATGTCAAAATTTGCTGAATCTATGCAATCAACATTGAATAATGAGTCCAATCAAAATGTTCCTGATGCGTCACAAAACATGTTTTATTTCTTTTGAAAGCAAAACTAATTTCAATTTTTTTCACTGAATTCGTTTTCCGTTGATCATTTCTTCAAAAATGTTTTTGAGAATCTTGAAATCATTGATATTTACACGGGAAATATATTCATATTTTTGTTTGTTCAGTAAATTGAAATTTCCACTAGTACAGTCAAATCGACTGTTTTCGTTATTTGATGGCATTGTTTCTATTAGATTCTCACATCTTGCGTTGTTGCAAGATCAGTAAAATAACTCGTGCCTATTGTTCGCGACAAACTTCTGTTAGATTCTTGGAAAAAGTTACTTTGCGAATCTTCCAATATGAAAACTAAGGAATGATCAAATTCTATAATATGCATGTCGAGAGACTATTTGGAGCACACAAATTGATTTATTAATCCTCTAATGAGAAGATTGGTTTCTCATGGAACGCTTCTAATGTATCATAGTAATCAAAGCAAATTAAAATGATTGACTAGCGATCATTGTCCATGTCTTTATTAATCACGAATAATACTGATTAAAATTTAGCTAAAAATTAGTATTGAATCATGAAATACAATATGTGTCTCTAAATTAATATTCTCAATGCAATTATGATCGACAGCTACTTATATATGTATATAACTGTTCTTTTTTTGTAGATTTGGGATATGTCATCTGTTGTGTGAAAATCAAAAGATATTTATCGCTTTTAGTCTATTCATCAAAATTTACAGTAGATTCAACATGGCTATCCTTTTCAAATACATTTATTTTCCTCATTATCTTTTTTGATCGATTCATTTGTTGTACTAAATTTCGTCTTTTTTCTTCTGTATTTCTTCAAAACTTTTGTGTCGTAATCATATTTAATTAAATCGTTATGATCGTTGTATATGTATTCAACAGAGAGTGATTTACAAAATAAAATAATCTTTTATTTTATAGATGACTATTATGCGAGAAGATATTGAGCTTCTTGGCAAAGATACTGTTATTTTACGCGGTTGGCTCTTCCATCCATAAACATCATCGTCAAACTCAATTGTAATCATAATGATACATGCATTTTCTACTTATAAAGAAATAAGTCTTGATGACTATGCTGAAATATTTTGTTATAATGGACATGCTTATTTCCTCGTTAATGATTATAGCACATTTGCTTCAAGTGATGGTCAACCTCGACAAGATATTAATCCGTATAATCAAATCGATGATTATAGTTACGCGATGAATTATCTTGAAACTCGATTCAATAATAAATAAACAAATATATATACATATTGATCTATGGGGTGCATCATATTCTGATGGTCATGTACTTCTTGTTGATCAAAATGCAAAACAACAAATAAAATGTGTTCTACCACACCTATCAACAATAAGTGAAAAGAAAAATTTTATGTGATGACCACATTGAACACAGATTTTTTCGAAAGATACAATTATTTGTGTGAAAAAATAGATTCTTTTTCAATGATAAATCAAACGAATGATAATTAAGATCTATTGAACAGTTTTATAGAATTTTCTATGAAGATTATAAATCGATAAAATGGACTAATCAGATGACTCGAGGATATCTATACACTTCTATAGACAATATGAACTATGGAGATGTCTAAGGTATCTATTACCTATTGCATTATCAATTATAATTGCTAAACATAATAGAGTTACATTAATCGTAGATCAGATTGATACATTTGAATATATTACTATTGGAACGTAAAGGTTTCGTATTAGTTGAAGGTAGACATTATTCTCTTTATCATTTTAAAAAGAATCGCGTTAAATAGTAGTCAACGGAAGACTGCATTGATTCCAAGAATATTTCAAATAATTTTCGTTTCTATTCTTTCAGATAAATATTAATTGATGGAACAACAAAATACAATCGGAAAACTCTTAGTGACAGCATTGTACTCTTTTAAAGCACAGAACACTGATGAAGTAAATCATGATTTCTCATTCTTTTTGTTTCTAGACAAATAAAATATTTCTGAATACAGTCTGTAATATGAATGAATTTTGACCTTTACTCACCAACATAGAAAAATAAACCTTGAATGAATATTTTCTTTACGTCATGCTGAACACGAAAGAATTAGTAGAAACATTCTTTCTGATAGATTGATTCCATTCTTGTACTTGATTGATATAAAAATGAAGCAAAGTAACATATCTTATCTTCTTTTTTTCTTCTTTCCTCTAGTTATCATTCGCCAAAAACGACACTATTATTATAACACAAGCTCCACCTGAGGGTGGCTGGTGGGAAGGTACATTAGATGGAAAAACTGGATGGTTTCCATCAAACTATGTCGAACAAATGACACAAAAAACAGGTATTGCTTGTATACACATTAATTAACATTAAGATGTACTCGGATGTAAAAAAAAGTTCTTGTTCTCTTCTTTATATCATATCAATCGAGATTGTCACTACGATTACTACTACAAATAAATACTTCTGATATATTGTTGATGCCTGTCATCAGACAACTAACATAAGAGAATGCGGTAAATACGAAGAAAATAAGAAGGACAACTTCTGTTTCTTTTACTCGTTCTTCTATACATTCGACAGAACTTTTTCTCATCATCTTCTTTCTCCTTACGATGGTAGCAGCAATAGCAGTGGCTAGCATTTAGTTACTACTTTTATTAGTAGTTGGTCGTTCTATTTCGATGCGATCGACTAGTTGTGTCTCATGTCGAATATTCGGCTGTAAAACACGTATGTACAAAATTACTCAGCAAGACAATTCTATTATCGACTGTTATATTTTCATCAAAACATTTATTCTTATCATTAATAGAAGATTGAGTTTGTGTAAACGAGAAAAACCATAAGATATACATATAAGTATATAAGAAGCAATCGCTAACTAATGCCCCGAAAAGAATTATATAAACAGATCTTATCACATAAAAAGAAAGAACCACATATATTCCGTGAATCTGCTTAAAACCATTCATTTCCTTTTTCTTTTAATATTTAGATTCGACACCATCTACCCAAAGTGCATCTTCACAACAATGTGCCGAAATGCGTGCTCATCGAGAAACAGTTAGTTGCATGAAATAGAAAAAACTAAATCTAGTTTTCAGGAAATAACTAAAAATTAATTTCCTGGAAGAAAAGAAAAAGTATTTTAATCGAAATACAGAATATTTCATCGTTTGCTAGTGAATTATATAACAGTCATGAAAAAAGTTTATCGTGTAAAGGTTGACCGGAACATCAAAGCAATTATCACAGCAGACATAGATCAATGTAGAATATCATCGTTATCATAAAAAACACTTAACGATTTCTTTCATCGTTTAGCGTTTAGTGAGCGCATGTTCAGAGTGTGTTTTAGAGCAGACGTTATCATTGGATCATGAGAAAAAAATTCTATCATCAACACTAAGAAATCATTAAATGACGATTACTCTTCTTACAATCTATCAATACCAGATCAATCTAAATAGTTCGTAGAATTTCTGAATTGATACTTCAAAATTTCGATTAACAATTCAATTCTATAACTCTCTCTTGTAAAATGCAATATGTCGAATTTATTTTTTGATGTATGTATTATCAGATTCTTGAATCATTACTCGAAGGTGAACAACGTTATGTAACTGAACTAGAAGATTTTAGTGTCAAAATAATTCAACCATTGGCTCATAACCTCTCAACGTAAATAATTAATCATATATAGATATATCTATTTCTATTCTATCATTAATATTCATAGATCAGGGCAGCCATATCTCCATTTTGACGTTCATTACATTAATGAATTAATTAAATTTCATCGTCATTTATCTCATGTTTTGCGTGACACAATAAAGTACAAGATAAAACCAAATGCTTTCTTATCTATTCGAACACTTTTCTTCGATTTTTTTAAAAAATAATCTAGAACTCAACATCGTATTGGTGGTATATTTCTTCAATTAGCTCCAAGTTTAAAGCCAATTTTAGAAGCGTATTGCTATCAACATGCGAAAGCACTATTTTTACTCAACCATAATAAGTAGATACTTAACTTGTTCTCACTATGGCTGTATATATTTTTTTCTTGATCGGAACTGTAAAATAGAGATCGAATATTAACAGCATTATCAACAATTGATACAACGAATGATGCTAATCAAGCATACATACAATTAATTAAAAATTTATCATTGCCATTGAATCGTTTAGAAAAATATGCGAATCTACTTAAAGAATACTTACATAATCTTGAAGTAAAAATCTTCATGAATCTCTGATTAATTCGGTTGAATGAAATATTTTGTTTATTTCTTTTTCTTTTTCAAGGAGTTTCATATTGATCGGGGTGATGCACAACGCGCAGCAGAATACTATGCTGAATTAGCCGTAATAAAATCATGTTTTTTCTCATTTCTTCTAATTTATTTTTTATGGTTAGTCTTCTGGTGCTGAATGGCGTAAACGTAAAGAATGGGAACTTGATATAGTTCACAGTACAATACATGGACTTGGCTCTGAAGTAAGATTAGTTTTAAAAAGAAAGAGAAATGGAATCACATGTTTGTATTTATTCAAGTCGTTGATATCATTGGGGGATGCACTTTGTCTCAGTCCTGTTAATATACTTTCTGAGAATCTTGGACAAATTGCGCTTGAACGTATCGCTATTCTTTATCCAACAGCATTGTTTCTTCTATCAACAATAAAATCGTCAACTGCTCAACAGGAATATCAAATTGAGGTTCATGGAGTTAAAAGCAATTTAATTCATCTTTGTCTTTTGTTACCATGTTCTAGAATCGTTTCGCGTTAAATCAAATAACTGTTAGTAAAATTCTTGATGATAATATTCTAGGCAAACGTGCTTTAAAAATTAATGGTACGTAAAGAAGAAACGAAATTTTTGTCTTACTAATTATTAAGCTATATCATTTTTAGCTCCATCAAATCAATCGATGATTATCTCATTTCCAAGTCCAGTTGAATATCATGAATGGTGTGAAAAATTTTGTTCATTATTATCGTCAAAATCGCCTCAATCCTATCATCATCACAATCTCAATGCACCTTATACACCTCAACAAGTTTCAAAAGTATTGACAAATAGCAAAGATACCTCGGGAATACATATGCAAAACACGATACAGCTGTTTTTGTCAATTACTACAA
The DNA here is from genome assembly GCA_900239685.1 of Rotaria macrura. Taxonomy (NCBI): domain Eukaryota; kingdom Metazoa; phylum Rotifera; class Eurotatoria; order Philodinida; family Philodinidae; genus Rotaria; species Rotaria macrura. The sequence goes on from OENT01000015.1 coordinate 402,960, forward strand.
GGCTTTTTTTGCTATGTGTTTTGCCATAGATTTCTTTACTATCCTTATCCGTTACCGTAATCCTCTAGGAATACAACAAGAAAACTATTCATTTACAACAAAAGAACTATTAGTGACATTCAGAATAAGTACTGTTTCTTAAAATCGAATGCTGTACAAATATCTGTCGCTTCAATGAATTCTTATAACAAGACGAATGACTCTTCTAATTGAAAATTAGATCCAAAAAAATGATCGAATTTTTCTTTGAAGCTTTTGAGAAACAGACCTGGAAATTCGAATGTATTCAACACAATTCGAATGATAGCTAATATGAAATGTTCAAGAGTATTGCATTTCAAAAGCTTTGATCTTAAGATAACCGTTTTTCTTCAAATAATCAATGAAGTTCTTTTCTTCTTATCATCCTCAAATTCTGAAGAAAAATTCAGATATCTCAGATGAAATTGAAAACCTCTCCGTGAGTTATTAGAGCACGATTCTTATTCATTGATTCGAATGTTCTCACAGCAGACAAAAGTAAGTTTAAGCATATTCGGACATGTCGAGCTTTTGTTTGTTTTTTAACCGATAACTATTGTTAACCAAAATTTCTACAGTTAATATCTGTCAGATTATCTAGAATTATTCGATGGACATGTAACGTTCGAGCAATTAGGTCGAAGAAAGATTATTATCTCGCGATACAGATACTGTACGTATACGAGGTCACGTCTTTCATGAATAATCTTGCTTGTACGCAATCTTTGCAGCGAAAGATTACGTACAATATTTCTCATCATATATTTCGACACTCTTGTTAGGTCATGTTGCATGTAAGCGCTATTTTTTTAAAGATGTTTACATACATATATATATATATATATATATGTATTTAATCTAGTCAGCATCATCATTAACTGGTACAATTACTAAATCATCTCCACAAAATACTGGCAATATTCCTGTGAAGAATCCATTACGCTCACCAACCCCTAAAACTACCTTAACGCCACCAACATGGTCCAAGGGTTGTCTTCGTCCTCATTCACCATTACGCCCTCGTCAACAAGGTTCACTTAGTACTTACTCGTCAACTACAACATCAGGCTCAACTATGATGGGTTCACCAATACAATCATCAAGTACAAGTATGGGTAATAGTGATCCATCAAGCATGGTCAATGAAAGTGGATCTAATCGAACACTCAAGCGTTTTATGACCATGAAAAAATCAAAAGCGAATGAATTTCTTAAACGCGGTAAACATGATTTAAAAAAATATTAACGAAACCTTTCGGGATTTTTTGTGTTAGTTGAAACAAGTGAAGGGGATTCTCTTTTGCTTTCTGTAATTGAAGCATATTATGTAACGAATGCCAATAGTGGTACTGCTAT
>OENT01000016.1:0-176947 GCA_900239685.1 Rotaria macrura
CATACCATATTCGTATCCAGCGGCCGCTAGACCCGTAGCTACGATGGTGTCTGCAGTTTGTTGAATGAGCTTTTCATTGATATTACATCCGAAATGATTCCAACTATTCCATCCTAAAGAGAGATTCTTCTGATCATTCAATGCTTGAAAATACTTGGTTTGTCTTTTGCAGAAACGAATTGGTTAAACTACTAATCTGTTTCCCGTTTGTGAAGAATGCATAGAAAATTCTAGCCCATGTTAGTAATCTGTGGTATGGAAATCTTTATCAATGAAATTCTTTTTTTAACTGTGTAGAATGCACTTCGGTCATACCCATTTGTGGTGTTCTGCCTAGACCATTATTAATTTCGTATGAATATCCAAGAAAAAGCACAGCAATTAAAAATAGGGAAGTCAACATCGTTCTACGTTCCGAATCAAACGACAATTGCTTTTAAAGTGTGTACGTGTCTTTAATATTTCGTTTAGCTGATATAGAAGTGCGCGCTAACATCTGTGTCTACACAATTATCTTCAATAAGATATAAATATGCAGATGCACAATTATTGACACAGGTTTCTTCGATTTGGCCCTCAGAAACTATTACCTAACATGAATAGTTTGCTGCATTATGCTTTTTTTCATTAGTAGAACAAAGTTATAAATGTTTTTTGATGAACTAAATACTTAAATATATTACGCCTGTAGTTATTTTTAAATCAGATCGACATACATGCTACTTTACCAAGATAATTAGAATACTTTGCATGTACTTTGTTCATTCATCTAAAGATTTGTCGACCAGACGAAAACAAAACATCGGGCAATCGCGCATAGAAGCATCATAGATGTACCATTAGAAAAAGAATGAGACGCATATTACCTTCAGTAAAGAGCAGTTTAACCTCAAAAATACATGGATGAATAAATCAATTTTTTTATCTATGCCATAACTAGAACTAATGATTTAATGCGTGGCAAAATGGAATATTACTATATTCAAACAATAGACGTTTCTTTGATTGATTACTATTGATAGAAATCCTGTCTCGAAAGAAAGTGTTAAATGTTAATATGAAAAAGTGTTGATTTAACTATTGTCTCTCCATGCCTTAGCTTGTTTGAAATGCAGTATAACACCGTTCCTAATAATAGGTTTTATATTCAAAACAATCACAAAGAACATGTAAAAATATGAAATCTAAAATGAAATTACTGTTAGCAATTAAAATAAAAGAATTTATTACCTACTATTGATGTAATCAATAGCTATTTCTTATAGAATCTTACGAGTCATTGATAATCTTTTTCGATTAATTGAGATGAATGACTTCGCCAGAAGATAAATGACTTATGCGTGTGAAAAAACATTTCTATCTTAAACTCAGTTGTATATACGTGTAGATTTCAAATTAAAAAAATTACATATTTTAAGATGTTTATGTGAATTCTAAATTTCTTGCTATCTAATTTCTGCAAGATGTTTTAAAAGAACTTCACAGGTTTAATTAAGAAGTTAATATTTTATTAAAAATAGGTGATAAAAACATATTAAAACATCCATCATATGAATCCAAATGAATGATTCGGACATGAAAGAATAAAAATTGTCGTCGACGAAACAGTAAACAGTTTTTGGGTTGAGTGCTATTAATGAACGCGCAGATGCTGAAGAAAATGATATACAATGCAAATAAAGCATATCTTTTCCTGTTTTTGAGCTTACACTTCTTCAACATGTAATTGAGATATTATTTTTTATTCCATTTGCTAAAAAATTCACTATACCTATCTTTTCTGCCTCACGAAAAGTATTTTCCTTGATTATCTGATTTAGACGTATATATACATCGATAGCTTTGAGTTTAGACATTTATACTTACTGATAATATGATAATATTCATAGTTTTATCATCTAATTCCATTATCTAACACAAGTTATAGAAGTATTTTTGTCTACTTGCTAATACATACTAATTCGTTCATGGCATCCTTGATCTTCCACTACAAATTATTTAAATCGTTTAGTTTTGAAGAAAATAAGAGCAGTACTAATAGAATTCGTCGACTTCAGATAAAGAAAAACTATGCATTCAACTACTGACTATGACGCAGCACAGTGTAGTTAATTCTTAGTCTAGATTTTGAACTGAACCTTATGTGCTGGTTTCAAATACTTTCCATGGACCCTAACACCATTTCCATGTATTAGTAACGTATCACTCGCTTGTTGATTCTTTGCTGATCGCTGATTTATATTCATTTCTGTGGTTCTAATAAGGTGCTTTCTATCAACAGCTATAAACTCGAATCAGATTACATGAAGGAAAATTTACGGCTGGGACATGAACTGCATTTATTTTGTTCATCACTAGTAAGTAACAGAACAATGAGTTTTGTAATACTAATGAGGAGAAATAACTAGTTTTTCTAAATGTAGTAGAATCGCATGTTTTCAGTTTTTACATCAAACAAGCATCCAAACCATGGCCAATAATTACGAAAAAGTATAAACAAGTAAAAAGAAATATAAACAATAAGTTATAATGAGTGAAATTAAGCTATTTCTCCATATAATTATGACATCGCGGTTTAGAAAATACAAGTCCTTCTTCAAAACTGTATTTTAATTCTATTCTCCATTTTTCTTGTGTAATTTATTAGGTTAAATTTAGCAGCATCAATCTACGACGAAGTTAGAACTACTAATAAATGTTTCATTGTTTTTTAGAGCTCCAAAATTACGAATGAATATTGAAATATTGATGCGAAAAATCTTATAAGTCATTTAAACCATTATCAGGCGTATCACAACAGCGGGCGAGAGGCGGATAAACAGAATTCTGAAAATTTTTCGTTTTTCTCCAGCGGATTGCATACAAACTGTCTCGAAACTTGATGAACTCCTCCATCAATCCTGGCCGCTTTGTGATGGCCCTGACCATTATTGTGTCAGTCTATAATGAACAATAATAGAAGACAACCGTAGCTCGTGAACCATCTGGTAATGGCTTCACTCATTCTTTGAATGTTGTGTCGTTTTGCATAGTAAATATTCACCATTATATCTACTTGGAACAGTTCGATCAGTTGAATTCAATATCTATATGTGATTGTTTTTTTCATGAAACTGTTCTCTTGACAGTGTACCTTTAATTCATGAACACAATTTTCGTTTTATTGTACATATACATTGTCGACGTATGATGCTATAAAGATTTCTTCCCATTGGAATGCTTCATCTAACATGAATCAAATGAATGTGTTGTCAGGTTTAAGCGCAAGAGAAAAGCATAATTCATCATACAATTTAAATTGTTTTATAGTATAAAAGTATCATGATTTCATCTCGTAACATCGTCTGAGCAGACTAAAACATGTCAGCAAATCTATCAACGTTTTAAGAAAAAAAAATCTACACAATTTTGGCGACCACTCGTCGGGATGAGCACAACTAAAATATTGAATGTTAACCACATATTGTATGAGCTATGAGTATACTTCAAGTACCAAATTACGCAGGTCTTCTCTTCAGATATATTCTAATTATTTTCTGCATAACGTAAGAAAAGTCTTTTAAGAACAAAATAAACAATTGCGATAAATGAGTTCAAATGATAGAAATATGGATGGGGTGCCAACGAAACTCAGAGCAAATAATCATATTCATGAAGGTATATTCAAAAAAAACCACATACATACATACAAAAAATATATATTATCCTTGCCGTGGATCAGTGATTCTCGTTAATTAAACTAGAATCTATCAATGATAGATATAACGCTTAATGTTGACTAGATTATACAACTCTATGAAATCTTCTCTTTTAAAAAGAAAAATTAAAAAAGTCAGCAACACTTTTAAACCGATGTCTTTTTTGTGATAGATAGTAAGTTAAATGGTCTTCATTTTACTACTGATTAATTAGGCATCTATTAATAAATTCGCTGTCTTGATAATGAGAAAATGACGTCACTTTTAAATGGCGACCAACAAGATAGTATAAAATGATAGATTGATCCTTATTTTTTAGTTGTTTCATATTGTTTGTTATTTCTCATTAGACAACAATGTTTACAATTTAATGCGAATTAAATAACATTTAAAAATCTTTGACCGATTTTAAGTTTATACGTTAGTGAATTTTCTAGTGAATTATGGAGTTTAATGATTTTTTATTCAAAAACGTTGATCGATGAGAATCTCAGGAAAAATCTTGCAGAGAGGTATTGTTGCTCTCGACAGATTATAGTTATAAACTTTGACGGAGATACGGCAATATGTGATCATATTCGACTTGTCTTAAAATAAAACAGTGCTTCGAAATGTTTGAAAATAACTTTTTGGCAACCAGACGAATGTTGTGAAAGAGTATAATAAATGTTTACTATACATATTTGCTAAAGTCTATTTTTCTTTATTTTTATAGCTAAAAATATAGGCATGATACAAGTTTTCAAAACGTATTCATCGTCGTTTATAGAGGTCATGGAAATTGAAAATATGGCCGATGTTTTAAAATCGGTAGTAAAACCTAAGTTTGAGAAACTCCATAAATTAAAGACACTCAATATTAAAACTAGGAGTGAACAAGTTATATCGAAATTTTTATGAGTGAGATTTCTTTAGAATAATGAAGAAAACGAATGGACAATATCTTTTACTTATTGCAAACGAATTCCATTACAAGATACGTTTCTTCAATTGACGTAAATATATGAGTGTTCATCTGAAGTACAAATAGTTGAAACATGAGATTTTATTCTTTTCCACTGATTAGAATTACACAAACGAACGAAATCGAATACAAAAAAAGCATTCGAATCAAATTCATCCAAGAAAGCAAAAAACAAAGGATCTAAAATCGAGCACGTGTGCAAGGGAACTTCTTACTCAAGGCTAAAAATGGAGGATCTGGATCATTTTACTTTCATAGAATAAGTCCGAGAATTACATTTTTGACAGATACCATCTTCAAGAAAATAGACAAACTGATATTCTTGGCATCAGCACTATGATTTCGTCTGTGTAAGAATACTTGAAAATTGCAGTGTCATCGAATTGCAGCTCCTTTTGATCTGAGCCTGGTGCAAAATAGCATTTGACCTCATCATCATCATCATTAAGTTTATGATTACCGAAAAGTGCTCTAGACTACTAAAAGCTACTTAGTAGATACGCTGTCAATTAAAAATCATGAATTTAGACATTCTTATCGTAAATTGCATGAATTAGTAGTAGTGATGCTTTTCGTCGACAGTGAGAACTGAAACATGTATAATTAAGTACAGAAAAAATGACAGATGAAGCCAAAAACCAATATTTTCTTAATTCTCAAAAGAAGTGACATTTTATATGTTGCAAGAATTCCCGTCCGAGGCTGGATTTTCTTTAATAAGACAGAATTTCATCATAGATGACGTCATCAATATCGATTATATTTGCATCGTTTCAAAAATCTTTATTCTATGTGTGACCTTGACTCTCTTCATGCTTGGTAGCGTCGGTTCTCTAATTAATATAGTTCTTTTCTCTCAGAAAAACTGGTGATTGAATTCTTGTTGTACTTGTCAGTGATCATATATTAAATAGATATCGGGGATACGTAGATAGAGATATAGATATGGAATAATTAACTTTTTCTACAGAACAATTGAAAACTATATGAATCGAAGTATACACAATTCCAATTTTTTTCCTTTAACTTATGCTCGATTCTATTCTCGTGATCCATATTTGTCAATCAATACTTTTTGTCAGTTTCATGTCTGCGTCAATCAATAGAGAATCATGTTATATCGATCACCGTATTGCATGCTCGACGAATATTAACATTCCTCGATATTTTACAGTTAACATGACCCACCGAATATCGATTTCGATCTTTATCATTTGAATAATAACATCTATTAATATATTCATCTCTGCCAACCTTGTAACACTGTGTAATATTTCATGCAGACTACTGAATCTATTTGTTACCATTTATTATGGTATTTACACAATTCTCATGGATCGTACATGATCGGGTCTAATAATACTCATATCTAAATTGTATATTTGTTGGAGTGGTTGAATGAAAAATCAATGTAGAGCAGTTGTAATCGTGACTTAGTAAGAACGGCGAAAAACCATGCGTGATCAACAAATTTAAAAAATAACACTCGCAAAGTTTGCTCATCTTTATATTCTCTACTATCCTGCTCATTATAAAATAATTAATATAGATCGTTGACTTGTGAAATATTGAAAAAATCCAACGATCATCGTACGATAAAGAGATTTCTGTATGTAATCACAGAACTATTCTTTTATATCTTCACAGCCTCATGTTTTGATATGGAACATGTTGGTGTCACGCATATTTCTAAGAAGATTGATTCCAATATTAGACTGTTTTATTCATCGATTTGATAGAAGGCAAGTTCAGACAGTTACATAATTTCAGTTTCGACTACCAATAGATGTATTGCAACTTCAACAAAAACCAGTGTAAAACTTAAAATAGCATCTTAAAATTGCCCAAACGACGTCATCATTGATCAAGGACAGAAAAGAAAATAAGACATGAAAGGATATGAAAGAAAAACAAGTTTATTGTTGCGAGAACAGGATGTTTGCTGTTGTTTTAGTTTTTCTCTTTTCATCATTCAAATTGGAAAAGTTCTTTCCTGTCCATAGTGCGTACTGTTGACATCGAACGGAAATAAAATGCGTAAAAGCTGCTTATCAACGTCATTTAGAATGCAATTAATGAGAAAAAAAAAGATAAAACATACTTGAGTCATGACTCCTTTCTAATTGCATGAATTCTTCGTTGTAACTCATTAAATCAAAGAACGAAGAAAATTGGAAAAAAACACTATTATACAAACGATACAATAGAATTCAAAACAAGAGTCCGCAGGTTTAACAAAAAAAAGTAAGAGATGAGGATTTATTCAACAAGTAAAAAGCGAATATCACAAAAATAATGGATATGATTGTTGCCTCATCAATTTGCATCAGTCCAATCCACCTAAACTCCATTACTTAAGTTATTCATACGAATCGTTCCCCAATTTTCTCACCCTGGTAAAGCCAAACAGTCGTTCTCTTTTATTTATTCTTATCTTCAAGCCATTTCGAAAAATGGCGTAAGGTACCTGTTCAACTAATACTATATTGCTATTATGAATGGTAACTATCGATAAATGTTCAACAAACGACATTATGCATACCCGAAATTCTGCAACAGGATGAAAGATTCTAACAAAACTTTCAAATCGTTTGTGAAAACTTAATCAGAATCATGATTCCAGCAATCGAAATTAATCGAATTCGACAGAAATCAGATCAATTAGGATGTGAATTTATAGAGAGCTAAAGAAATCTTATAGGAAATCGAGCAATAGAGTGACAAACTAATTCCTAGTGTTGACAGCGCATTTGAAGTAGTGCTCAAACAAAATGATACGATTCGATCAGATCCAATAGGCAGTTCACTCACATGAACAGTAGATTTTTCGTTACACTATTCTATGTCTGTTTAATGATCCCAAATATTGATTATGAAACTTCTGAATGAAAAATATGACGTCTTTTAGATATTCCTCTGGATCATCAATTAAATATTAGTGAAGGAGGTAGAGGGATATAGAGATATAGGAGTTCTTTGGATGTGGCCGGTTAACTACTCACTAACATAAAGAACACAGAAGAAAAGTCAACGCGTCACATACATCGAAGTCAGATGTAGGTGCCGTAAAATGTAGGCATACGCAAGACAATAGCTGGAATATTCTGTATTTCGTATATTTTAACATCTCTATACCATAGTATGTCCCATATCTTGTTATATATAGTATCCGCTTGATTTCATTCTGGCTCTCGCCCGTCTATGTATCTCACTCATACTAATTCCTGACGAATCATCAAGAATCTACGAAATGCAGAGTATTTACTTTAACTCTCATATATCACGCACAAAAGTTCAAATAGTTCTATACAGTTTAACTTCTAACTTCCAATAGAGTCAGTTTGGAATTTTATTTTTCTTTCATTGTTTTACATAAATTGTATTTCATATGACATCAACTGACTTTTGTAAAGGCTTCTCATGACATCAAACCTATTTTACAACTTTTTACACTTATGGAAGCTTTGTATGAATGTAAACGTTTTCAATAAAATCTTTAGACACATCGAGTCTTAAGATAAATTAAGTTTTTCTAATCATGTTCGTTCCCGCCATAGATCTTACAAACCCACACCCATACTGTCATAACATCCACACCAGGTTTATTAGGATAATTGGTAACTAGATAGAAATGTCCTAAAGCAAACTTTTATCATAAAAATTATCTTTGAAATAAATAAATCTGTTTTGGCACGTTCGAAACAAGCACACTTGAGATCATTTTTACGACATAAAAGCATCTAAAAAATGGATAAATCGTCTATCGACCTTAAAATATAAAAAAAGGGTTTCTATCGTTCGATAATCAATAGGCAATACATACACAAAGAGAGGTCACTCGTCTTCATGCTTAATAGTTACAATGCCAATACGATTTGCAAAACGATCATATAGAATTATTGAAGTGATTCTCAGAGAACGAACGATATACCTTCGTTCTATACGTCATTAAAGCACACTTTCGATATGTAGGTTGATGCATATAATATACCTATCAAACGACAATTCAATTGAAGAACTCTCAATCATGTTACTCTATTGCACTAATGCGAAAGTGCCAGTTCTTAAAAAACTAATGAAATATCAAGGGTTATTTGACAACGGACCATAACTTGGTTAACGATAAAAGGCACTAGGATGATTTGAATTTACGATCATTGAGAGTTTTTCTCTATTGTCAATGTGATTAGCGAGGCAAACTACCAAATAGGAACATTCTAGAGCAACGAAAAGCTTCAAGCATACGTACTCTAGAACGTCTTTAGAATTTCGAAAGCATGGAAAACGATCAATTGAAAATCTAAATTTAAGATTCCCGAAATCTGATTGACGTTTTGTTGATTGATACAATATTCTATAAATTAGTAGACGCAAATTCACAAGACTTCATAGAACTGGTGAAATTCTTTCTTTTCTATTTTTACTCAAGAATCAAACAATAAAATGGCAAAAAGTTCTGAAATCTCATGTCAGATATTTGTTTGGCCTTCAATTATCCGAATAAGATCATAACTGCTAGTACACACAACGAGAAGATTAACTGACAGGTCATCCTCATTATACTTCATACGTTACCTACTCCAAATTCTTATGTAGACATACAACTGGATCCATAGAAGTTTTGGGTTCTATTGCTCAAAAGTCAGTTACTTGTACTTTTTTTTATAGAATTCACTTGAATTATTTTTCAATCCTGATCAAATACTGGATGAAAATTATAAAAGAGCTCACCTAAATGTAACATGCACTAGTCATCCACAGCAAATAAACATATACACTGTACTATACCCAATAATTATCACTTGAGATATCTTTATTCTAAGTAACGATAGACAAAAGATTGTCTGCTCAAATACTCCGGCATTTCATTACAGCGAGTCTGATCCATTAAAAAACAACTGTTATATATTCGATCGTGCATTGTATTTAATGTGCACCGTTTAGATGATATACATTTAAGTTGACAAAAAAATCATCAGTATCAACAATCTACTTGTATCTGTTAAATACTTTGACTGATAGATTTTCCCTGTGATCGAATAACTACTGTTGCTTTACAGTAATCAATATGAAAAAGAAAACTGGGCAGCGTGGAATAGTACACCAGGTTTTATTCAGATGGTAAGCATCATTTTTACAATGTACACCTTCCTATTTTTCATATAAATAGTTTTTCATTCGATATGATTTTCCATTGTAAGTTTCAACGAAATGCGATAATGTCTGAAATTGAAGTTTACAATCTCACAAGCGTCAAAATAATAAATTGTCCGTAATGGTAATAAGCAAATTTGAGGTCATGATAGAGTTCAATACATAATAGGTATGTCTGTATTATCCATCGAAGCAGAAAAAGAGGATTAATATTAAAAGGTTTTTTGGAAGAAATGAGTTTTCATTGTTTTCTTAATGACAAAACTATTACTATGCTTGAAAATCCGATTTACATTTCCGTAAAAAAGTTGTTTGTAGATATAGGAATGGCATGATGTCAATGATTTTATATCGCAATGAAACTTTTAATTATGCTCTTTTTCCTTTCATGTTCTGATGATACAGATATATTGTAGTCGCCTTTTTCATGCTTTCAGACTTCCTTGTCAGATTAAATATTTCAATGGGAAATTTCATGCTATTTAGCTGTCAAGCATAATTAGAATTGATTAATATAATTATAGTATGTATTCGATGGCTTTATTATTGCATTCGTCTCTTGTTTTTATTAATTTTTTATTATGAGTTTTATTTGAAATATGTTTGTATTTGCATATGTGTCAGTGCATCACAATCATTACAAAAGCTTTAGGGAAATCAATCTCATGCAAAATTCATTATTCGATTAGTTTGAAATACAAACGATTATTTCATTTTAGAATCACTGTAATAATCAACATCAATGAAAATTCAACAAATCGATTCTTTGTTGGGTTTGATTTCATATTTTACTTTATACAACATTGGATTAATATGCATATCCATGAATTGTTCGAAGATTCAGCTCAATTAGAATGATTATTTAAAAGATTTAAATCATGACTAATAGATAGTTAACTTAGATTTGCAATCGTCCACCTGCTAATACTTTTTTTGACAAATGAGATAGATTTTTATTTACAAAAGAAAGGCAAAAAATAAATCAATCCTTTCTCATCAAATGCAACGATTCAACATTGTATGATAGATGTTGCCTGTGTCCTTGAGTTTTTTATATGGTGCAAAGACGTGTTTCTGTCATATTATCAGCAAGTATTGGTGGTCAGCGCTTCAATTGATGATCAAATGAAGAAGTCTATTATTAAATTGGTGTCTTTTCTTGAAAAATGCACAGATTATGACTATACATTTATGATAGGAAACGTTCTGAAACAACACGGAGAGCGAGGCGCAAAACATTCTCCCAATTTTCTTCGTATTAACGTTTCACATGCAATACATTAAAAAAAGAATTCATCGATCATATTGCTTTTAATATTTCTTAGATTTATTAGCAGTAAAGGTAAAAATTAAAATGTAGAAAACACTACATATAGTTAATAACTATAATAAATCGTTATGTACTATGTTGCTATGAACCTAGGTAACTAAACATACGGTTTAATATTTTTATAGGATGGCAGTTAATATTAAATCATATCAAACTAAAAGTAAATATTTCAATTTATTATCGAGTTCATGATTCACATACAAGATTTAAAAATGCTTGTAAACATAAATAATAATAAAATATTTAATAGTTATTATTTGATTCGTACTTCAACGAAATAATAATTCCATGAAATAAAATTATACTTCGTGAACTAAGCAACGATTTATCTGTCTATATAGTATAGAGTTGTGCTTTGATTGATAAACATCGAGTACTGTGTTTATTTTAAACAAGTTGATCAATGAAAAATCGATACTGAGAGCATGATACGAGTGTCAATTAGACAATAATATATCATATGTAGAGCGAAGAAAAGCGAACAAATCCTAATTAAATAATCAAGTTTATTCTCTATGATTGACATTTGACTTGAAACACATCTTTATCAAACAAGCTAATAAATATTTCTTTTACATAATGCAGACTATTCATTTCTTCCTCAGTATTGACTATAAAGATGATTCGTATCATATTGATTTTCCAAAAAATTTGCTTCCATATCGTGCGATAACTATCGAATTATAATAATTGTCTATTGACTATTAATGAAACGAATTTAACGTTGAGGATTATATCTGGATTGTGAACATTTCAGATGCATGCTTAATGCCAATGATGAACAATTATCAAGAGCTGCTACATTGCATGAAACTGCTAAAATTCGAATGATGAAAATGTGTCTTTCGTTATTGGGGTAACAAGTCGATCTTGATTGACATTAATTACTCGAGTATATGTAAGAATCGATAGAGTAGATCCAATATTTTGACGCATGTTGCTTTCGACAACAAATTATGTTTTGCTCATTTCCTAAAGGGAAAAGAAACAGTTTTACATAATCAGTATTAGTGAATCCAATAGCAGCTCCGATTATTGAGCAAGTATTGAAGAGTTGACGTAGAAGATAACAAATCAGCATGCTATTGGTTACTATCTAAATAATGCGACGGTCGGATTTTATTCTATCTATATGCACTGCTTGCTCTATATAGAAAAACATTATAAAGGAATTTTGAGAGTGTTGATTCTTCGACAGACAGAGCTGTGAAGAAAATTTGATATTCAAGTTTGTTGATTTGTCAAGGGCCCATGTTATAAAAAAAAATATGTATGTCTTATAATAATAAGAAAGATTTTAGAAAAAATGATGCAATGTACTACATACAAGCTGAAAAATACGTCTCTTTAGTTGATTTTAATGACTCTGCCAAAGATACATGTAACCTCTGATGTGGTCGGATTGGTCTTATAATTACGAAATTTCAAATAACCCACACATAGTCTGACATATAGAATAAGACTTCTTCATATCATTGAGTAAACGGTATTATAGATTGACACATGCTTTTAAAGATGTAGTAGACAAATGTCGACAACAAAATATCGACAAGTAAAAATGTCGACAACAAAACGTCGACAAAAAAAAATGTCGACAGATAAAATGCCGACAGGTAAAATGCCGACGTGTAAAAAAATGTCGAAAATTCTATCATGATATAGGAAACTCGCGTAGCATATGCTGTCATCTATTTTTTTCTGTTTGTGTATTTTCTTTATGCGCGTTGGTCTGGACATAACTAAATACGAATTTAAACAACAGTTAATTCATGGCAATTCTGGCAAGTTAAAAAAGGCGTCAAAGAAAACATGCACCTTGCAGGATAAACTTAAAGAACTTCGAAGGAGATATGAGGAACAAACGATTAAACTGAATGAATATCACAACGACTTATCAAAGCTTATTGGCACAAAATGAAAATTATACGAATGTGTTGGTACATGCCTTATGCCTTGAATCTATGACTCTAGCTCTTCGTTGTCACTCATACGCATTTTTATTTTATTTTTCATTGATATGTATTCGAATTTTACCTAATAAACCAAAAATTTAATTTATTCATGCTCCACTTTTATTTTTTCATCATCAGCTTCTTTTCTTTGTATTTCATGATGTCAACGTTTTACATTGTCGATATCAAGTGTGTCGACATTATTTTTCTGTCGACATTTTACTTTCGACATTTTTTTGTCGACTTTTTACCGTCGACGTTTGGCTACTTTCCCCTTTTAAACACAGTATCTAGCTTAGGAAAATATTAAACGAACTCAATTTAAGTTCATGTATTACTTCAAAATAATTTTCCTTATATTCAAATAGCATAATGAGCTCGGTATCCAACCTGGGTAAAATCATACTAAATGGCTATAGAAACGACATTGTTAATCTAGTTTATAGAACAGAGAATACGAATAACAGAATTAATCATACAGATATTCATCTACAATGCTTTCTTCGACTAAAAATAAACTGTAATTTATCTTAATATATGTTTTCACCATTAATAAAGCAGAAATTATTCGTAGTATGACATTTAACGGCCTCCTGACATTCTTATTGCAACAGTTACAATTGCTTTTTTCTTCTAGAAAAAAAAATCTTCTCGTCATGCAGATGTATGATTTTAATTAAGTTTTTCCTACGTGCTTTCCATTATTTTTACAGTAAATCATTTAAATTATCACTATTGAAAACATAAAAGAACTGCTTTAGATTGTTATTGAGAATACATAATACTCTGATAAAAGAAAAGGAAACATGAAAATATGTTAAGCCTTATTTTTTCTGAACGAAAAGATTTCCATGTTAAAGCGTTTTTGTAGATACTGATGATCTTCTAAACTTTACTATTTTGATGAGTATTCAGCTGACAGAACAGAAAAAAATATGCATAATTAAGCGAAACAATATCAAATTCACTATTTATGAAGATTTCTCGAAAAAAATAAGTAGGTCGAACTTTTGATTCATAATGATCAATAGAGAACATTTTTCTCTATCGAACTGTCTTTCTATTTCTTTCTGAAAAACTGTTCAAACCGGCAAATAATCGATAAGAACTAGTCAATCAAAACACATTTATGCTAAGAATGCGATAAACAATCGATGGTTCATCTCAATTTGTCAACTGATTATTGCTTCCTTGTGCTTTAATATATTTTTGTTTCCTTGGGTATAATCAACATGAAGATAAACAAGCATATATTTATATTTTAACAATGTACTTTTCTTCTCTCTATTCTCTGACACTTGATATGATGCAGTTGAAAATCTTGATAAGTCCTATTTTATTCTTTTATCAAGATTTGAATATATCTTTTAAAAATCATTTAGCATAATCATTCTTGGTCTTTTGAAAGCTTTTAATATGCTATCAGAGAAAATTACTCAAATAGTTCAATTGTCATTTAATGCATCTAGCTCTGCTTCTTTGGCTAATGTGAAATCATTTTCTAATGGAAGTCATGTGTAACAAACACAAAAAAAACAAAATCTCAATGATGCATAAGCTGACCTAAAAATACAAAGGAGAGATACTTATTAAGATGTTCTTGAAAGAAAAAGCGATGTCATGCACAGTCTAATAAGTAAACATATTTATAATAATCTATCGTTGATAGAATTTCTTTACGCATTAAATTTTTAATTGATAAAGTTATTCGTTAAGATCATTTTCTTTTGGTATTTCTATGTTTTCATAAAACCAATTCAATTTTGTTTCACATTTATGATCTATTTACTTATCATTAGAAAAATCAGCTTGTCTAATAATGAATCAATTTATAATAAGTAAATAATAAATAACAAAAACAACAACAACAACAACAACAACAACAACACAATAACCATCAAAGTTTGCTATTTATGCCGTAAACAATCTTAATTACTACTGTCGTCTTTGTCTTTCTTCTTTTTCAAACAAAGGTTAATGTACCATTTGGTGCTGCTAATGAAGCTTGACTTTCACGCAATGGTGGAATATCATGAGTAACAATATTATTACGCAGTAGATCTTGTGTTTGTTGAAAATTTCTTTGTTGTAAACAAAATGAATTCGAATCACCGTTTCTCATAGGACATTTCGACATCGATGATAAACGAGTCGGCCGATGCTTTGCTATACAGTCTGTAGTTTGATAACTTTGACGACTCTCTCGTGCTGTCTTGAATACAATATCATGTAATCTTTTGCAACGTATTGCAAGAAGAAAATGATGTCGAAAATATGATGATGTCAAAACATAAAAGTAAAATGATAATGAATAATTTAAATAGAAAACTTTATTTGCTATTATCCATGCAATTGATATGTATTCATCTAATTCTTCATGATGTTCAATTGTACGTGTAAAACGATATATACATTCCACTGATAAAACCGGCACACTAGCTATAAGAAATGTTATTAGATCAGCAAGTAAAACAATATTTAAACGAGCATTACGACTGGCTCGTCTGCGGCGACGCATGCGTGTCACGTGATTTTTAACACGTCTAACATTGATTATTATAAATATATTGGCAATGAAGATAATACAAAATGGTATAATCAAACTTAAAAATAAGTCAATTATGGGACTAACATTTTTGTAAAAAAATAAGTAAGATGGAGAATTTGTTAAGGGACCACAGACAGACACACATGGTTGTGACGGTGAAAATCCAACACCAATACCGAATAGTAAATGTAAATTGATAAGAATAATTGTAATTAAAAGACATAATGTGCTCCATATGGCTGCTCGTGATGTTTGAAAATATTGATCATTACGAGGATAGCGTGATAAAACAAGACGATTACAAGCAACAAAAACTAATAGCCATGGTGTTAGTTCATCGAGTATTTTAGTTAGAAATAAGTGTAAGCCACATAGAAAACTTGAATTTAAATGATGAATCAAATTTAATTGTTTGAAAAAATATGGTCGTGACATCATCAACAATGCAATTGTATCGCATATTGCAAGTAATAATAAATAACAACCACAGGAAAGTATACGTAATTTACGTTGGGAGAATGTGAGTACTGAAAGACTATTACCAATGATACCTGAAGGGAAAAGAAACACGTCTTTGTTATTCAATGTAAACGGAAAAAAACAATAAACATTGTTACAACATATTTTTCTCTCTGATTTACCTAGTACAACTAAATATGGTACAACAACATTGATTCGATCTTCAATTTGATCCAACGGTGATTGAGTTTGATTTTCACAGCTATATGCAATATAGATTGATGGAGTTGTTGTAACTAAAGCTACTGTTGTGTCTAAACAAAAATAAATTGCACTGTTCGTATTACAAGCAAATAGGAGTAAGCGAAATTTTGTTCTCATCTATAAATTATTTATGAAACTAAGTTTTAAATTGCTCTTACACTTTTCAGAAATGATTTTACTTGATGAGACCGTTGACATTGACAAAAAGAATTGATAATCTGGAATAGGAAAATCATAAAAGAAAATTCTTATTTTCGAAGGAGAAATATTTACAACATAACGTGAATGGTCGTTCTTGACGTCTTCTTCTTTCATCAATAGTTAATAAGGCATAATTGAAAAAGAAAACGATACGATAAAAATACATAAACAATGAAGAGTTTCTAGAACTTCTCCTATCATATTGTGCTTGGTGAGGCTTATTTCATACAGCTAAAAATATGATTATCTATGCATGACAAAGCTTGAGCGAAATTTTTGTTTGAGGAGGCGAAAAACGCGGAAAATAAAAGAAGAAGAAAAGAGAAGATAGACAAGAGACTAATTGAAGTATTGAACATGGATAATCCATGGTGAAAATTATAGCAATTGGGATAAAGGAACAACATGAAGCCCTTCTTATGGCAAGATGACTAAATTATCTTTCTGTTCGAGCATGAAAAACAAGAGATGTAAAGTGCTGTAAGCTATTTACTCTTCTGTACATTCTAATTATTCGTTGCTACTACTAGAGCAAATAAAGATAATATAATGATTTCACATCTACCCAAGCTGGATAGTTCAGTGGTGTAAATGCAATCATCAATGTTAGTAAGCTTCTTATTCAAAAAGATGCTCTCAATCAGTTTAGTTCAGAGATCATCTTCAAATTATGAGCGAGTACATAGATCACTTATTCTAGCTCCTATGTGGTAAGTCTAAAGGATGAGGCAAAGTATAATTATTAGAAAATTCGTTAATAACTAAATGACAAATATGATAATACTCAGACACAACAAAATGTCTATTAAGCGTAAATGAAAGAAAAGAACATCACTTTTTATGACTATAGAATTTTTTCCCTATCAATAATGGTTTGCAAATTAAAAATAAGGAATCGTATAGGAAAGCAAGTTTGTCCTCGATACTTTACCGCTTTGAAAACTTTCACAAAACTAAGTCTTTCATAAAGGTGTAGCAAACAAATACATATATTGTTTTTAAATAAATAATGTCTTCATTGAAGTATTAAATATATTCTTATTTTGCATGACAAAAAAGATAAATAATATGAATACATAATATTACTATCCGCCTAGTGACTACATCTGACTTAGACTTCTATAAAAATTATTGATGAAAAAGTCTTTAAAAAAGACCCTATTCTGATGAATAGTGTCTAGAATCGAAAGGATTCGATCACACTGATATATATATTATTCAACAAACAAGAGTTATTTTCTTTTAACTCAGTAAAAGCTTTCCACTGTTTAGCAAATTTTATTAGAGATAATTCAGTATTGATCTGCACAGTTATATATTTGTTTAGAAAATTAATTAATGCAATTTTTGCTAAAGCAAATGTTTGTTATGCCTAATTAGCTTTTTTATGCTGTATTTCTCCTGAGAATCGAATGTTAATGAAAAACTCATTAAGAAAAATATGGTTTGTGGCAAATACAAAAACAAAGTTGATCATAACTATATTCACATTACTTAGATAGTAGAAGAAGACTTTTCATTGACAAGCAGGTCAACTCAAATAATCAAATATTGGAAAAGAAATAATAAAAATAAAATGACCAGTCTGGAACTCTAGACAATGGCTTGATCTCAACAACTATTAGCAACAGACTGTAGGTAATATGATTGTCTAGATCATATCGAAAATTCTACAAACATCAAATAAAGTAAAAAGTTATCATTATGAAATTATTTTTATCGCATGTCTTAGACGTGATTATTATATATCTAATCAATAATAGCATATAGATGAAAATATTGACATATAATGACTTGTCAAAATAGAGACAAATAAATAAAAAAATCACTGTTAATGTTATAGTTGAAGAAAAGTGTGCTTTCCTGTTTGATTATTTAACAAGGCAGAAGGAGCAAGATTTTCTCAAAGATGCAGAGAAACAACGCATGCTAAAATCTTACTTTAACATCCTTCAATAAGAAACACATTTTAAAATAGGAGTAAGATGAAAAATAGTGGTCTGATTATATTCTCTCGTTTAAATAAAAAAAATGTATGCGTGCCAGAGAAAGTGAGAATATAGATGAGTGTGTCTAGAACTATGGAAAACAACAATAAAAAGAAATAATCTTCTCTATATGAATTGACTAAATTAACTAAAAATCTTTTGATCTATACAAAGCATCTTATAATATTATATTCTAATTAGAAATCAAGTTTAAAATAAAAAGCACAAACTAGATCATCAACACATCGAAAGAATTGCATCCTATTTGAATGATCAACTTCCAAATGGTGTAGACAGACAGTTGAAAAATAACTGTACTAGAGAAAATGTCAACTTCTTTTCTAATTACAAATGAGAAGAAAATTTGTTTTCAATTTGACATTTATTTAAGTGGATCCTATTGAAAATTTAATATTCAAAAGAGGTTGAATAATCATTTACCGTAAGTAATTTCATTTTTCTATATGATGAATATCGAATAGCATCCAATGGCTATGATGTCTAGTAGAAAGATAATTCTAACTTGTAAATTCGACTCAAAAAACCACTACTACATAGTTTCAATCTAATAACTATGTCGTAGGAATGTTCTGCTCTGCTCCAACAATATTTTATTTTACACTCAAAGTCATACAATAATTCTTTTTCTTTCATAGTGACAACAGCCATTAAATTACTTAATCATGACAATATTTGGTAGTATATTCATATTAGGATTTACGTTCCATTTGAGATTAGATGGATCTGAGTATGAATACTAACGAATGTTAAGTTATAATTAGACCAACGGGAAAAAGAAGAGATACAAAAAGAAAAAAAGAAAAACAAAACAACTGAATAGCAGAGAAGAACAGCGCTGACTTGGCGTATATTTTCCTGTCTTTATTCTAAAACTTTCTTATAGACGTCATAATCACTTAGCTTTAAATTTCGCACGAAATTAGTCTATTATGTGTGTAGAAGATCTACAAATCCATTACCATATTAAATAAAAAATAATGAAGAAAGTCAAAAAAAAAATATACTTAAACATGCTGAAAAGAAATCAAGAATAGTGTGAGAAAGCACAATTTTCGTCGAGAATAGTGATCAAATCTTCTCCAATCTATATTTGGTCGGAAAGTTAAAAATCAGTTGAACATTTTGTGAATCGATGAAAAAAAACCCAATGAAACTCCAAAACTACCTAGAACTCAGTGACATATATGATAGCAGACAGTAATATTTTTCCATTTTTTTTTCAGGCTCACATATTATAAGTTTTAGAGAAGAAAAATGAAATCAAGGATTTTTATTTTTTGAAATCCTCGCAAGATTAATATTTAATACTTCTATAGAGCAAATGAAAAACGACAAAGAACGATTTATTTAACGCCCTAGTAAAAAATTACAAATGTTGACATTATGTGTTTTTGATTTAAAGAAAAAAAATTGTAGCCGTCTTTGTCAAGCATCGGCATCGATATTAACACAATTAAAAAAAAATAGTCATGCAAGCAGTAGACAAAACATTATTCATTTAATATAATTCTAACGGAATTTTAGCCGAGACATAAATGGTTAAATAAATAAATGAACTTATAGAGACAACTGCAAAGTAACGATAGGTTCCTAAAATTTATATACAAGACTTATTGAACTTCTTACAGACATATTTTGCTTGAGGGAAATAAACTAATACGACGATTCTCATCAGGTAATGCACACTCATGAAACAGTTTACCAATGGATTCCGTTCTCATTAATCACAATAATATGATCCATGAAGATGCATGCGTTTTTCATGGTGAATTTAATAACAATGAATACTAAACTTTTGAAATTCTGTAATAGTGAAGAATTTGGAGATCATTTATCTAATCAGTTAGTTGCTTTGCTGTGTTTTTTTCGTCATTTTGTTTTTATAAAGAATTTGAACTGGCATTCTTAACAGAAATGGTTAAGTCTCCTATGCCATTAAATATTTGATTTGACATGCTATATTCCAACTGATTCGCTCATTGTATCATATTGTGTTTGCTTGTAACTCAATCATGCAAAAAATCGGCGAAGGGGGTACCAGTATTATTCAGCAATTTGAATTTGATAGAATATTATAATGTTTAAAAATAATATTATTCAAATTAAACTTAGTGCATCTTAGTGACGCCTCTTCGTTAGCAGATAATGAAAAACAAATAAACCTTGGGTGCATTTTAAGAAAATCTTGTATATATAATATATATTACAAAATACAACTTGTAATCTACATTAATACTATGTTTTAATAGTTGTTATGATAAGTTGAAAAAAATGTATAGGCAATTCTATGAAACGTGAAAAATCGATATCATTAGGTGCCAAGTATTTCCTGGAAATAATTATCAGGTCAACGAGAGAATGAACAAATGTGTTGAGTATTCAGAGTTCCTGGACTAAAGTTACAGCTATTTCCTGTTTTTTTTTGACCGAGTTTATTGAAAAAATAAAAATTTATTCAGAAACAAAGAAATACTACAAAGATTTTAATCATCTGAAGATGATGAATCTACGTCAGCACCAGCGCCAGCAGCAGCTTGTCTAAATTCATCAATTAGATTGTATGCCTTGAAAATAAATAAGAAATTTGTAGTTTAGTAAAATTTACCTTTTCTTTTGTCGTCGTCGTTTTTGTTTTTCTTCATCCTCACTATCACTACTACTTGAGACATCATTATTTTCTATTGGCATGGATGAATAGCCACCAAAAGTGACTGCCTTTGCTGGATTAGCTGTTGTTGATAGTGAACCAGATATTGGTACAGTGGATGCTACAGGAAGAGAAGCATTGGATGGTACTTGATATGAAGAGCTTGGATTCGAATTTAGTAGTGCTGCAGGCAAAGGTGGTGCATTCGGAGGTGATGAAATGGAAGGGTTCGAATTTCTTTGAGAGGAAGGATCATATGTTGTTGTAAATAAAGATGAAGGCATGGGTGGTGCAGGAGGAATACTAGACGATTGGTTTGACGGCGGTGTTGGAATAGGCGTAGCTAAACAAAGTAGTAATTAAATGTAAAATATGAGTTTCTTTGAAGAAATTGCATTAATGTGAAAAATTACGGAAGTAGTTTTAAGTAATTATTTTGAG
This sequence comes from Rotaria macrura, assembly GCA_900239685.1. NCBI lineage: Eukaryota > Metazoa > Rotifera > Eurotatoria > Philodinida > Philodinidae > Rotaria > Rotaria macrura. Next base: position 21,668 of record OENT01000016.1, read on the forward strand.
AAAAAAAAAGAATGAATTAGTCTTATATAAAGTGAAGTAAAAGACACATGTAACATAAAACGTTTTATTTTTATGTCCATCGCCGACAGAAGTCTGAGAAATCTTGAACTTCTCATATAATTAAGTAAGGCTCTTATAATACCTGCAGCATTATCGACTGATGCATTTGATAAAGATGTAATTGTTGTTGCTGGAAGTAATACTGCTGATGCTTTTTCTGCTTTCGGAAGGGATGGAAATAATGTCATTTCACTTGCTGGAACTGATGATGATGCTGATATTCCTATTGGTGGAATTGATGATGATGATGTTGATATTCCTATTGGTGGAATTGATGATGATGATGTTGATCTTAATATCGGTGACATTGATGATGGTTTCATCGGAGGTAATGGACTGGCGTTAGATTTGAGTGTTGATGTTGAAAAATTCGGTTTGTTTCGTGACAAAGAAGGAACAGGTGTACCAGGTGGGCTTGATTCATCATCTGACGAATCACTATGTTTTTCTATAAAGATAAATAAAACAAGTCAACATTTGATAATTAATTTTGCTCTAACAAAACAAGAAAATAGACTAGGCGTCAGATGCGACTCAGCTGTTCGGTTTAAGAATACTAACTTGCGCGAATAGGCTCCAAAGATCGTGGTGTAACGCTTGTAGGACGTGTTTGTGAATGCAATATATGATACGGTCGACTGTATGACGAAGAATTTGGTATTTCCGATGTAACAGAATCCATATCTGATGATATCAGAGTTGATATATTTTCATCACGATTTGATTTTATGTAAGGTTTTGAATGATTAAGTGAGGCATACAATGATTGCCCATAGCTATTAATTGAACCGTTTGGACGTTGAGTATAAATATTGAAAAGAAGAGGATTCACTGGGATCAGACTTTCATGTTTTGTCTTCCATTTTTTATATGATATGTATCCTTTAGGTATTTTATCATGTGTATCATCATTATCATCATCAATATTTGCTTCATCATCGCCGTCGTTGTCTTTATCCGTAGTCGAAAAGCTTTTTTTTTCTTTGCTATGAATAACTTTTAAAGTATCATGTGATTTACTCGATGAATTTTCATTGTCTTCTTCATTATCACTATCACTATGATTAGTTTCTTCATCGTACTGTTGTTTATTGTATACAGGCCGAATGTAAGCAGGTGTTGGTCCAAATACTGGATGTTCATAAATTTCAACAGGTTCGAATTTTTCTGCATGAACCAATGGTAATGGTTGCTGTCGAGCATGTCTCATAACTGAACTAATATTTCTTGGTAAAATTTCCGATCTATCATTACGTAAACATCGATATGTTTCATTTGATGAACCAATACCTGCGCGTGATAGTGCAACTAGTGAATCTTTAGGACTCTGTTTACCATTCATGATACTTAAATATTGCTCATAATTTCGGCCCGGTAATGAGCTTGCACCAAAAGCACGGAATTCCGATACTTGTGGTGATATAAGACGTTGATATCGTTCAAGTAGACGATCATGATTGTAATTCAAACGTTGTTGTTGCAGAAAATGCTGACGAATCATTTGAGCACGAGACAAATATTATATATCTTGAAAAGAATATTCTTAAATTTAGCATAATTTTTTTAAACATCATGTAACTATAGTTTATTTTCATAAACAACAAAGATCAATTATGGTAAAAACACACGTGTATGATGAAAATAAGAGAAATACATGTTTTTCATTGAAATTACCTTTGTATTTTATTCATGCCTTCTAATGTAGAAGGAATATCAATCAAAATCTTGCTTCATAGTATTTCTACACACAGTATATTTTCTCATACGTGAGAAAAAACTAAACAGATTTAAACAATTATGGATTTAAAATCAGTCAATATTTGTTAGTAAGCATAAAAGATAAAATCTTTGATCTTAAAAGACGTTTATCTCATGGTTCATATCGTTGTTCTGACTAGTCTCGAGTTGTTTTTGTTTCGTTAACATGTAACGTCATAGCGTAACCGATAGATCATTGATTTCAGTTGCCGTTATTTTTACAATGAAATAGAACGATAACGAAAGTTAATATTGAATAATTCTGATTGAAATAAATCTTGTTCGAATATGTACTTAATAATTGAACTTTCGTCTACTTGAAAACAGAATCAAATTTCAAGTGAAAAAAAATGAATGTACACTTTCTTAACCTTGATACAGTCTAAGAAACTAGAAATAGTATTATTTTGATTATCCTATCATTACGTAGAGCAAAATAATCAATGGATGGATGCTTGTTGTATAGTATTAATAAGAAAATAACTTAATATCCATCAACCAATACATACCCGATATACTATTTTCGTTCAAAGCAATGCGTAAATATCACGTATATTTGATTGTGCTTGAATGATAAAAAAACAACGTTTGTTTTGATCGATGATGATATAGTTTGAAACACAAACATCGATTACCTCTTTTCTTCGTTTTTGCGTGTCTATTTGTGCAGACTCAAAAGGACGAAAAAAAGACCATAACCATTCATATATATATATATATATATACGAATGAGAACGTTAAAAAAAACTCTAACCTAAAAATAAAGAAGATACAAACAACAGTTTCTTTTCTCTTTTCATGTTTTTTCTATTTTTTTCAATGAAAACTGGCGAATGTCCTATTGTATTTTATGGAATATTTTACTAATATAATAAAATACTTCCGTTCGTTTCAACTAGTAATCATCTTCCTATTCAAGGTTTAGCTATAGTTGATGTAGCTATTGAGAAAAAGGCAGACATGCAAGCGATGAGCAAGGACACATCATTCTATACGTCATGCTTCATTGAAATGTGTACGCCAATTTTGTTTCTTGATTCTGTTTATCCGTATTCGATATAGAAATGGAATGAAAAGAAAAGACTTTCTCTTCTGGAATAAAAGATAGAAAAAATTCAATCAAAATTCTATTCCCACACGACATTTGTAAAGCTTTTTTCTGACAAAAATCTTGTTTTTAATAATGGATTCTTTTCTGTCATTGTAATAAGTGAAATTTTCTTTTCTTCATTATCATATTTCAATTTTTAGTTTCTTCGCTTTTCATTTGATGATATAAACAAGGCCAAAGCAATAGTAGAGTAGAAGAGAAAAAAACTCGTTATTGTATGATTTTCCGACATTCGTCTATGTTACCATACTCTATCGTCTTCCGCCCGGAAAGAGATGAAGAATCGTAATAATAGTAGCAGCATGCACACATCACTCCACAGAGGATCAAGCATCGCACATATTTGCCGCTGATTAAAAAAAAAGACGATTCAATACAAGCAGTGAGCAGCCAACTCTGCTAACTATAATACATTCAATTGACAAGCCAATGGTATCTGGTCTATTTTTAAACTTCATTCAAATCATCATAGCGATTACTAAGACAATTCATAGTGATGAAGATCATTTCACTAAACATGTACCTTTTTGTATGAGTTAAATCAACTTCAGTGAAAGAGCATATTTTTAAAAAAGAACATCTATATTTCATTGTTTTTAGTTGTAATGCAACCACATACGATTATTAACCAAACATTGTATTCATATTGCAAAGAACAAAATGAATTTAAGATTCAATCACAGTTTATTAATTTAACAACGTACGTGATTTTATTCTATTGTTTCTTTGTTTGATCTGATTTTTTGAATAATTACTTCTTGAGTTTGTTGTTTTCTTTAGGTGGCCATCGGGATTTATTTATGCACGTAATCCACATCAGCAATTCAGTATGTATTTTGAATTATAATGAAAATGAAAACAGTTGTATGTAGAATCCAATAGAAACATATTTTCTTCTGTTGTTTTTTATTATAGATGACGATTATTATTCAACTGCATTGTCCAAAAACGAATGTACCATGGAACTACGTGCATCGCTCAGTGATCATATTCGATTTGTCTTTTATCCCATTTCTAATATAGACAATGAATATGATCAAGATTATTTTCTTTCAATACCGCGAGCACCATGTTTAAAAATTAGAGATGTATGTATTTCAAGTATTTCGATGTTTTGATTAAAAATGTTTTTTCATTTAGCATCATGAAACTATAACATTTGATTGTCCTATCGTGCTTGACAAAAGCAAACCAACATCATCGGATCGACAATCTCATGACTATGTATCGAATAGTCATACAATTTATCTTGAATTTATTCAACCACCTACTTTCATTAGTGATTACGATGATAGTTATCATCAATTTAAATTATTTTTTACAACATTTACTCCAAAATTACGTGTCGGTCTTAAAAATCATATATTTATTTGTCCACTTGAACATCTTTTCGATTGTGATGATTCCTATTGCGTACATGAACATGCACGTTGTAATGGTATCAACGAGTGTCGTTCAAATATTGATGAAGAATCATGTACAGGTGACATCTCACATGGAAGATCTATTTACAACATCTCACATTTTATAAGCCATATTAGATACATATTTATCTTTATTAGAATATTTATGCTTTAACACAAGGGCAAAGTTTATCTTGATTATGACAACGACATGGTTGATCGAATTTACATCGACAATGGAACGCATATGATCTACCGCAACCAATAACAGAATAACGACCCAAAGGATTGTAATCATCGATATCAAGTTTCGCTGTACCAATCGTTGGTTGCCTGCGAAGTGATGGCGTATTACGTCGATAACCTTTTATATTCAATAGAAGAATTCGACAAATGATTATGATTATTATCAACATCAATTATTTTTTATTTATGTTTCATAACATACCGAACAGTCCATTGTAATTGACAACTGCTTTTGGATCACTTAAAAACAATTCATGCCCGCGAACCGAATCGATTGAATGACCTTAAATATCGTTCTTTATTTAAAAACAAATTTTTCTTTTGTGAACTTTTCTGACCTGAACCAAATTTATTTCGAAGTGATAAGTAACGATATCCATGGCCACTTGAATGAAATCGATCTTGTACACGACCTTCGATTGATTCATGCACAGCTGACTAAAGTAGACAAATTTAAATCCATAAAATATTTTGCGGAAGAAAATATTTTTGTTATACTTGTCCCGTATTTTCTAGTCCTTTTTGTACACCAAAAAATTGAAAGTAATTATCAACATGACGATCCAATTGTGCGTTATACGGCGGAATAACAGAACCTAATTTAGGATTAGCTGTTGAATAATCAATCGAAATGTGCGATACAGCTTTAGAATCAAGAACAAAACTTCGTTCTCGATTGAATTGAACATCAGGTGGTGGTGTTGGCGGGCAACGATATAATTTATTAAAACGAGTTAAACTACTAGTACGACCTATTGGAACGGCTGATGATCGAAATCTAAGTGGTCTTCTTTCAGAAGATTCGGGCTGATTTTTATTCGGAGCTCCATCAACAGGCTGATTTTGTGTTGATTGTTCAGCTCCAGGAGAAGCTGCTGTACTCATGTTCATTAAAATGTAACTGTAAAATGTTAGATTTCTTCGTGCTCTTATGCTTTCGTGCAGTTGTGTGCACAATTATAAAAGAAGAAAAAAAGAAATAACAGCAATTCTTACAAAAAATCTACCAAACTGCAACAATTACAAAAACAACATTGTTGCCGTTAGTGTATTGCAGCACCGACAGAGAAACGAGACGTTGTATTGTAGGCGCATTTAAAAAGAAAACGTTTTCTTTTACTCGCACTTAATATGTTGCCACTCTCAGACATCCAGTCAAACATTTTGATGTCAATAAATGTGAAGAGAAATGAGAAATATAATAATTTACTGTCGAAAAAGAAAAAGAAAATGCTTCTTGACATTGATATCTAATTAAGTTAGTGTAAAAATAATAGAACTAGTTTGACTGGTAAGATTTGTCTTCTCATGCCTTCCGGTAGTTGTGTATGAAGAAAAATACAGTTCGACATCATCTATGGTTTCAAAGTAGATGACAGTTTTCTGTCAATTATGTATGAATAAATAACAAATTTATGTTGTTGAAACGTTGCCGCAAGTATCCTTTGTATTCTCTTTGCATACTTAGATAACACAAAATTTTGTTTCATTGAATGTTTTTGTTAAGAAGACCGTTTGATAGATTTGTTCTTATTGCATAATTATTCCGATCAAGATTCAATTGAACAGTAATGGAAAGTATCGAAGCGATTACACCTTGAAATTCAGAGAACGATCTCGAATCCGTATCAACACTTATATTCATGTCATCTAACTAAAATTCAATATTCAGTATACGCAACAAAAAAAAACAGAAAGAACTCAATGCAGTTGATGTCACATGTCTTGATAGTAAAGCTCCTGCCTATATGAAGAATCGTGACCGACATTTTGATATTTCAATTAAAAACATTGTCGATGAATCTCATATGTTTATTATACAAGGTTCATTCTCTGTATCGCATTTCTCGAGGATTAAATGTGCGCATGGATAGGAAAGTATGTTGTGACGTAGACTAAATAATACATGATTGTTTTGATTAGCAACATGTAGCCACAGTTGTGTTTCTCATTGGAATCCCGCAGCGATTCTGCTAATAGTTTTTTTTATTGTGATTTTTCCTTTGAGAAATGCATCACTTTAAAAACATAGCTAGCTAGTGTCTTTTATATTTTCATAAAGAAGAGTTTAGAATGTTAATGAATCAAAGAGACACACGCAATTGTATTGCATCGATGAATATGCAAGTATTTCTCCAATGAATTATTTGCAAATAAAATTGTCCGTGATTTTGAATAGTTTTTCTTTTCTTCACTTCATAAAATATTTTCATACAGTATTAAATTTTGTTTTGACTTTAGAATGAAGGCTATGCATGTGTGTTTGAAAAAATACGATATCATAAAATTGACTCGGCTCATGAGTAAAAAAAAAGCAATTAGTTAATTCCAGATGCTATCAATTGAAAGACTAGTCGCGAAAATATTTTTCTCATATGAAATTTTCAATTACCGACCGAAAGTAAATATCGTCAAACACTTGGAAGGACGAACAGTAACGATGAATAAATTCATGTATGTTGTTTTCAACATCAGCTGTTAAGGTTTCTATTGATGTTATTATTCTATAATGCAGAATAATTCGAAGTGAATGGATTAATTTGTCTTATCGAACTGAAGCCGGATATCTCGATGGGCTACTCTTTTCAAATATTTTCGCAGTTTTAAATTATGAAAGTATTTGCCTCCTAAATTAGTTATTAAATGTTATTGTCTAATCAACTTATTCTATTTTACGATGAATAAAACAGTTGAAATTATTGTAAAACATATTTTTTGTTAATTAACAACATACAACATGTTAGACATCCGTTACAGAACAAGCATACAGAAATCTTAGCAGTATTCTACAGCTATAGAATGTCGTATGAAAACAAAAGTTTTAAATCAGCATTTCCTTATTTACATGAAATCAAGCTATTGTAGTATATCTTGAATTCATATGATGAACAATCAATTAGTATTGTCTAGAGATATTTAACACAAGAGACTTATTTATGCTGTAATAAATCCATAAAATGGATTCATACATGTATTGTTCAGTCCGTTTCTTGCTTTATATCACTACTTCAATTTTATAATTGGTCTATTTTTAAATTTCATTTCTTTTATTAGGTGAAAATCAATCAAAGCGATATTGTAAGTATCTTCGTAATCATGTAATACCCATGACTTTTGTCCAGACTATCGTTCTTATCATTATTGAATTACTGCCATTGCTTTGGCTTCTTCTTATAGAATTCATATATATATATATATGTATATTCTCAACTTGAAATTACATCCTATAATTATTTTTTATTTGTTGAACCATATTTTGTTATTGTTTATGAAAAGCTTAGATGTAAATGGCTTTCTATCAGTCATTATATTCGAATTACCATTTGTTTTATTTATCACTCAGCTGTGTATAATATAAATCATCATTTTAATTACTTAGGTATGGCCATACTTTCAATGAATTATTGGTACGTTCGTTACGTGTACGATGATATTTTTCAAGACGTCAATGCATTTTTCCTACTATTAGAAATCGCTATTCATCAACAGCAATCGTTCATTTCCTCATTGGAAAATACCAGATGCTATCACCAGATGAATTTGAAATCACCAATATGTATCATTTGAAAAATTCGTTTAGTTATTTACAACCTCAGCAACTGTGTGTGGAATTTTACTGGAACATTACTTGAGCTTGTTTTGTCATATTTCAGTGTTCCTTAAAAAAATGATCCTTAAAAATCGGATAACATGAAAATATGAATCAGTGTGTATAATTCATATGTTATCAATATGAGCGAGATTGTTCATTTTCGACAATTGCAGAATGCATTTTCTTATCATTGTATATTTTAACCCTTGAAATATGTGATAAAGACAACGATCATTTACAACAGAAATGTCATGGTCAAAACACACTAGCAGACTAGAGAAAGCAGCGAGTTTTCAAAACATTGCTATAGGCACAAACATAAAATGTACGTGAAATGTACTAGATCGATTTAATAACAGTTCAAATTGACCTTACACATGTGCTTCGTATAAATATCTAGATTAAACTTTCTTTCAGCTATATGGATCTGTTTTTCAATCGAATCAAATTTGAATTTCATTTCTTCTTTATGTTACATGTAAAATTTGCCAGACAGTCACTTGTTCGTTTCATTCATTGCTAAATTTCTTTTTGTTTGTTGCTTTGAAATAAAAAATAAAATGATTGAATAAAGAAAAGTAAAATGACAAGCACAGCAAAAAAAGGAAAAAAAAAGATGTTGACTTACGTAATAACCAAAACTTCTCAAATAAAAAATATCAGAAAAGAACATGATGAATGTTATCAATGCGATATGTAGTACTAATCATGTCTCTTGATGTTCACTTATAGACGATGGTTAATTACTAACGTATGTTTGAGCTTCACTTTTTCTTCGAAAAAAAATTACTGGAATGGCTATTTTTCTATTCTAATCAGTATAGTGTGTAAATTCATGTTACCTATGATTTTACATATGTTAAGATGCTATAGAAAAACTGAATTCAATCATCATTACATGACTTTTTGAATTTTTAATTTCTGTATGAGAATGATTAGTCATCTAGATACATCAAGAAGTGTTAAAAGATCTTTTTTGGTTTTTTATTTATTGAATAGTCAAAGTAATTGTATATATATAGGTCGCAGTAGAAATTAAAATCCAGTAGAATTTAAAATTCTACTAGTAGAAATTAAAATTGTAATTTCTACTAGGGGAAAGTCCAATAACACGTGATTTTAGACTCTACTATAGGAGAATTTTGAATCCTACTGGAAATTTGTTCTCAAGTGGAATTGTAATTTTTTCTGTAGTAAATAATGAAATCTACGTTTTTACTAGTGATAATATGTAGAACAAAATGAGAAAAAATCTTGCTTATTTAGCCTAAATTTCACTCGACATCTTCAAAAGGAAAAGTTCTAATATAATATAGCATGGAGTTATTTCATTCGAAACCTGATAAACATATTGAATCTCTAGGCGAGAAATTTCGTGTAAAATTTGTTATGAAGCAAGCTGTGTATAATAATGTCATATTGGTATCGAACGATGATTTGGACGAAACTGAATTAAAATTTCGGGTTCATAGGCATATCGTCTTTGCACAACAAACTGTGTTCTATCTTCAAGATATGAAGTTAATAATCTAATAGATTTAAGAAAATGCAATTTTTCTGGATTGTTATTAAAGCTTGTAAAAATGATGTTAGTACTGGGGTTTGTTGAACAGTTGATGCTAATGCTTATAATGGTGGCTGGACTACAAAAAGATGCCCATGTAAAGCAGCTAAAGTACCGGGTGGTACAAAATGTCATCCTACTAAAAAATATTTTGTTCAAATACATAGATGTAAACCTTTTCACACTTTCAGAAAATTCTACTGCTGATATCTACTTTATTAATAAATAATATCTATGCCTCCGTAAATCATCAATTTTAACAAACATGGATTTCAATATTTACTACAGAAAAAGTTACAATTCCAATTGAGAACAAATTTCCAGTAGGATTTAAAATTCTCCTATAGTATATTCTAAAATCACGTGTTATTGTAATTTCTACTAGTAGAATATTAAATTCTACTGGATTTTAATTTCTATTGCGACATATATATATATGCATCTGTGAAGGTAGATTAACGTAAGAGACGCGAAGCAGGTTTTTTAATGGAAAAAATACACGAATGCAAACGTGAATCAATGAGACTTAGTTAAATGGAAATCTACAGATAGTAGACTCTAGAGAAACAAACCAAATTTTTTCCATTTCGTGGTTGAAAGTGAGATACATCACATTGTTTGCCAATAACTTAAATCAATCTTCATTTCCTCTTCCCTGATAATATTCTCAGTCTTTCCTAGCCATTCAAAGAAACACAATGTTTCTCGATATCTGTTGATTATATCTAGTGTTATGAGGAACTATAAATGAAAGTCTTCATTTCTTTTACTATGGACATACAAAACCTACAACAGCTTGGATGATGAAGGCAACAAAATAAGTATTACTCGGAAAAATTGATCAAATTTTTGTGTTTCATATTAGATTAATCAACATCGTTAGAGAGAATGACTTCTGATTCTCAAATTCAAGTAAAAACTAATTGCAAGGTTTAGGCTGACAGCGTCGGTACCGCTCACATTCTATGTCAATACGATCCATGGATTCATCTTGATGTTCCGCAATGCTCCCAAGATAGCACATAACTGTTTGGCAACTGATTATCACATAACATCTTTTCTATAACTTTATTGTGTAACACGATACATGTTGCTTGATTTTGAGTCGTTGAACGCATTCAACACGTGTAACTCAATTCATTGATAGTATTAATGTTCAACTGCAAGAAATAGAACGTATAATTCGTAAGATGGTTTAAATGGGTAGCTTATTTCAAAAATTGGTCCATTGCTTTACAACTCTTGTTCTTATCACTCAACATAATAAATATGAAGATAATGCTACCATATCGATTTCGGCGAAAACTTCAAGACCATAAGTCAAGCAGCAAGAAATTTAAATATGAATAGCATGAAATATCTAGATCGAATTACTGATCTCACACTCTGGCTGGATCGAATATTTATCTACTACTTCAAGCTATCTGATTTGGTGCTAATCTTTGCACTATTAGCTTAACTACAATTATTATATAGTGGTAAACGCTTTTGACACAAAAAATTATCGTCCTTTAGAAATCTTAGAAAGTCTTTTCCATCACGTAACAAGTCTTAGTGAAGCAAAGAATCATTTTCTCATGCATATGCATCAATTAGAAGCTAATGATGTGTTAGTCAATATTCAGACATTTTAATAATAAAAAACTTCAGCTAGTATATCTATGCATGATATGAATAAAATTCTTTGTAGACGAGCAACAAAAGCAACATCCGACATGGTCAATAATAGAATTGAGAGTGTTCTAAGAATAGATATGACTCAATTGACTTCAAAGTCGACGCATTCTGACTTAACATATCAGAAAGATAACACATTGAACCAACACAAGTACGAACAATAGTTTATCAATCGGATGAAATATAACTATGATGAGAATTATTAATGTGGATTAAATGAAGGGACAAATTATTTTGTATCTGGCGAAATTCTTATAGCTATCGTTGAAGGATATTCACTTGTTCTCAAGATTTCTAGTGAAAAAAATGATCAGAAAGCTTGAAAAGTTTTTCCTATTGACAAGTAGTAGAGACTATTTACTATCGATACTTTCTCTTGAATCTTTCAATAAAGAACCAACATGTCAGCAGCAAACAGTGTTGCATATTGTTTTTCTTATGTAAGACCTATACAAAACTTTACAATCTTCTGTTGAATCAGTTACTTTAAGAAGACGAAGCAAAACAATAGACTTTAATTCTCTACGTGGCTCCGATATAGACTGGATTGATTCTGGTCTTTTTTTAACTGTCCAAGACAAAATTTGGATCCTGTAACCTTATCAGCTAGTTCATACTAATTTAAATAAAAGAATGATCCAAAAAACAAGAATAAAAGCTTCGGTCAAAAACAGCAGAAATCTTATGAAAAATCTAGATTTTCAAACTTACAGATTACTTTTATCACATGTAATCGTTAACTCATTTCTCACTTGTTATTTTTTCCAACTGAAATGTAAGGTTCACTTGACTTATCTTTTTATCAACTGGATGATCTCTTTCTTAATCGATAATCAAAACAATCGAACCCTCAACAGATGCTTTCATATAGGAAGTAGAAGTATGATGAAAGTTGTTCTAAATAATTTGATTGAATGATATTTATATTACAGCTGTCAAATTTTTTAAATTTAAAATATTAAAAAAGTGGATTGGTATGCAAGTAAAATCTTGAAAACCTATTAGATTTCAAACAATGAAAATAACTTCTGTGTTAGTAAACTATGGAAATCAGTTTATGTTCCAGTATTACAATTTTTTCGTTAACTATTGACATACTACGAAAAAACTATGAAAAGGAATTAAACAGCTATCAGCATCCAACTAGCCATTAAGTGCTTCATTGACCCACTATGACTGAATATTTCCTGTAACGGTGCAAATACATATGTCAATGGGATATGTTATATATTTAAGAGAAGATGAAGCACCTTCTGTCGTTGTTAACAAATTATCCTCGACTGATGTATTTTGAGAAAAATTTTGCATTGTTGACGAACTTGAACAAACGTTGACACTAATATAGTTTCATTTAAATAATTTTAACAATCATGAATTGTATGATAAAAAATAGATCTCTATTTTCATGAGAGATAACAAAACTATTTTCAACGTCATAAAAAGAACATATTACATAAACGCAATATTATATCTTGAATTCTCCACTGTACTTTGTCGTGACTAAATCTGCGTAGTAAAGTTTTGGAACGTCTAATGAGTTTTAATTGCGAAAAAGCAAAACTGCATTTATAGACTATTCGACAAGTAATCAAGCCTTATTTATGAGAGTACTCTATCATATCCAATTTATGTTGAGTCCTTCGAAATATAATACATTTTTTTCTAACATTAAATCATACTTAATCAAAGACTTAGATGTGAGTGACAAAATATATTTATTGCTAATTTCTTTTGTTGATTTACGGTAGCACTTAGCAGCATCTCTCTTAGAATTTTACTGTCATGTTAACTTTAAAAAACTAATCGAAAACATGTCGTTCGTCAGATATTTTCATAGTAGTTGTTGCTATCGAAAAAATTTTCTTATTTCAAATTAGATATTGCACAGGTTTTAGCAATAGATTTGGCTAGATTAGCACATTTTTTCAGTAGTATACTCAAACTTAATAGAAGCAAATTGGCGAGTACAATTATAGAGTTATTACTCTATACGCATGATGTCATTGATGGCAGAACAAACCGAAAATAGTTTGAATTTCGGTTATATTGCAATTAACCATTCATCGGCTATGTTCAAGTTTCTATTCGACATAGAAGCGTTAGTTAAATCTTTGTCTAAATTTTGACACATATGGAATAGTCAACTATGGATTCGATTTTTATAAAAACTGTAGAAAATCTTGAATAAAGTTCTTTTGCCAAGCAGCGAAAATGTCGAATACTGATTCCTTGCCGTTAAATAGTATAGACCATAAGAGTCATTGTGAGAATTCATGTTTGAAAAGATCTTGATTGCAATTATTGAACATTTTCATCAAATTCAGTCTTCTTTTAGTTTTTATACGGGTAAAATTTTTCGTACGAATTCTGAAAGGAACAACAGCCTCTAGAAAATAGACACAGCACAAGCCGAAAAACGTAATAAAATCTTCACTCGATCGCTAATTACATTAGAATTTTCAATCTGACGTTCCCGTCAACCTAAACATTACTTTGATTATAGTATTACATGTATACTAAAGCTTTAGCAAAGCATGAACATTCTTCGAAAATGTCATTCTGATTCATTAGTCGATGATAGATTTTAAATATAATTAAGCAAAATTCGAGTAACACAAATCAATAGAACATTAGTTTACTTGATTCATTGATTTTGAATAAGTTTGATTCATTACATAAAAAAATGCCGTAAGTGGTTCAGATAGAACAAGCAAATTCGACTGATAAATACTACGGAACTTTGTCGAGTCTTAAGCGTGTTTGATAGATCGCATATTTTATTATACTACCATTCCATAGTTCGACAGTCAATAATTAATTAATCAAGTTTCTGTTTCATAGAATCCTTAGATAATAAAAACAAATATCAGCGAGTTAGAGATTAGTATAACTCAATAAAATTCACTAATCTTGTGCACTTTCAAATCAGAACTACCTTAAATAATTTATATCAACTATATGCTTTTTTTCTGAAAAAGTTAGAAACTTGAAAAATTCTATTGGCCCACATTCTTGGGTATGATGTTTGATCGGAAAAGTATCAATAACTGATGTCAATCTCGATCAAAAAGTTTTCTATGCAATACATTTCATTACTTTAGTTACATGAATGTCACCAAGAAATACATTCTAAAAAAATACCACCGAAATAGTACTTAGGGGGGAATGCGTGTTGCCCAAGTTAATGTGAAGTAACAAACTATAATAAGTAATAAAATAGAAACTGTAACTATTACTTAGCGTGACATGGCTCTTTCTTTCTTTTGTTAGAACAGATCCGCAATCATCTCCATTGAAATTAAAGTATTGATATAAAACGTCCCCGAAATTATAAAAAAATCACCATAATAAAACATCGATGCAAACATCAACGAGAGTACTGATGTATGAGTGTCATTTGTTTTAATTGATCACTGTTTTGAAGATTGTCTCAACTAGTTGAATTATTCATATCATCATCGGATACAGCTATACACAGTAGAATATAGATTTTATTTTTTCATAATCACTTGTCAAAGATATTCAAATAAAAAATTAAGGAAAAGAAGGAATGCAAGAAAATAGAAAGCATGTTACTTCGTGCTCGAATATTGAATTGTTTTGTTGACTTCAGTGGTTTCTACTATTATTTAGAATGCCTAAATAAACTTTCTTTTGAGATTGACCATTGAAGGACTATCTTTCTATGGGTCGCTCCGAAATCTTCAACCATAGTAGGTATTGAGGATAGAAAGATGAACATGATAAAGTAAAACCGAAAGTACTTTTTCGTATGAACAACAACAACTAACTCCAACATTGAAAATTCGAAATTCTTTGTCACACATCTACACAACGACGAAGATCAAGTAGAAGAAAAGATTATGAACTCTGGAAAGCTAGGAATAATGAGAGACAAAATCCGAACTTCTATGTGATATATGGCTATGTAACATAGAGATTTTGTTTTATATTCACAAGATCTATATATATATATAAGTAGTATCTCTCTTCAGATCTTCGATTCATCATTTAAATCAGTCTTTGATTATTTTCAATATGCTGAAAACATTTTCATAGAGAGAATGACCTTCCACCTAAATCCCGCTCCAACCAATCGCTTTCTCCAATAGAAACCGCCTGGTAATGCTACGCAACTAAATTCTAGCAACACAGCACAACTGTCAAAACAGCACTGACGCATAGGACAAGTTTTTATCAAAACATGGTTGTCACAGTTTTCCTTCTAGTGTTGTATTTCATTTGGGCAACTATATTGAACTCATCATGGTAATATTTAGATCTGATAATTACACATGTAAACAAGCTAACTAGATACAAGTTTATCTAATGTTAGTGCCTTCGAAAATAAAATAGTCGTAGGTAAAATACCATTTTTAAACTTTCAATGTGTAGAATTTGTAAAAATTAGATAGACATTTATAAAGTGGTTGAGTTGAAGCGAATAATATGATCACTCCGTTTAATACTATTATATATATAAATAAATTATTCACGATAAGTATTGTATTAATTTTAAGAAGAGTAACGTTGGGTATAGAATAATAAGGCCAATCATTTTAACAACACGTTTGATTAGTAATACGTTGAGAAATCAATTCTAGCAGCAATCTTTGAAGCACACAAATTAAATGCAAACAATTTCAAGAGAAGGAGGAATACTTAAATATAAATGCAAGTATATTTTTGAGACTTTACTCTAGGTATTTTTATTTTTGCCCGTGGAAATATACACGGAAACAGTATGCCCCTAATCGATTTTTATTGAAACTGCTAGCAAAAGCATTCTAAAAAAGAAAAGTAGGATGATTTTTATAATAGAACTACAATAAAGAGCATGGTCAAAAAGAAATTTGTCGTACACTCCAGTATTTTGATCTTTTTCTCCTAAACATTTCAATGAAAATATCGAAACTATTTCCATGCTGAAAGAAAGTCCAAAAAACTACAATTAAATTATATTTTGAATACATTTATTTAGAAATTTAATTACCACTCCTGAAAATGTATCAATGCTAAGGGTGTCTATGAAACAAAGAAATTAATCATCAGATTAATTCTTCCTAGTTGTTTTTGAACGCTTTGCTTTGAGCAGCCGAGAAAGATATCGATATGAAAACATCATAGAGTATCTTTTTTGATAATCATGCATCATATATTTGAGTTTTCTTCTGTTTAGCAATTGATCCATACATGTGTTTTTATTTCAAGCCATGAATTAGCAGTCAGTGTTCTAAAACAATTTTCTTCTCGTTGTTTTTTAACATTTCAAAAGTTTATTTGTTCCTTAAAAGGTTAGCAAACTCGTTTCTTCTCGTTCTCATTCCCATCGTCTCTAACACATGCTTGTTAGAAATATGCCACATGTGTTCCATTTACATGAGCGAAACAAAGAAAGATGCATACAAGTGAGCTATAAAATCCTCACAGCTATGGCGCCTGTTATATAATATGTTTTCACGATGATGATTTGAGTGTCTTTCTACGTTTACAAATAATCAATAGTTTTACATTTAATTATAACAATTCGTCTTCTATAAGTACAGTTAGGCAAGGAAAGATTTAAAAGTTCAATTATTAATTATGTGATTGCATTGATATCATTTTCTAAATGTATAAAATTTTCCTTCAAAGTATCCTTTTCTGTTCTATCTGCTCAATATACCGGGCAGAGTTGCATGCCCCCAGTCTCTTACAAATACTGCATTGAGTTTAAATATGAGGAATCAATGATAAACCAAAGTTGACTATGAGTAGCAAAAGCAATGCAATTTCAAAAATCCGAACGAATTACCCACCACTACCGTATTTTAAAAGAATTACAATTGTACAGCCTTCTCCAACTACTTTATTGAGTATGTATACAATCACTCTTTGTCTATATCCTGACAATTTATCGTACCCTTACGTGTAAAATTTTTATTTACTATCAATCCTCTTCGTCATCATGCCAAACTATACTTTACCAAGACAATCGAAGATTTAGGTGAAATAAGTTGAAGAAAATCTGAAATGAATTTCTAAGGTTCAAATTTGATCAATACTATTTTGTACGGATCTTAGTCTGGTTAACTTTTTTTAAATTAGATAACACACATACATCTATTCAAATTAGTAACAACAGCAGATGATGAATTTTTATCTAAATTATGAGTGTAATTGGGAGAGACGTTGTTCTCATCACTCTCTATATGAAGACAAAGATGAGTTGTAGGCTCTCTTGACATTTCTATTGTGGGACACTTCTATTTAAAAATACTGTTTTTCGAAGTTAGAATCTCTAGCTGAAGATCGAATGTATGCTAGAATATTATTATTAATTTAGCATTATTTTCAATTCAACTACTACTATTCAATATTGATTTTGCAGAACAAAAAACAAACACCATGGTTAAAATCTTTCTCAAACTCATTTTGATATCATATCTAAAATATTTCAGACATGAATAGTTCCATTAGCAAGTATAAATGCCATCTGTATCATAATTTGCATTTTCTTTTTGTGCTATTAGAATCTGCCGAGCACATACTAGAAACAATAGATTTCTACTTCGTTCGGATCCTATCTTTATGTTATCTATGGCTACTGTAATATCGATGAGGAAAGATTGTCGAGTACAAACGTCATTGTGAATTCTATTTCTTTGTAATTTTCTATAAACTAACTGTTACAGGAATTCTTTTTTGTTTCTAAATTGTATTTTACTTTATGCTAATTATTTTTGCTTTGTTTAGTTTGTAAGAGTACAGCAACGATGTCCTTGTACATCTAACTTAATTTTTCTTTCCTTCCCAGTCTAGGTTGTATAAGTATATATTTGAATAGGTAAATGCTTTCTCCGTTCCAGAAGGAACGAGTTCTCAAGATGAGATTACCATAAAAAAGAATTTGTCGAAGAAGATTAAGTTTTACTCTCTATCAAATAAAGGAGCTATAATTAATACTTTTCATACATATATTTTGGTTACTCAAAAGCAGCCACGATGATGCACTCGTATATAAGTGAAGACAACTGTTATTCGATATTTCGATCTTAGAAAATATGTGATTGATAAATTTGTATAAATTATAAGAAGAATAAAAACAGTTGAAGTCTGATCAAGTAAACAATAAAACAATTGTTTGGTTACTAATGCAGAACGAAGAAATGGACGCCATCAATAGGTAATTGATTTTTTTTCGTGGTTTTGTTTATGTATATTTTGCAAAATCATTCGAAGGTAATAGCTTCGAAAAATGAAAGCGTTTTTTCTATTCATCATATTGGGCATTATTGCCAAGTATTCAATGGCAACCAGTTATAGTAGTGGTTTTCTCTACACATCATCAGGACATTCACTCATTGCAGCCATTGTAGTGCCTGGCATCGCTAGTATCATACTTGGTGTATCAATTGTTGTCTATTGTAAAATGAAACGTGACACAAGAAAAAAAATGAGTGCATTGCCTGTTTCTAGGGTTATGTATTCAGCCGGAAATAATGAATTATCTTCAATAGAATTTCCGAAACAAGTACCACCATATGCTGAAATACCGCTTCCTGAATATCCACCAGTATATGTAGTACCCAGTGCTCCGATTGAATCAAAAAACATTAGTATCACTCAATGAAATATCATATAATGGGAAGATGCTTTTAACAGAATCAATCATCAATGAATTCTCGTATTAGAAAAATGACCTTGAAAATACATCGAGTATTATTGATAGCCTTATTATGATTACAAATGCAACTTGTGTTATATTTATTATTCCGTGAACTCTTAAAGAATTTCATATATATTTATTCCAAACTTTGTTTTTCTAACAAAATATATTTGTTTTATTAATAATAGTGAGTCTGACTGTTTTTGGAATGAGTAATATGTATTATTAATTGGTGTGTGCATGACAATGTCAGTGCAATCTTTTCCCTATATTTCTGTTGTAAGTTGCATGATAACGTTCTTCTTGATATGAATAATTCATTAATTTTACATCAAAGTACCTTTATGTTACAGCGTTGTCTAGCTCGATAAAATATTCTCTTTTCATTACTGTTTTTCATATGATTGAAAAGCAAAATTTTGATTGAAACTATGCTAATGTCATTAAAACTGAATAAGCGAAGAGTTTTATAAAGAAGCGCATCTTAGTTGATATAATGCAATTACAGTTATGCAACTCGTTTTTTTTCTTCTCCAGAGAAAATAAGGTCACTACTCGAATTATTTTTCTTGTTCTACTCATCAGACAGTGTAAACGTTTTTTAATAATAAAACAGAACTACACAAGTGAATGATGCTCGGTCGAAAAACACGGCATACTATAATAAATCCATGACAGGACGAAGTGTTGTTGGTTACAGTGCTTTGGTATCGATATGTACTGAAAATATTTATGACACTCACCATCATACTTCATTTTATTATCAGAATAAAAACAAAATTCTCATGAATAGTTAAACTCTTTTTTGAATGAATTTCAATATGCTGAGTTTTTATGATACACAGTTACTGAGCATATCTTTTATGATTCTCATGTAATCTTCTGCATATCGGCACGGCCAAGAGTTATGAAATTTCAGTTTCTGATATTGTAGTCTTTGTAATATTGTAGTGCAAGCAAACTTTCGAAAATTTTTATCACAAATAGAGCTTGTTTAGATCTATTATTAATAAAAATTTCATTTATTTCTCTTTAACTGCAGCAGAGTTATTCCCATAAATAGTAACTGTTACGGAATTTCAAAAAAAAATAAATTTTTTGTTAAAGTAACGTATGAAAGAATACAGAATTCAAATGAAGATTGTATTCAAAAGTTGTTGAGCTTCTAGCAACCCTTCAGAATATCAGTTCGCTTCTGATCCACTTTTGCTTCATCAAATAAAAAAGGTTCAAATATTGCTCGTTATAGAATTTCATATTATCTTTAATATGTACACAAGAAATTTTTTCGTAACCTAACATTTCACACCGTAAAGATAAAATTGGTCTTTTTCGTAATACATGAGTACCATACAAACAGTCTTATCTTTACAGTATGTTAGTTTTATTCTTACAATAAAATCTCATAAAAAACTTCCAGCTATTTTTCAGACAAAAATGCAATATAAAAACGTCAAAAAACTGTACCTTTCAGGGGAAATTTGCAATTACCCAGTGAAAAATTTTCGCTGATTTTAATCGAATTATTCTGCAACAAAATCAAAATTGAAATCGATTGATTATTTTAATTATCGTAGATCACGACTTAACTATTACTTCATATTGTTACCTATTCAGTATAAAATTTTCGGATTAAAATTGATTATTATGCAGCAAAATCAAGATTTAAAATCGATTGATAATTTCAATTTTGTTGCAAAATAATCAATTTTAATCCGAAAATTTAACACTGGATAAGTAGCAATATGAAGTAATAGTTAAGTCGTGATCTACGATAATTAAAATTATCAATCGATTTCAATTTTGATTTTGTTGCAGAATAATTCGATTAAAATCAGCGAAAATTTTTCACTGGGTAATATCACTTCTCTTTACAGTTTGCAACAAGTTTGACAATCTGTTGTCCAAGCAGGCAAAAGTTTTCAAAAACGCGTTTAAGCGCCCAAAAATGGGCGGGTAATCTAGGAAAGTACACGTGTTTGGATGGCAATCGACGTTCCCAATTGTGAATGAAAAACGCTCATTTCCCCACCTTCTAGTGAGTTTAATCGCGTTTTCAGTCAAAAACGCGTGTAAATGCATAAAAAAGAGATATACTTGTCGTCTTATTAATACTTAAGAATTCTTATTATGATCCAGTCATTTCTAACGACTATGAAATAAGCGACCACTATTTCTCTTTTTTTATGCGTTTGCACGCGTTTAAACGCACAAGAAGGTGGGGAAATGAGCGTTTTTCACTCACAATTGGGAACGTCGATTGCCATCCAAACTAGTGGTGG
The DNA here is from genome assembly GCA_900239685.1 of Rotaria macrura. Lineage (NCBI taxonomy): Eukaryota > Metazoa > Rotifera > Eurotatoria > Philodinida > Philodinidae > Rotaria > Rotaria macrura. Next base: position 43,009 of record OENT01000016.1, read on the forward strand.
CACTTTTCCTTTCCTTTCAAGGGAAAGTTAAACTTTCCTTTTGAGTTTTTTAAAGTATTTATGAATTGAGCAGCATCAATTGCATTATTTTCTTCCATAAATTATGAAAAACGGTAACGATAGTATTCGAATTTGCTTTCTTCTAAAGAAAACTTGAATGTTAAAAAGCTTTCCGTCCCCAAAGGAAAGTGAAAGTGTCACCCCTAATCCAAACAGGTCCACTTTCCTAGATTTCCCCTCCATTTTCGGGTGTTTAAACGCGTATTTGAAAACTTTTGTCTACTTGGGTGATAGCTAACTTCTGATTTTCGGAACGATCTCCCGATCTGCCGTAGAAACACCAAAAGGAAAAAATGTCGAAAGGGAAAAATATCAAAAATTTTAACAAAGATGTTTTTATTTTTGAAATCATAATAGCATGATAACATAGATCATAGTTAAATAAGATTTATAAAAAATATAATTATAGAAAGCTATTTTTTCCGTTTATTTATTTATTCTCTCCAAAACGATTCAAGCAAGCCAGATCTTGGGACTTGACTAGCTTTGCGTTGGCTGGATATCTGGTAGACCACTTCAGGGCAATACTCACTCAATCATCGATCGAGATCAGCATGTTTTCGAATACTTAATAATCGAGAAATAGAATTGAAAAAAAATATTTTCAAAAGGAATGTTTCCTACGGTCAATCATGTTGTTTATATACGACTACATATGAATAACAGAACGGTGAATAGTTACTAGCCAGCATCTAAGTATAAAAATGATGTCGCTTTATGTTTTACTCAAGATCTTGCGAGAAGATAATAGTAACCGATATCTTGTCCATGATCTTGCCAAGATCTTAGGTACAGATATATCTGATACAACCAAGATATATACATACAAATTATCTTTTCAAGATCTTGATAAGATCTTACTTACCGGTCCCAATATTTCAAGATCTTGCTTACAAGATGTTTGAATAGGCAAGTTCGAAAAATAAAATATCGATCTTGAATTTCAAAATTTGTTTGGATTGAGGAGCATACCATCCAAAATCCAAGTAATAAAACTTGAGCAGAGTGACTGAGGATCTACTGAATATGCTTATGACTAGAATTTTATATGATTAATTACGCCAAGTAAATAACACTATAAAGATGACTCATTCTCTATGTAGTATCCACTAGATACAGAATTCGTCAAAACAGAATAATTTATCGATAAAATAATGCTATTGTGATTGAATCGGAATATTTCATTACATAGGATACGAAAAATGTTAATGAATACGTTTCTATCAAATATTCTTAGATATTTATTTTGATTCATTTTAAAAAATTTGATGAATGATTATTTTTCTTTTGATTTTAATGCCTGAGTCAATTGACGAAATAGCACTTTTTTAACACGATTGTTTACTATTTTACATCAACAAAAATTTTTCCGTAGAAAACTAGTAGCGATTGAAGTGAATAAAACCTCTATGCACTCAACTTAGTTGGCAGCAGCAGGCTTTAGAAGTTTATCGAAGGATCAAATTCTACAAAAGAAAAACAAAAAATTTAAATCGCGTGATTCGCTGCAGATTTCTCAGCATAGTTCGTCCATGTAAGAAAATTGGTGCAAACTGATTTGCGATAGTACCATTACTTCATGAACTGGCACATATTATATTTAAAAATTTTAGTATTTCAATGAAAATAAAGATCAACGAAGTAGAGAAATGATCAAAGTACTCCATACAGAGATGGAAACAGGCCACTTTTTTCTGGGCTACCCTGGCCTGGTCTAGTCTGACTCAGCCTGGGGGTCAGAGCGCTGTGGGCTGGCTGGCTTCTTGGCCTGGCCTACAGGCCAAAACTAGGCCAAGTTATATTTCTGATTTTTCAAATTGGTGTATAATTTCAGTTTGAATAATTTAAATTATTTTCATGAAGATAACAAACAACGAGTTCTTACACAAAATAGGAAACTAAAACAAAGAGAAAATCATCATAAATATTTTTCATAAGAGAAAAACTTCAATTACTGAGATTTTTTCATAATATCCTCAGTTTTTCACATAGTCAAAAGATATTTTAACACAATAATAAAAACAATATATACTTATAGGAACATAATGAACAGTTAAAAGAATGTTATGTTTCAAGATGGTTACTGAAGCAATCAATATAATTTCTCAGCCAGGCCAAAGTTGTTGGCCTGGCCTGGCCTGGACCAGGTTGGATATATTGGCTGGGCGGATCAGGCCAGGCCAAATTTTCAAAATTCAGCCTGGGCAGGTGGCCTGGCCTGGTGCCTGTCAGGCCAGGCCGGCAGCTCTGACTCCATATGATTAGGTGAGATCTCGTATCAGTGCACTGCTTTTTAATTTTCTTTTTTATGTCTAAAAAAAACAGCATAGAAAAGAAAAACAAACCAATCTTAATTAGAAATTGCTTTATACGAACGGATTCAATAAGAAAATTTGAATGAGTTGCAAGAATAAAGAAAACATTGAAGTGATCCAATCAGGTAAACAATAATAATACTGCATTGTCGCTGATGCAGGCTGAATAAATTGATTTCAGCAATACGTGAATATTTTAGTTCTCACTTCTTTTGCTCCTGCTTTCGATACAACATCAAAATAAAATAAAATTTGAGATGAAACTATTTTTTATATGCATCGCATTAATCATAATTATTAATTCTTGTTCAGCGCGATCTGAAAATTATAATGGTAATCACTATTTCTGGTCGAGTAATCGGATTATTGTGGGCGTTGTCATATCTACTATTACTGGCACCATTGCTATTATCGTTTTAATAGGCTGGTGCAAGGCCAAATATGATAAGAGAAAAAAAATGGGCGTCTACCCTAGAACCACACATCCCACCTCAATCGTACAGAAATATCCATCTGCGCCACCATCATGTGACCAGCCACAGACTGAATCTCAACCACCACCATACGAGCAACCACCTCCATATTCGGTATCGAGCGCCATTAACAAGCTGGACAACATTAAAAATGATGCCACAAACTTGACCTAGTGGGAATATGGTATTTAATGAATCAAATACACATAGATTTATCATATAAAACAGTTCATTTCATCGAAATCACTATAGTTTGTAAACTCAGCATAATCATTAAAAAAAAACTTCTTTTCACATGAGTATTGTGTTGATTTTGAAATTTATTCATCCAGCTTTATGAAACTTCAGTTTTTTAACTGGCTAAATTTTTAAAAACTCACTTAAGAAAACAGTCATACGTATTTTGAAGAAACACACATTTAATATTTGCGATTTTTCTATGTTGATCAATGTACATATACATAGTGTCATCTTCTGTTGTAGTCAATCGACGGATTCATTTTGCGTCAATATAGACACTATTCAAAACATGTGCATACACAACTAACCATAGTCTAAAAATGAATCACATACGTTTTCGTGCAATAGTTTCTGCGCCATACATATTGATGAACAGTTGAACCTAGACTTTAGTCAAAACTGCGAATGTTTCCTGCAAATCCATGGATAAATTCTTATTCGATTTCCATAAAATCTTCCTAAACCTAATGAAGGATCGTAATCTAAACGTAACACTGAAATTCGTGTGTCCTCATGTGGATCATTATGAAAACGATTCGACAAGTCGGTAGAATGTTATACTTTACAGATAGAAATGATGAAAAAACATAAATATTCCGAATATTTTGAATAATGATGTTGATGAACAACAAAGTTATATCAAAGATGTGATGCATACGTATTGTCTTCACATTTGAATCGAAACTGTTCGATCAGCAGTTCATAAGCGTATGTTTCTGATTCTCAAGATAGCTCATTCATACACCAACAAAAACATATTATATGTATAGATTTGACAAATTCTCAAGAACAGAATGTTTATGTTCTTAGATGTTAAATAGATATAAACGGTAAATAACAATTCATTTGCAGTTTTCAAAATTGTTATTTGAATATCACGTAATGACAATCTGTTCGAAATATATAAAAAACCTTGAAACGTAATCCTATTCTTTTTTTTCTCTGTTGATGAGTAGAGTTTTGTTTTGTTTTTTGCTGCCATTCAGTTATCTCTCAGTAGTAAAAGTAATCTCGAGAGACATGGTTCCCTTAATTTGTTCTATTTTTTCCAATAAAACTTTAATTCAAATAGATAGAGAAAAGTAGATTCTTAGTACTGTTGTAGTTCGTTAAAATATTAGTTTTGCTTCCGAGATTGACGAAAAGAAGAAGATCAGTTAGCGTCATTGGTATACATCAGTTCTTGTTGTCTGTGAATAAGATGATTGGGACTTATCCATTCATCATCGGCTAACAGTGGAAGATGACGCGTCTGTGTACCAGAAGGAAATGTCGTACAACTAAATTGGAATTGTGAAAGAAAAAGTACTTGATGGATAATTGTTCGAAAGCATATCAAATTTAAAAAGTAGAATTCTTTTCCTTTACGCAATCAATTTACAGAGAGATCTCTTAGAAAACTATGGAAACAACTTGATTCAAGCGATTTGAGAATTATAGATTCACTATGATCGTTATACTCCGTACTTCGAATAACTCTACGACGAATTCATACTTGTGACGTGGTTTACGATGAGTAAAAACTCTTTTGAAACTTCCAAATCGAATATCAGCATAAAGAAGTAAATAGTTCAGTGTTCCGGCATACGGAGCATAGCAGTACGATGGGAAAAGGAGGAAATTTGCGACTTTCATAGGTTTATATGGGCGTTTTTTGAAATACTAGAAACATAAATTGAAACGACTACAATAATAAAGTTTCTTCGAAGTAGAAGAATTTATTCTGAAAGGGTCTGCTTAGAAAATTGATGAGATCGCATTCCTCCTATTTTGAAGCTATCACCGATTGATGTCGATCAATACAGAAACAACGGAACGGTGAAAATCACAATAGACTACGTATATATGTTCATCGACTATTCTAACTTTCGTAGTTCGCCATATTGCTATTTGAAAACAAATTCATAATCTGCATGTGATAGAGAATTGTCTGTTATTCTATCGTGAGTAAGATTTGAGAAAAAATGATTCTCCCATGTATTTTTGTCATGCACAGCTAAGTATGTAATTTTATACTCAGTGCAGTTCAACTTGGAACTTGCCGTGTTCAAGATTCTGTGCGATCGATGAAATTTTAGAATAAATGAAACGTGTCTATTGACTCATTATGAATAGTTGCATTTATATGCCTGCCAAAACGATTCATTATTGTTTTGTGATGTAGATAAGCGTAGAAATGCGTGGACAGAATGTATAGTTTCTTAGTAGTCTTTATTGGTCATGTTTCTCCAAGAAAATACATCATAAACTCCTGGTATAAACATTCTATATTTAGAAATGTTTCGTTTGATATCTGCACTCATCTGATCGCATTATTATTCGAGGATTAAAAGGCAGAGAAACGAAGACTAATAAGAGCAACATTTATGTAGCGATTTTACTTGTAGTTCATATGCTATGTAATCTAAGATGAGCCACAGATGTACACGGTACATCTATGAACCATATGTCTTCTTACCATATGATGAATTCTATTTACTGAAATATGATAAATGATTTGCATTCTATATGAAGATCCCAAAGGATACAGAAAAGTAACTAAATGATATATAATATAACTTTTATTCGTTTGTATTTGTTAAGTGAAAATGATAATAAAAACCAAAAGAAGAAAATCGTACTATGATGATTATTCTATCATTGTTGATTAGAAAATAGCTTAATAGAAATAGAATAAACATCGAATAATATTGATAATGTTTAAACGTTGTGTCAGTATTTTATCTATGACACTCGCTTAATATATATATATATATTCCGTCATTTAAGATCAGCAAAAGAGTTATTAAATGAAATATCTTTGAAAAAAATAACAAATTAGATTTTTTACTATAACTAGATATTACTTTAGACTCCTGTTTAGATTGTTGATTGAAGCTTCATACAAAGCTTGGCGGTTATTAGACATGTAAAACTTTTAAAAGGCTTATGTCACGAAAAGATGCTCTATACTAATAACTATTACATGGGGTGAATTGATTTCTCAAAATATCGATATGGAGATTTATAATTGGTTCGACTTCATGGTAGTTATCTACGTTGCAAAATCGAGTTCTTCCATGTTTTCTATGCTTAATCAATAAATGTATCTAGCTGAATAAATTTCACGAAATCTTATTGCAAAATGATGATTAGATCATCAAAACACTAGAATCAAATTATATTTACTGGATAATTTTTAAATCAGCGACATGTCTGTTGAGCATTTTAGGTGAACGAAAGATGTTTCTATTGAAAAATATGACAGTGGATGCGAACAAAGGTCAGCTTGAAGATCTTATCTCACATCATCCATCCTTTATTAATTAGGAGATGAAATCATTATATGCAGCATAAATACTAAACAATTGTGTTTGCTGCACTGCGAGCAGAGTGATCTGCGTGTACATGTAGTCATAGTATCAAAATCAATACATCGCCTTTGACGTGTCGAAATATTCGTTTCTTCGTAGTAACGGTACAATTTTTTGTTGATTCTTTTCTCCATCCAATTCGAAAGCAAGCGTTGCAAAATCATGCGTCGCCTCTCTATGAATTTAATTGATTTCAATAATATTATGTGAAAAAATCTCATGAACAATCAATCATCCTGGTATTTCTAGCAGCATGAGAACACCTTTCCTATAACAATATCTCCAATAAAAACCGACCAGCCAAGCAAGCGTGAAAGATATTTACTTGCTAGAATTATTCTGATAACCAATATGTTAGAAATTAAATTTAAAAGGAAGTTGACATGGAAAAAAACCCAAAAATGATATCATTACAAAAATATCTTACAGAGATTTCTTTCTGTTAAGTTAAATCACACCAGCACGGACCACGTAATATTTTCACAACTAACCATAATTTAATTACATTCATTCTTTTGAATTATTACTTCACTGGAACGTATTATCACAAACTATACTTCCACAATCACTACTCGTGTTCAGCATCCAATATGATTTCGAGTCGCTTCTCTTTTCATTCCAATGTTCTAAGAATAGCAACGTTAAAGTGTTAACAAAAAACGAGTTCGAATTAAAAACTTGCCAGAAATGAAAAAAACGATCGAAAGGTATGAATATAACATGAAAAAGAAAATGCAGTTGCAGTTCGATCAAGTAAACAATGAAATAGCTGCTTTATTGCCCATGTAGAACGATAAAAAAGGCGTCATCAATATTTTGGCATCTTGTGTTTTGTTTCTTCCACTTGTATATTTCATAAAACAGTCACAAATAAAATAATTTTCTTAAATGAAAACATTTTTCATATTGTCTATATCTGCAACTCTATTAAATTATGCGACGGGGGATACCAATTGTTCACAAAGCCCGTGTACGTACTCGGACAATACATTCGTTGTTGCCATTGTTGCTCCTTGCATCATTGCAATATTTATAATACTAGCAATAATAGTCGTCTGTAGGGCTAAATTTGCTAATAGAACACGTATAACTATATGGCCGTCAAATAGACCAACAACTGTAAATTATCCAAGAATACCATCTGCGCCTGTTGATAATAACCCAGCACCACCATATGTTGAGCCGCCGCCTTATGAACCACCACCACCGCCTTATTCTGCATCAAATAGACCTCGTGAACCATCTAATGTCGCAACTGTCTAAAGTGATACTTCCACGTGCGAATATTGTTTTTGTCGTACGAGTACCCATTTACCTGTTTTCGATTTTGAACAGTGAACTTATACTGCACTCGTACGATTCAACATCCTCACTACTACTACCAATAAAACTCTTATTATGATTACTGTTTTTTGCTTGCTTTTAAATGTCTCCAATCTATGTTTTTGAAGACTATTTTATAAAGAAATAAATTTTGAAATATTATATAAGAAGTAATTTTCTATGGAATGATGTTCAATGATCTCGATTTCTCTATTCTGAAAGATTGTTGATCCCATTCATATAATTTACTAAAAAAGAATATGTTATAAAAGCAAGGCTCCTATGACAAAGGAATCTTCCGCAAACTATATAAATTGAAGTGAGTTCATGTCAAAGGTAGTTATCGTCAATTCATAAAAGTATCAGTTAGTTATCTTGCGAAAAATGAGATGGTTCTCTGTAGATGGACACTTAATGTCTTGTATGTATTCTTTTAGCGGTATTGTTTTACGGACATTTGGAAAAAAAGTCGATTACAGGTAAAAGGACGTACAGTGCTCTAAACGTTTGTATCGATGTCACGTATGCACCAGTAATTGAGGTTACAGTGATCAGTGGTAATGATTGAAATTCGAATGGACGATCGGTAAGCAATAAGCAATGTTATTTCAATGGCGTTCTCTCTTGTGGGATAGCGCTAAAAGATTGCAAAAGAACTAGAGTTATTTGAAAAATGAAAATCTGGGAACCAGAAAGCAGTGCAACTCTTATGTAGATACGTCATTGATTGTTGACTGAAGCTATTTAAGTAATGTCGGACATACTGATTCACAGAAAAGAACAGTTCTTGTGTAACGTTTTTCTCTTGTTGTGGAATTGGTTATAAATTTCTGCCATACGATCGCTGAAGAAAATAGTCAACGACACGTTAGAATATTCGTTTCATTCCATCGAAAGATGTGAATTAGTCCTTCATTGATCGATTTGAAAGCAGACGCTAGTGACGATAGATAGAAAATCAAAACTTATAAAATATTACGACTTCTAATATACCTATTAAAGATGCTTGGTTTTAATTGCAGATAATTTAGATCATAGTGTATGTCTTTTGGAATTAGTAGAATATATTCTATTTCAATAGTAAAATTCGTTGCATTCTTTTTTATTTAGCTTTAAATTGTGACCCTCAAAAGTGTTTACATGTTAAAATTGAATAAGGATAATTTCTTAAGCTAAACACGGCATCATGAAACAAAATACTCCAAATATGCCGCCAATATAATTCCCTGAGTTTTGTATCACATTTGGGGATATAAAATTCGTCATATGACACTGAAGATATGCATCGAATTTCGGAAGCGCTACATATTTCATTCCTGCCATAATTTTCGTGTAGTTCTGATGAATTAACTCCGATTTAAAAAAAAACTACGAAGATAATAGTGCAATAATACCAAATAGAAAAAAATAGCAAAAGACACCTACCATAGTGCAATTTGCATAAAGAAATATTGCGAAAAAAATGAATGCCACTCACTATCTCCACCTTCCATAGAGAAGGCGTTATCATCTTCACACGATAGTTACTCATTGTTCTACATAAATGTACTGGCATCATTAAAACAGGAACGACACTTCATCTCTTTCTTGATGTTTTCTTGATTCAGCAAAGTTTCTCCAATAAAAACAAATTGTATCTAAGAAATATAAGCTTTGTAATCGTTTCACCACCGAAATTTCTTCTACGCTCGATGAATATCAAATAAAGTAATTTGGAATCGTCCTGAATCAAGCCTCATTTATGATAGTACTATGACTTCAAATCACATGATATCTCCGAACACGAAGCTGCTATTAATAAAGGGAAAACAAATTCGGATTTCTTTCAGAGTCACAATCGGAATTGGATTTAGGAAAAACTTTCACAAAACAATCGTAGTCGCAGTTACAGCCTAAATAGGTATGACTTTTTAGATGTCTAGGTCTAACTTATACCTGTGGTAACTCTCCGTCGCGTTGCAAGGTTCCATTGAGTAATCGATCCGGCTGAAAAATTTACTTGCTCCACTGATCAACTTCTCCTTACGCACAATACGAAATACAACAGTGCAATATTCAATTATCTTCCACGTAATCAATACGAAACTAAAATAATCTAATAAGATATTCTCCAATTTTTAAGAACCATGTCATCTTAAGAAGTTTCCTTTTAGAAGAAATAGAACGTTATCTTGTCTGCCATAGTCTGTAAAATAGACATCCTTTTAAATTGAATCGATTCTTAGGATACAAAAATTTGAAATACTCGATGATACACTGTGATTGATACTGAAACAAAAAATCATAGGCATTCTCGTTATCGGAGAAAATGACTTTCATAATTGAAGCAAATCATTATTTCTTAGAAAGAACACTTCATCATGTAGAATACTTATAATATTTCAAAATGTTCATCAAGTCCAAACAATAAGCTATCGACGACTGTCATCGAACTGTACCGTAAATATTTGAATAAAACGATGTAAATATTGATCAGATATAATGCTCTATTGAAAATTCTCCACATCAATAGTCAAATTATCCAAATATGATGACGTACATAACAAAGGCCGAACAAAAAAAAACATCGAAATGAAACAGTCAACCTATAAGAAGCTGAGAAAATTTTGAAGATGATTTAAATGGACTGTTAAAAGTATGGAGTATGTCCTGTAGTCACATCTGATATAAAACATCAATAAAATCCATGAAATACTAATATTCGTGATCTCTTCTTTGTTATTCAATATGTTAGTTGCAACGAATAACACTTGCATGCAACGATTTGGATCGAATCCCTGTTAATTTTGAATGTTCAGTACAGGTTCAACAAGTTGATGCTCTCATCAATCCATTGACTAAGTAACAGTTCGAGTAGTTTGAAACATCTTCTGAATGTAAGTAGAACTTTTATTTATCTTTTTGACGAATTTTTTAGATATGAATCGATAGTAAATATTCTAGTGCTCAAAGGCAGTAGAACAAGACCAAGAAAAAGGAAAATCGATGCTTAAACGAAGATAATTCATCGAAATATTTTTGAATTCTATAGATCGAGCCTCTGTTTCGTGTTACCCCTAGTACGGATACAGATTCGTAATATTGTAGATAATAACTATCGTACTGAAGCATTTCCTCAAACATGTTGGTGTTAAAGAAATTGAATCACATTGAACATGCTGATATTCATTCACATTGTTACAAACGGTTTAACGCTTCTAAACTGTAATCGAAATTTCTTCTTTACTATTATTACGGAGCATTAAAACTTACCCCTTTTAGATAGAAGTTTATATCAAGTACTGTTAGACTTGACAAAATTAGTGAAAATGTATGATCTACTAATTAGATTTTTCTAAAGAGTTCAAAGTATCACAGACGAAAACCGTTTTATAAAAATTGAGACATTCTTTTTCGAAAACGAACTCGATTTGAACAAAAAGGATAACTAAAGTTTTAGAAATAATCATAAACAACTATGACGCGAAAAAAAGAATTTCCTATTTTTCTGAATATTCAAGTATATCATCTGTTGAAAATCTTTGATTTAATGAATCTTGTGATAAAGTCGAAGATAAATTCGCAGTCTTTAAAAAGAATACTTTCAGTCAAGCATAAAACAACAGTTAATTACATAAATTAGAGGATTAAACGGTTGATCGAAGTTTGGTTGAAATAAACAATGACGAAAATACGAAGATGAAAAATGTCGAAGGAAAAACTATTGAAGTGGAAAATGGTTGAAAACTTCTGTTTTCTTTATACCAACCTAGACACATTACGTATTGTATGAAATCAATTTAACACTGCAATAAAGACATGAAAGTTATACGACTACCATAATATCTTATATCAAGATTATCTATACCACGTTGCACAAGAATTGTTCCTGGTTGCATTGCTATCGCTTCTTATCCTGCATTAAATTGAATACGCATGTGGTTAAAATGAATTTCCTCTCGTTGGAGAAATTTTATGACTGACCTCGTATTAGTATGATGACCATGTACCTGACGATTAAAAAACAATAATGAACCATTGGTTTTCAAATCTTACCAACCACTGGGGACATGTCACCTTTTCCGAGTGTTTTCAGTTTGAACAGTTTTTCCATTCAATATTTTTCCTTCGACATTTTCCCTTTCAGCCAAACTACGACTTACATATCAAAGAGCTTCTCTTTGCAATGAACATTCTACCAAATAAATTTTGTTCACTTTACTTTATTGATCAAACAACATATTTCTGAGATAAAAACAAACTTACATCCTTGATAACTCAAATGCTGTTGTGAAGAATGAACCATTAAGGTCATCAGAAGTTGATGTTTTGCCGAAAAATTATGATAAGTCTCAGTTTCATCCATACAATATGCTAATGGTAATCTATCACCAATTACTTACGAACAATTGAACACATTATCAAAAGTAAAGAATTCATGTAATCAAGTAGAAAAACAGATTCCGAAACAGGATGCTCACTATTCTGATTTTTCTTCTCTGTATTAGACTTTAGACAATAGAGTACTTGTATTGCCGATAATCACTACAAGAAATTATTTATGAATTCCAGTCGATTGAAATTCCTTAAAAATAGTTTTGTGTCTGAAAATGATTATCCAGATTAAAAGTGGAATATTAGAATAGTTGTCCCATAGTTCAAGAGAAGAAATAAGAGATCATTCATGGCAAAAACAAAACATTCAAAAGTGTAATTTATCCGAATAAAATCAAACGACATTAATTCTCATTGATGTTTAATTGATGATTTCGAGTACGAACGATTTCTAATTATATTGTTCACGCAAGTTGTATGCTCTCTAAACGTAGCGCTACAACATCATTAAAAAAATCAGTCAAGTCATCCGTAAAAATAACTTCTGTTTATTGATGATTCAATCTGTATTGAAGTGCTGCTCTTTTCTTGATTAGTTTTTTTCTAACTCAGTAGATTAGAAAACACTGAATTTTGAACAGAATGAACAACGAAGGAAGTGCATCTTTTCTTGTGAAAACAGGTAACTAACTAATCTGCAGTTTGCAAATCAAAATCATATTTATTCATGAGAAATTTTTTCTGCGATTGAAAATAAATTTCTAATTAGCCTCAGCAGCCTTCGAGATTTTTCTACGTTGATTTTTCGTTAATATCAGTATAATGAATAGACAATCTTCATTGAGAACCAAATATGGTACTAAAATGAATTAGAATAATCTCAGATAAATATCTTTGATGTGTGTACCGAAGAATGCAAATAAAAGTATTCATTGAATACAATCGTTTCTAATGTGTATGTTCATCATAGCACGCTAGAATGCGAGCAAGATAAAATGTTTACTTCACCAAACCCATTCTAGTATAACTTGTGTACGCGCTTCAGTATCAGAAAACTTTCATTAGAGAAATGTACGGTTGGCCGTCAAAAGGTCGAAAGGAAAAATGTCGAATAATCAAAGGGGAAAAATATCGAAAGGGAAGAATGTCGAAAAAAAATATTGTCGTGGAAAATGATCGAAAAGAGTGTTTTCGAAAATTCTGACTTGAGAGAAGTATGCTTTATTGTGTACGTTATTACTAACATGTGATAATCGAAATAAAGCATAAAGAAAAATATAAAGAATAGAAAATAGTTAAGTGCTATTTTTTTCGTTTTGCTACTGTATATGATAAGCCATCTAAGTACTCCATAGCACTTATAACGCCATCATAATATCGTTGACCAAGATTATCAATACGACGTTGAATTGCGATTGTTTTCCTTTTTGTGAATTAATAAATGAAATAGTTGGTGACTCTGATTGAGTTTCATCTTCTGAAGATGCGGCAGCTGTAGCCATAATGGTAGAATTTTAGTTATATATTTACTCTTTTGTAGGGATTGTTTACCTAATCTATATCAAATATTAATCATCATCATCACAGTTACAAGAGGTCAAAAAAAAGATTAGTAGAATTATGAGAAAAAAACATGAATTATTCATATTTAGAGGGGATCATTTACTGTAGACATCGCTATTTCGTTTATTTCGAATTTTGACATTTTTTGTGGCAAGATGTATTTTTCGACTTTTTTCTCTTTCTATATTTTTTTCGACATTTTTCCCCGTTTCACACTTTTTTTCGGCATTATTCCGTTTCGATATTTTTTCATTCGACCATTTTCTTTTCGATATTTTTCCCTTCCGACATTTTCCCTTTCGACATTTTTCTTTTCGACATTTTTCCCCTTATATTTTTCCTTTCGACATTTTTCCCCTTATATTTTTCCTTTCGACCTTTCTACGGCACACCAAATGTACCATTTAAAGTAGAAATCACAAAGGACAAACCAAAGGAGTTCACTCTAGCGACAGATTCATATTTTCGGAGTAGTGATACTGTTACTTTCAAATCATATATTCAACATGAATTGAAGGTTATCGATTTCTGATTAATAAAAGCTCATAGGCATTACCGATTCTAATAAGATGTTTGCTCTAAAATATGGTGAAAGAATTTTGAAAACAGAAATATTACTGCTTGAATTACATGACAAGAAATAAACTATGCACAGTAGCAAACAGGAAAACACGGTTCAATATTACCTGCATTAACTCGATTTCTAATACATAAACAATTCGATCAGTAGCATCGAAAGAATCGATTGCTAATGCATGAAATATTGAAAGCAATATTGTCACATAATGTGCAGTCCTTTTGATTGTTGTCACAAAAATTAGAATCAGAAAAAACATAGTATGAAATTCATACTATGAATAGAAACCGAAATCAAGTCATTATTTTTTCAATGTGATGTTACATTGATTTTCGAATTGAATGCTTTTTCTTTCTAGTATAAGTACTGGGTAATACCGATATTCATAACAAGTGAAGCTCAGGTTTCCACATGAACTTACTCGACGACCTAATCAAATGATGGATACTTTTTTTCCTGAACGGTATCGCACGAAAATATTTTCATAGTCATTTCGATCAAGATTAAAACATTATACAGGAGAAGAACATTGTTAGCCGTCGTCATGTTTTCTTTGATATTATCAAAGTATTTTGAAGTAAAAAAAAATGGGCAGCAACATGTACGATCACAAAGACGACCAATACAATATAGCAACACCTGAAATGGACCTGGTTAATATCCATCATTAGATTTGATGTACATACGAAATTCATTGACTATTCGACATGATCTGATCTCAATCAACACAAATGCCAATCATTCGGAAAAGGGGTGTTCTGGACGTTTCGCAACGAGAAAAAAGCACAACCGATGAAAATAAATCATTCACTTATCGCCTATTTCTTTGTATGACAAACGGTCACATGGATATATAATTTCTATTCTAAATCTTTTTTCGATATGAATATTCCAAAATATAAAAAATTGAAACATCAAGAATACATAATTCCGAAAGTCAGAAATACCGAGCGAAAACAAGAGTTCCCGAAAGAAACACTACTTCAATATTTTTTTCTTGGTGAATATCCAAATTAAAATGATTTATGAAAAATACATTTCATTTTTACATGAAATATTCGCATACAAGTGCGACATAAGTAAACGAAGAATAACGAGTTTATATTTTAGTATTTACATTTGCTACAAAGAAGAAAGTTCATATGTGAATATATTCTTGAGTATCGATTAGTGTCATATCAAATCATGTCATAACTGTTTTAAAGTTAATATTTATAATGATACATGGCTTTTCAATTTTTTTACTTTGTGGGTATGTGGCGATGAAAAAACTCACTTGTTTGTCGTTGTACGTGTAAGTAAATAGAAACCTTTCATCAATAGCCGAATAAAAATACGTACGAAGATTTGCAAGCTCTATATATGAGTCATGTTCTGTTCTTTTCACCAAGAATAAAAAGAATGTCAGTATTTGATCTTTTTAGAATTTCTCACGTATCTTTTGGCAGCTGATCATGCATACGATTTCTTATTAAATACTCAGCTAATCCGTTATTGTAAGCTCTCTCCATGAATAAGACACTCAATGCAATGCATGTTTCATAAATAAATTTATGCAACACTTGAAGAGTTTACATTAAAACGGAAAATGACAAGCTAAGTGTAGTCAAGATTTTAAATCATCAGTTTCTCTGAAACGTGCGCTAGAAAGCAAGATCTCGAAATGCTGTATTGCTATCCTTATAGACCACACGTAGAGTAATAGCGTCCGATATTGCGAGTGGGGCTAATTTAACCAAGTTTTATCATGACATATTGATGGATTACGTAAGCGATGCGTTGAAATTGATTTCTATCTCAATTCACTCATGAATTCACTAAATATGTTGTTCATGATATCTGAAAACAACGGATTTCATACTTTCAAAAAATAACATGTATTTCAGATAAGACGATAATACCTTCTAGATCGTAACGCAAGCTTAGTTTTTCAACACATTATACATGTATCAACAGTTATGACTTCATTAAAACTGAAACAACATTGAATGGCATTTTCCATCGTTGTTCACGAAATGATGTCACGAAAAATAACTCATTGTGTTAAATGAATAAGTTAATGATCGATGAACATCTTGTAAGAAACAAACGTATTGAAGAAGTGTTTTTCTTCTCATGCCAAGGCATCAGCGTTCTCTCTCCACTCTTCGAAAAAATTCTGTTTCTTCCCAGTGATGCTTTAGTGTTGTATTGCTTCTTCCGCACATCTGCAAAAACGAAAGCACATGAAGCAATCCCAGACTAACCTCATTGAGTTGATTTTAGCAAATATCTGCCTGAAGGTCTCTTCCATCATCAACTCTACTTTCCAATCATACCTATCTCGGAATATTTCTATGTTTTTAATAGAAAAAAACTTCTTTTAGCACTAGACATGGCGAGTTGAACGCTAAACATATTCATCTGTAGTTACCTTCCTAAGGAATGATGGCAACACCAAATCTCTAATTGCATCATTTAGTACAAAAGTATTTTTCACAGAGAGATTCCTTCTTAATCTTTTTAACAGATAAAATTATTACAATCATACTGGCTTTTAGTAAATTAGTATTCTATGGGCGATGGTTATCATCAACCGTACATTTCACACCTCGAATATTTTTATGCAGCTTTCGCTGAAATTTCGCGTCAGTTCTTTTTTCATCTATGTTTTATCACATTTGAACTAGAAGTACAAGGTCAAAATGCAAGCGAACGCATTTGAATTCGAAATTATGATGTACGATAACACGAATCCGAAAGCGTGAATATATCACAAGAAAAAGAAAAGCCACTGTCGTTGCTCCAGGTAAACAATGAAGCTACTGCACGCCGCCAACGCAGGGCGATAAAACTGACGTCATCAATATGAGAACATTTTATATTTTTCGTTTCTCTCTTTTCTCTATTTCAAACGACATTCGAACAGAATACATTTCGGAGATGGCAGCATTTCTCATATTAACTATATCAGCAATTCTTTTCAATAATGCAGCAAGAGCCGTGGATAACAGTACCAGTGTTCCTTCAGCAACTGTCAGTCCAATCCTTTTGGCTATCGCCCTACCTCTCGTCTTCGCCTTCTTTATTATTATGTTCATCATAGGTTACTGTAAGACAAGACACGACAACAAAAAGAAATCGAGCACCTGCCCTACATGTTCATCATCGACAGATCTACCTGATTTAGAAGGTCCGTGTGCACCACCAAGTTATGATCTATCACCACCGTACGCTGGGCCACCACCTTACGAACCACCACCACCATCTTATTCACAATCGAGTCTGCCTAGTGAGCTACCAGAAGTCATATCTATTTAAAGTAACATTTTCATATGAGAATATCGTTGTGTCGTACGAATACTCATTTATGTGTTTTCCATTTTGAACAGTGAACTTATACTGCACTCGTACGATTCAACATCCTCACTACTACTACCAATAAAACTCTTATTATGATTACTGTTTTTTGCTTGCTTTTAAATGTCTCCAATCTATGTTTTTTGAAGACTATTTTATAAAGAAATAAATTTTGAAATATTATATAAGAAGTAATTTTCTATGGAATGATGTTCAATGATCTCGATTTCTCTATTCTGAAAGATTGTTGATCCCATTCATATAATTTACTAAAAAAGAATATGTTATAAAAGCAAGGCTCCTATGACAAAGGAATCTTCCGCAAACTATATAAATTGAAGTGAGTTCATGTCAAAGGTAGTTATCGTCAATTCATAAAAGTATCAGTTAGTTATCTTGCGAAAAATGAGATGGTTCTCTTTAGATGGACACTTAATGTCTTGTATGTATTCTTTTAGCGGTATTGTTTTACGGACATTTGGAAAAAAGTCGATTACAGGTAAAAGGACGTACAGTGCTCTAAACGTTTGTATCGATGTCACGTATGCACCAGTAATTGAGGTTACAGTGATCAGTGGTAATGATTGAAATTCGAATGGACGATCGGTAAGCAATAAGCAATGTTATTTCAATGGCGTTCTCTCTTGTGGGATAGAGCTAAAAGATTGCAAAAGAACTAGAGTTATTTGAAAAATGAAAATCTGGGAACCAGAAAGCAGTGCAACTCTTATGTCAATACAGCATTGCTCGTTGACTGAATGCTTTTTAAGTCACATCGCATATAGGCTTATTGAAAGACGAAAATATCTTTTGTAAATCCGCTTTTTATGTTTATCACTTCTGGTGTATTTTCTTGCTTTCTGTGAAGTTGTATCAATTAAACAATCAAGTATCTAGCTATCTAGAGTATATTGCATTACTATCGAAAAACTATGATAAGTGATTTCTGTTTCTTTTCTTTGCCAGAATGTTGAGTATGGATGACGTACAAGACAAACACATCTGAAATGAGCATTCATCGATTTTTATGAGTATCCTGAACAACTGTGCTTCGAAGGGCTGAGTAAATAGTCGTACACTTTATCATTTACAAAAGTGATTTTGCATCAAGGGAACTGTCTGGAATGATCTTGCAGTCCATTCAGGAGAGAGAGTGATATGATCGAAGGTTTAAATGGGCTTAACGGTCAATGCTTTCAGGACCTCAAGACTAATAATATGAACTCGGTGTACAATTATGTTTCATATGACTCCCACAATACTAGATCAATGTTTATAAGCCACTTGCGTTCGATATACAAAAAGGCCTTGATTTTGTTTGTGTTCTTTCTTTAGAACTTTCAATATATCTGTGGTTAGCAAGAAGACTAATCATTATTTGTGATCAGTGTGCTATCAGATTGATCTCTGCTGAATGTTCAAAAAACACAATTTTGAAATCATGCACTATGATGGAAAACTAGGCTGGATGAATCAAGATATTGTCATTCACTGTCTTCGTGTCATGCACGTCCTTCATGAAACTGTGGACTTTGTCATTTCGAAGAAAACAGAAAACAACCCCTATTACACTCAATCAGAGTACAACCTACACATTAAGGTGCAGTTGGCTGTATGGTCTACTCTGCTATGTAGAAATGTATATACAGAAAGAAAGAAGAACGAAAAAACAAGAATCGATGAAAATAAACGCACTTGATTTTGTCCGTGAGAAAATGAACTCTTGTAGTTCTTGTTACGCTTCGCTTTGCTTTACTATTTACTTGATTACGAAAATCTCTGCATTTCTAGTTGGAACACTTTTCTCTGATATTTCATCTATTATCATTATAAACATATATATATATTGAACAACCACAGATAACTGGCCGAATGAGAGAAGCGTATCATTTTTTAAGAGTTTACTTTTCTGAATTTATGTTAGTGGCTACTATTTTTAGTATAATTTTATTACAGTCGTCTCTGCTCTGAGCTATCGATAAATTGGAAATGAAAAGGATTGACTTCTTTTTTGAAATCCCAGGTATTTAATGGGCATTATTTTGACCGTCTTGATTACGCACATCTAATAGTTTGAAACGTTAAGCTCTAACACTAATTTATTTACCTATTAATAACACTATGATTGTTTTTCTTTTCCAAACACCAATGTTCAAAACGCGTCTGATTTGATATTTGAGAAAACAACCGATCGAATTTTCTTTTGTGCAATGCACAATAAATGAAAACCAGTGATGAGATCAAGATTTCGGGATTTGAAATCTCGATTTTTTTCTAAAATCTTTTAGTCTTCTCTAGAAAAGTGAGAGAATCTTGTTTAGTTCTCAAAGAAAATACATGCTTCGCTGATTCTAACGAAAAGTTACAGCTTTTTTTTTCTGTCGTACTTTCACCTTGAACGATGAATGAAGCAGAGATAATTAAAAAAACTAAGATCAGTTTATTTCTATGAAAATAAAAAAAAGATATTTATACATTTACTAAAAACAGTACTCAATCAAATATCACACAATTCTAATGTTTGTAGTCAATACCAAGAGAAAGAAGGAATTAAATTCAAACTGTTTTAATACACAACGAGAAGAAAATAGTGATAAACCATATGCACTTGTTCTTTCTCAGTAAATACAATATTTGTCTAATCAAGTTTTAATGAATCCCTCATCACATTTAAATGGAAAATATCCATCGATAAAATTATTATCCGATGTCATTAAATTTAATAAGTTACATTTGTCATCATGTCACTCAAAACGCCTATAAATAGATTATCACCAATCAATAAATAAACTGATATTAAAATTAGAATCCCCATGCATGTGTAATATGCATGCAGTTTTATGATTCGTGAAGTATTCTCAACGTTTTACGCGCATTCCGATAAATCTCATTTTTATGTTGTCATACGAATATAGCCATACTTCAATACAAGAATCAGACTTACCATATGACATATATACAGTGATGCACCATTTATACAAGATGTGCAACGAAAACTAACTTAGAAAAGAAACAAGAGTAAATTCGAAAATCAATCATTTTTTTGTACTTCGTAACCTGCTATCATTGAATTGTATATTATAGAAACTTGTTTGAATTGGTCTTTTTTATGTTAACAAAAGAGAAAAACTTCTGCAAATGAACATCTCTTCATGTTCACGATACCAACATCGTTTTTTCTGATTTCATAACATAATAGAAGATTTAAATAGTGTTAGTGGTACTAAATGAAATATCATTTTATACAGTAGAAAACGATGACATAAATTTATACACTAGCTATATAATACATGGCTTTAAAAATTGGCGTCAATACAATGTATTCTACAATCTTTCTTTAAAACGGAAGATAGTATTATTCGAGTTTTCACAAGTCACCCCCGTTTGAATCAGTGTGAGTGCTGATTTCTTCTACCTTCCGTTGATTTCGAATGACGATTTGTAAACATAATAAAAATTTATCCAGAAAAATTCTTCACACATTAACAGTTTTCAAATGTTCAGGTGTATGTTAAATCGGTGCATGTGATTCTTTCACTTTACCTGTTCTACTTTGATACTTGCAAAAATTTTAAATGCATGTAAACCATTTCAAATGAGTTATTTAAAATACAATCGATCATTTTCAAAAACAAAAGATTACTCATTTGAAAGTCCACTCAAACTTTGATCGAACACAAGAATACAAAAAAAGTGATGTAGTTGATCAAAATCAAATTCGACTGATACTAATTGTTGTGAAAATAAAATACTTAACAAGAAGAATAACGATGCATGATTACATTACGTATCGAGATATCCCATTGATGTTTTGTAACACCAATAATTCTGTTTCTGAATTCGAGATTCTTGGAAGTATGTTTTTTTCCTTTTTCATAATATTAAAATATTGATTCAATACCAGCTCTAAATTATGAATTATGTTCAACTTTAATGAGTAAACCTGTTAGATATTGTCAAATATTTGTTGTCTCCAAGTATCGAGTGTATTACAAGTATGATTCAATATTTTATAAACATCCACACATGAAATATGATTCAAATTATACATCAAACTCATCTGGTAATGCTTGTATTCGTACACGATCGAAAGCCTCGTGTTCATTGAGATGTTCAAGTCATAGTAGTCTCACGCAATAATGAAAACGAAAGCATGCTAGTTTTTAACATTCAATTTCATTCTTGTAATTTATTTGTACCAGTCGAACTTAAGAAAATATTGTTTGTCACTGAACCGTTTTGAAAAATCTATAAGTAAAATTATAAGAATTAAAGAATTGTTCTAATACGATGTCGAAAAACTAGCAAGTTAAATTTGATTCACTTATAAGAATTTTATTATTCTTCTTAACTAATCCGAAAAAGATTATTCTTTTCAATGTTGATTGGGATGATGATCTTTAACTACGAAGAATGCTTATCATAAAAAAATATTCAATTATCTAAGTCTGGTGATTTGAAATAATTACATTAAGATTTGTAGAAAATTTTCAATTCCATACGAATAGTTTGTTTTATCGTTGATACGAAATATGCTGGAAAAGTTCAATGAAAACGGCTTAGATTCCCATTCAGAATTCAGTCACATTTATTTCTTTCTCTATATTGATTCTTCCACATTCAATATTTTAACGTAAAAATATGAATGCATAGGCACAATCTTGGTAATACAATTGTGACAAGAAGTAATCAAAATAGACATAGACAAAATCGGACAGAACTTATCGCGGACACGATGCTCAAGGGAAATATCATTATGATAACTCTAGGAGAACCTGAGTATTCTTAAATTTGAGTCTCAAAATATCAATGTATCGGATACTGATTTCACACTTAGCTAAAATGAAGTTCTTTATAATATGAAATAATGGTAAAATTTTTCGCGCTATTTAGAATCTCTTAATTCAGCAAGACAATATTGAAATATCTCGATAGAGAGAAATGATGAGGCACATGAATGATACAGATGGAAGTATACTGTAGGAAAATTATTCTAACACGCTATTGAACATGAACCAAAATCGATAGGGTACAGTGGATTTACCGTTTATCATCGACTTAGCCCTTAAAACAATTCGAGTCATTTTTCAGTTCGATATTGAAGGTGAGTACCTACGAACAACTGAAACTACATTCATATTTGCTCATGAAATTTATATGAAATTCAATTATATTTGAAAAGAAGTTTCTTGATTATACGAAACTGACAATATGCATACAGAAAAAAAAATCTATTGAATATTTTTAATTTGATAAAAAACTGAAAGAATCAAAGATTTTGTTTTTCTTTAACTTGGAATAGATGAATTCGAATGACATCAAATCAAAATCATCATTCATTCTTGTGTTCCAAATCGAGCAAGTTTTACGATTTATTGCACTCTAATAGCTCTATCTCTAATATAGGAGTATGAAAGAACGAAAGAAATACTTCTGTATTAGGAAGCATCCAATCACTTGGTATTATGAATTATTGATTCAATCTTCTCTCGACAGCCAAAGCGACGAAATTTCGCCACTAGTATATATACATATAAAATCTGTATCCGACAAACACAAACACACAGATATGTGCAGTAGCGAAGCATACTCTTTAACAGACTGATATTCTGATGTCAACACTTTCGATTTTATTTTTCTACGCGTCTACAAACATATGAATTTCATGAATATTTGCATTTGAACATCACTAGTTGTTCAAATAGTAAATTCCATCAATTAAGACTAATATAATACAGCACTGTTCAATCTTAATGTTGAAACAGAAGTAAGGAATCCAATTAAAAA
Organism: Rotaria macrura; assembly: GCA_900239685.1. NCBI lineage: Eukaryota > Metazoa > Rotifera > Eurotatoria > Philodinida > Philodinidae > Rotaria > Rotaria macrura. Next base: position 66,353 of record OENT01000016.1, read on the forward strand.
CATCAGTGGAAATCTTTTGAAGAGAAACAAAGTTTCAAGTAGCTATGAATACTTCAATATCTATCATGTTCTTTATTCGGTGATAGTTAACGTTGTATTTGTCATCCATAGGAAATTAAAATCGTATCCTTTGTTGATATTGATCATAGAATAACGTAGCAAATAGACTCTAGTTTACTTAGGTGGCGATATGAATGATAATGTATTTAAAATATTTAATATTTTATTCTATTAAATTAGATTTCTTAGTCAGTTGAAGAAAATGGGAAATCTAACAAATAAGAACAAGAAACTTAGATGAATGTCTTAAGTTTATTTCCATAATAAAAGAAGCTTTGTTTTACATACAAGCAAAACATCAATAATAAATTGCGTTCTATAAGTGTATCAGTTATATATTTATAATTTCTTCCAAAATGTTGATCGATAAAGTAGTAACCATATTGGTATTATTGTCAAACATACAACATCCACTGTCCAAGTATTAAACAAATGATAAGTTGTAAAATACGCATCGAGATCGTTGGAAAATTGAACGAAATCTGGAACAATCAATGTACCTGCTATTAATATACGTGTTAAATAATGATAAAGAGCAAGAAACACTAATGGATTAAGAAATATAATGAACAAAATTCGAGAACATAATTTAATAAACCAATGCTCTAATTTTGAAAATCCAGCAACCATATAACATGGCATAAGGAAGCATGCCGTAAGAAAAGCCATTGAATAATTTAATAGAGAAAGACAACCTAATAAAGCTGATCCCATTAATAAAAGAATGAATTGAAAATAATCGAATTGATTTATATTTGACCGATATCGACTTAAAATCAATGGACTTATAAACATGGTTAATAAACTAACACATAATAAAGACAATTTTAAAGGTATCCATGTGAATGCATATGATAAAACAAGACATTGCAATAATTCAATAAATAGGGGTGTGTGATCAACATAGAATTTCATTGTACGACCATGTGTACTAAACGAATTTGTTGATGACGGATGAAAAAATGACATATAAAGAACAAGCGAACGAATCAAAGCTGGTAAAACAATTAGACCAAGTGGAATCATATATGTTGCAATGGAAACAAAATTTCGATGATTTATATGTAGATAAAAGAAAAATGATTGATGAAAACGTTCAAGTAAATTATTTAAACTACGAATAAAACCTAAATAAATAAAAAAAACAAGCATTGTACAAACATATTGAATGATTAAAATAGGTGAGAATTTACAGGAATGGTTATTTATCAGATGAACTTCGTTTTACATTATATTTTTCAACAAATATTACTTCAGCACTCTTCACGGCTTTACTTATGCATGATATATGATCGGATATCAAAGACAACGAGAGGATGGGAGTAATTTATGCACGAGACAGAAATGAAACAAGAGGCTTTAAGCGATTTCGACATTTATCATAACCAGAAACTGATTATTTTCTCTGACAAAGATTTTGATTGCTTGTGCTTAGCTAGTTTTGTATACTAGCTCGAAATTTGAAAATGTGGCTTTCTTTTCATTAGAAGAGAAAAGCAGAAGCTAGGAGTTCCTCTAAAGTCGTACATAAACAGACTTTGTTTGTTTTTCTTTGAAACATATCACCCAAAATATTGCCCATACTGCTAGTGGAAAGACGTAATATCCAGATCATAAGTTATCCGATGCGAAAAAATATCGACAGCTATCCAAATATGTTGATTATATTGAGAACATTAGTTTTCCTTATTAATTGTTTGAATTCGCATCAACACCAATCGAATGAGCGCAGTGTCAACTCTAAAGCCACTGCCTACTTGAAGAGGTTCTCGCACTAGCTCTTAATATTGTTCGATCGAGTTTTTGACATTGGAAACTATGTGTGAAGCGTGATTAGAACAAAATAGATGGTGTTCAGATTAATTTTGTTTTCAGTTTCTTTAAGAAACTAGATCAATATGACAGTTGACTTAATCACTTTGGATGACTTTATACCAATGATTTGATTTAGAAACTTAGTTATTGTGATGTAGATGTAAATTTTTAGACTTGTGTATTTACTTAAAATAGATGACATTTAAATAGTGAAAATTCTTCGTATGATCTTGCGATGGCAGCAACACATCACTTTCCACTGATATAGAAAAAATTGTTTAAAACTTAATTTTCAAAGATAACTAGAGGCATTATTTCTCTCTCATTCTACTCCAGTAGAGTTATTCTATATACGAATAGTCAATATCCATAAAAAAGAATGAATGTTTATAACAAAACATAGGAGCATGTCGTATTTTATGATTGCTATGATTCGAACCCAAGTGTTAAAATCCTACTGTGTTATTGAACTTGGCACAAAGAGAGTACGCAAACTTCTCCAACTATATTTCAGCATTCTTTCTCCTTTATTTTTCACTATTTAAATAGCTTTTACTTCGTATCCTCTCCACGCTATGAAAAACGTCAGGTTTTATATAATTTTTTGTGAAAAAATTTTTAAAATAGGTCTTCTAATAAAAAAGACCTGCGATTATGAGTTGTCTTGTGACGTGATGTCCCACACTTGATGAAGATAGGATGATTTCAGTACAGGAAATTTGAACAATCACATTATCAAAAAATTATTTAAAATAAAATCGGACGATTCTAAAGTTGTACGATATTTCAAAAAAGGGCTATGTAGTGACTGTAAGAAATAGAAGAGTCTCTATCGAATCTCCGATGAATTTCAATTTAAGAATGAAACCTGTTTAGAACTAACTTCTTATATGCTTAACTTAAGAGCTCAAGTTCGGTGTTGATTAAGGTGATATTTTTACTTGAATACTATAAGAAATAACAGCCAATTCGGTTTATTGTTTCTGCGAAAGACGAAAATAAAAATGGTTCGAACTCTTCCGATCTGTATGCGTTTAAATCTTGACAGTGTAAAGATTTTGACGCATTGATTTGTAGGTACAGAAATGAAAGGTCGAGTCATCTGAGATTTAATCGTACTCTGAAATTCTCGAAAAAATAAGTATCTTTTATCTTTTTATCGACGTTTCTCAGAGAAATCGTAAAGTAAACTTTATGAGATATTAGAAATAGGTAAAAAGACAACACTAAGATGAGCTTTACTAATTGCATACACAATTTAATAAATGATTTCAAAAACAAAAGATAAAAAGACATTGTAAAATAACGTCAAAACTACTAGAAAATATACCAAGTAGAACTTAAGCAAACATTCGAATGTTCCCTTTGTCACTTACATATTCATGAAGTATTTGATTAATCGTTTAAAAAGCGTATGTTCTCTGGACTAGTCAGGCAGTTGAAATATTCTTTTCAAAGATTCTAATTCGAACTAGAATCGTTTAGCCTCGATTGTCAAAACGCAACTTAGGGGTGCAACAAATCTTTAATGGATTTGGGATTTGTTACCAAATCTCTGAGGTTTGGACTTGGATTTGGTTTCTGGATTTGGGGTATAGTTAGAACTGAGTTCCTAGCTGTGGATTTCGTCTATATTTGGATCACAGGACTGTTTATATTACTTCTTTCAGCTTAGATTTGGGATTCGGGATTGGTGATACGTTTGGAATTTGGCGTTTGGGTCTGAGATTTGGATTTGGACTTGTGATTTGTTTCCGATCTAACATCAGTCAAATTTTGTAGTCGTGCTACATTGAAACCAAATCTCAATCCCAAATCCAAATCCCAAACACAAATCCTACCCAAATCCTAATCATAATGATACCGGCCAAATCCCAAATCCAAATCTAAGATACAAATCCAAATCCAAACCCAAATCTATACCAAATCTAAACAACTTTATATCACCCTCTAAGAATTAATACTCTTCTCTCCCTTCTAAGACTTTATATTAAAAATTCTCATCAGATTTGGACAATTTAAGACCAAGCCCAAACCCAAATCCAAATCCAAATCTCAGCCAAGAACAAATCCAAATCTATTTGCACCAAATCCCAAGGCCTTGGATTTGTTGCACCCCTAACGCAACTGGAGTTTGCTGCGTATTATTTCTTATTCGATCTCCCGAAAAACCTTTGCATGTGATCACGAGCCACTCAGTGCAATATTAAGCCAGTTGCAAAACCTCTGCATATTTGTCTTCAAGGTGTGTGAAGTATGCAGAAAAATTCTTGCATAAAATGCATACTATTCAGAATCATGTAATGATATTATTCGGTTTCAATTCACTCTAGCAAGGTTTCACACATAAATTCAAAATCAGTTCTATTCGCACAATGACCATTCTATCTGGTATAGTCACTGGAGACTCATTTTTAGAATATCGTACTACTGTAGAATGTTTCAATAGTTTTAGTTAATTATTTTTTAATAGTGTGACTGTTTTTCGAGTTGCAATCTCACTAACCCATGTAAAAGATCAAATATTGTTATAATATTTTTCTTGGTCAAACAGTGGATACGTCTCAAATTCAAAGTAAGATACTAATTAAATGAGTTTTAGTTCTTAATCTGCACTATCATTTAGTTGATATAAACCTTTTTTCTTCGTGAATCGTTTGTTTTTCATTAGATTCTTCTTTGTTTTCAATTATTTTTATAATTTATTAGGAAAGAAATCACTTCGGTTAGGGCTAGCAAAAATATTGATAAAGTGACAGAATCAATGATACAACTAAAAATTATATCGAAGTTTATTGTTTACGATTGAATATTGCTCTTCATCATCGAATTAGCTTACGTATCTACTGATGTCGTGAAAGATATTATCTAAGATCTTTTGTTAGAAAATAGATAAGAAACGCTATTTTCCATTAGATCGTTCATCGTGAATGAACGCGTCTCAAATTAAAAGCCAACAAACTTTATCCTTGTTTGGATAATTTCTTAATAAATTTTACTTATTTTCTTTCCTATTTCTTAATACGGTACTTGTCCATGTATCTAACTTTCTTTCTTCATTCATATATCATTTACAAAATGCAATAGCATCAAGTTTTTCTTTCGTCACCGATTGACACGGTTTACCTTACATAGATTTTCTCATGCAAACTAACAATCATAATAGCAGCTATCAACAAACACTATCTGAGAATGCTCATAAAATCTTTCAGTTTTAGACGAGCTTGAAAAAAATAATGAGACAAAGGTACGTAGGAACTCTAAATAGGAAATTATTTCCAACCCTCTTCATATTCGAACTGTAGTTGTACTCATATAGGTACTACTAGTAGTTGTATATTTCTTGGTAATTACAGTAATTTTTAATACTCAAATTATGCGTAGCTTCATTGCAATCATGAAAATTAGAATCCCTACCACCATAGAGAACTAAAACATGTTTTAGTTGTGGATTATACATATACGTAAAATGTATCATATATAACTTATCGACAACGGGATAAAGTGGAAGGACATTATTTATTATTCCGTTTATTAAACGATTCATTTTTTTTTGTTTCCTTTTTATTATTCGAGTTCAAAACAGTTATTGTCTATCTTTCGAGAAAACCTCTTTCTATTCCAAGTCTATAAACTATTAATCAGTTTGCTGTTCTTCCTCGATGAACATTATCTATGAACTATTACTCAAAAATAAAAGAAAAGTAAAAATATGTTTTCACTTAAATCATCGTTTACAAATTTCCCGTTGTCTACCAAAAAGAATCTTCACGTATGTAAAAGAATTTAAATACAATGAATATTAGATACCTACCTTCAATAACATCATCGAAAGCTCTTATTGAAATTGGAGAACTTTGATATTCATGATGTTTATCTAAGCTGCCAAAAAGCGTTATCATTTCAATGCGATAATGTAAAAATTGTCCATGTACGCCATCAGATATACCAGTAGCTAATGTTAGAACATTCAATAGTAATGTTCGTGTTGATTTGATTATATATTTAGTAAAAGGTTCATTGGTTGATAAATCAACATAGGTACGATACAATGTAGTTGCAATCGAATTTTTGTCACATAAATGTACGATTGTATTAATTAAATCAAGATTCGGTAATTGACCATTGATACCATTATGTCGTAAATCAATCGAAAAGAATTTTTCATCTGGAAATTCTAATGCTAATCCAGCTTGTATTGAACCAGCATGAGCATCCAGCAGCGATGATTGTTGATTATAATTGAAATAAGCATCCAACCATACACGTGTACCATGTTCTTGTGATGCAGGAAAAAGAAGAATAATATCTTTTGACATATACGGTTTACGGTGGAGTGCCAAACCAATAGCTAATGTATGAGCAATACCTAAAATTTATTTTATTATGAACTTAAATGAATTCGATTATTTCTATGTACGCACCGAATATATTAGCTTTAAGTTGTTCTAATTTTGTTTGAGTACGGACATGTAATGGTGCTACTAGAATAATGGATTCTGTTGATGCCAATCTGGGTGCTCGTACTATACCATAAATATTTTCCTCGTGTTTATTAGATGAATTTTTTCCAACATCTTGTTTGTATGCCTCAATACCATTTTCAATTAATATCGATTGAATGACATCAGCTATATTATTATTTTTGAAACCTGTTCGTAGTTGTACACTAAGATGACGAATATGCTCAGCAGATAGAAATAAATCACTTGAAAGAAGTCCAGGTGACAATGCATTTTCAGATAAGTATGTTCGACGACTAACAATAGGCGAGGTCAAGTATAAGAAAACCATTAAACCAATACAATATAAACAAGAATATACTTGAAATTGAAATTTATAGAAATTCTGCGGTATATCCCGAGACAATAAATTGCTTAGAAGAGGCATCTCTGAAATAGGAATAAAAAGAAAAATAAACGTTGATGTAGTCGAGATATTTGTTTCGTTGATGCTAAATTTTTCGATCAATAGATATTTGAAAAAGTTCAATCATTGAAAACTTTATAATGTGATGACTAAATCTTTATAGCAGTACTCTCTTTTTTTGTCGCTTTATTGGAAAAAAATTGAATGGTTGCTTCGAGTATCGAATGAAAAGAGAACGAAGTTTTACAAAGGTGGCTGTTAAGTGATGAACATGAAAAATGGCGAGCACAAAACAACACAAAAATACTAAAACAAACATTAATCGTTTGTTATTCTACATAATGGAAGTACATCATTTTGGAAGCCATATAAAAAATACTTTGTATTTAAATAGGTGTGTTATTTTTTTTCTTTTTTTTATAGCTTGGCAATCATGGATTTAAGTGATACCCATGTTCCATTTATGAATCAATCAGGCATATTCGATTGGGAAATAGATCGTTTAGAGGCTGAACATCGTGTTCAACTTTTTCCACCATCTATCGCATCTATACGAGGACCACCATTATATGGTGCTCCGTCGACTGGAACCAATAGAATTCATAGTGCTCCATTGATTTGTCGGCCAGATCTTCATACAGATCATGTTTCCACAATTTATACGCTACTCCGACCAATGCCTTCATCTTATCATTGCCTGCTAGATCCATCTCGACGACTTTATCCAAGGGCTATTCTTGATGAACTGGGTGATAATGTTACAGTAAGCCTTCCGGGTCTTTCACGTTACGATCGTGATCCACCCTTAACATTCGACTTGCCAAAATTAAATGGTCCATTAAATAAGGAACAACCTCATTATACTTGGTATCATGATAATGAAACCGAAATAGGCAAAATATTCCCTGAGAATTACTGGAATCGACATAAACTTGCAGGCACATCACCATCTGCTTATCTTGTACCTACTGTACTTTAAAACATAAAATCATTTTAAATATTGCCCTAATCCATAATCACCTTCAGCTTTTTTACACTAATCTTTTATTTTTATATTCATATGCACATGGTTTTTAGATTATGAATGATAGCCTATGCATTCCCCCACCATGAAGAAGTCAATATGTTGAATCATCATGATCGATGATTGACGGATTGATACATTTTCATGGTTGAAAGCTTGGCATTCTGCAGAAAGTCAATGGATATTGTCATCGTACAAAAATTTCTTAATGTATATCACGTCATGTTTATTTGAAATATAAGTTTCTTTGTTCGAATTCATTGTCTACATAATTTGATACGCAATCATACTAATTGAAAAAATACAATTGAATCAACTTTAAGATCAGGAACAACATTATGATTGTACATGAGATAATTTATCGCTATCTACGATAGGGTCTAAATCAACATGTAAAGTGTCTGTACACATCATAGCTTGTCAATTGTCGTCCACTTGGTTGACAACATATTCTCAATAAAAAGATTTCGCACAATATATTTACTTATTTTCCCAACATTTTGATGTTACTGAAGAATAGATCAGTTATCAAAAAGCATAGAAGCTACGAAAAGACTAATGTTTTACATTCATTGAAATATATTTTTGGCTCTCTTATTTTATGGAGAAATCAAATATCTATCAATGCATAGATTCGAATTAGTAAGAAATCAAATTATGCGAGCATCACTTGAAAATCACTTTTTAATCTGCCGTAAGATTTTTTAAATGCAAAAGAAAATTATTTTTTTCCGGAATTTCGATCTATATATGTAAAAAGTGTTAATTATTTATTGTGATAGACAAAAAGAAAGTAAACTTGGTTTATGATAGAGCAAGACGTATTTAATTTTTAAAACTATCATTTAAATAAAACGTTTCTATGGTTCGTTTCGATTGAATCATAAAACTAGAATATACCACCAATTCCCTAATAACATCACAATTACTGTCCATGAAACAACTACTTTGAATAAACCGACTTTTAAGTCTGATAAAAGTTCGAGACATGTAATCTCTCTTCCAGAGTATAGAAGATTTTTGTTCTAACGAACTCGTTACTCTTGTGGCCTTCGACTTTTACAAGGATGAAAAATTGAGGTAATAACGTAGTGAAAATATTCTTTTACATGCAATTTATTTTGAATCATTATCTAACGATGGTTTTTTCACCGATAGAAAGAAAATATGATGTTTTAGTATGGTTTCTTGTCGTGTTTACCATAATGCATTTTATGACATGTAAAATAAATCAATGTGAAGAATAACATCATTGCATGGATGTGGCAAAGCATTTGATCTCCATATCTACACTAATGAGTTCAATACGCTTCAATAAATATAAGTTATCAGTAAAGAAAAAAAAATGAAGTTTTTCTTCACTTTTAGTGTCAATAGAACATTGCATGAATGAAGAGATCACTGTTAAGATCGTAGTATTCAACAAGGATTTAAATCAATCCTCATATATTTCGGTTATGTTTAAGCGAGGCAAATTATTATTCGAATTCACTCAAATTATTATTTTCCTTTTCTAAACTTTTTTTGTTGATTTTATCAAAGAAAGTGGAGAAAAAGTTGTTTTTTACTGCTTGATGTGCTCTTTATAGTTTTCACTTTTTACCTTCAAAAAAATAAACTAAAGTGATTCTTGTAATCAAAATAGAACAATGAATCACAAAAAAATGCATTACTTTTATTTCATACTCACGATTTTCTTACAATTGAATAGAGAATATGACAATTTCATGAGATGTAATATTTCTATTAATCTTAACATATTCGCATATTCACCCCTCGAACATGTGTTATTGCTTGACAAAAAGCAATCAATAATAAACCCGTTCGTATAAGGTGTATTCAATAAGCACGACAATTATGAATATTTAACAGTTAATTGTTATAACTTTTAGTGTTTGTATTTTTAAATGAGAGTAAATCGAATATTGTTGTTGCATAAAATACTCGTATTAGTATATTTAAGATCTAGCTTACTGATGACAAATTAGTGTTTTGATATTTTGGTGCGAGAATTTTTTCAAAAATCGTTCAACCACCTTTCGATTTATTTGATGAAAAAAAAATTTCTTCATCGGGATCCATATTCCTCCACCAACTTCGGGACATGGTTTTTCATGCTGTTCTTGATGCATTTCATATAAATAAGATCAGTGTCATTTGGATAAGTTCAATAGTCATGAATCGAACTATAATGAAAAGCTGTTCAAATGCTCAATGTTTTTAGAAGCCTGAATGTAAATATTATTCTTTTAGTAAATAGAACACCCTAGAGGTTTTAAACAGACCGCTAAGTCCGTCACTTGTATCGATTTGAAAATTTTTGCTTGTATCTATAACAGACAGGCTAGAATCAGGTAGGTCGATAGTCCTAATGCTCTATTTTGTTCTGTAGTTTCTTGTCTGTTATTATTATTGTATTCGGTCGAAAAATGTTCACAGGTCCTGAGACGCCTCCGAAACGTGATCTGTTTGGGCCTCTGGCATAGAGCCCTGCAGGTTGTAGATAACCTGCCCTGCCCTGCCCTGACAAAGTAGGTTACGGGGTACTTGTCGCGTAACCTGTGACCTGCAACTAATATTATGTAATAGATGTAGTCGACCTCTTTCCAGAACTATTTGATAAGAAAACGCTAAAACTAAAAGTGAATAAAAAATCAATTTAGATTGGTTTCAAATGCATTCAATAGAAATAAGAGATATGTGCTTTAGTAGTATAGTTTTTGTGTTTATGAACATCTAAAATTAATTCTATTGTACATATATTACTTTTCTGATTTTCAGCTTTATTATTTTTATTCTTTTGTCCATTATTATAATGACTTTATCGTCGGAAAGGATAAAGACATGTTGCACTATCAATAACATGCTCTAGCATATATTCTTAAGACGATCATTATGAATAACTTCATATTAGAAATTCCTGCAAGTTCGCCTACATCAGAGCGTGTTTGTAGCTCATCAGGTCGAATATATGAGAAAAGAAGACAATTTTTAGATCGCGATATTGTTAACGATATTTTAATGATAAGAAATTTTCGAAATGAATGATCTCATGCTTTTTGTTTTGGAATTGAAACAAATTGAATGAAATTGTATAATATAATCATGTGAAAGTTCGAATTTTTCTCAATTATAAAAATATACAGGGTAAGGCAGGTTACAGGTTACGAAAAAATGTTCCAGGCCAGGACAGGGTATGTGAAAAAATTACAGGGCAGGTCCAGGTTGACAAAATCTTGTAACCTGCAGCCCTCTACTCTGGAACTCCGAGCTAAGTTCATATCAACGAGAAAGTTTACAAAGAAAATAATCTACATACATTTGTATTGCGAATCAATCATAGCACGTTATCTGATTCAATATAATATGTTGTTCTTTTACGAGAGCAGTTGTCAACAGTTGAGAAAAAATTTATACTGGTCACTATTCTTGGATTCTTTAAGCCAAATAAGTAAGAACTGATAAGTCTATAATTCGAATGATGAGATGAATGAGAAAACAGAATCATAGTTTTTGAAAGTCAGCCTTTATCATGCAACGTTCGGATGGTAATGTATATATTTGAAACTGTTTATTGAAAAACGACTACTTTAGACACTTTTCAGGTTGTTTTCAAGAATTCGGAAAGTAAATTAGTTCCTTTCTTATCGACATTGAAGTTTAAGTTTTTTAATGATATCATAGGAGAAAAGCGTACGATTATCTTTTTTCACCTGAGTGTAAATGTAAACATATATTTTTGTTTTGAATTTTTACCCATTTAGAATAAACTTAACGATAAACTCTTTTACTTAATCGAGATATTTGTTTGAAATATAAGTACTTTTTAAGAAACATTATCTTCTGCTAAAACTATTTGAATATTCTTATCAATAGATACATATATATTTTTCTGCTACGGTTAACCACCAACTTTCAGTAATGTATACTTGTGATCGTTTGATGATTGACATGAGAATTATTATACAAAAGAAGTCATTTCCAAATGTTCGATTGGCTCATTAATAGTATCCATTCTAAGAGATCTGACTATCCTCCATACTGATTTGCTGTTCATGCTTAATGTACAACAAGAAATTAAAGAAAGATTATCATTATAGATTTCCATTATTGTTAATGACATAACTGCTAATCATCAGTATGGTTAATTAGAATTTAAAAAATAAAATAATATCAATGAAGCAGCATCAGTTACGTTTCCTATACTATCTTAATATGTTCACATCATGTAATTTTAAAGAAAGCAATAGCGAAGAAAAATCTCTTAGCACGTGTTATATATATATATATATATTATTGTACAGAAATCATCTATATATTCGTTCGTGAAGACATTCGTCGTTATTTTTCTGTATTCTATTTGAAATTTTCACTATTAGAATGATGCTTGTTGGTCATACTCGAAGAGATAAGAAATCATATTACCAAACGAATTTTAATATACCGACTCTCATGTCATCATCATTGTCGATCCCTAAATCTTCTTCATCGAAAATTGTTCGAACTTCAAGTATACGACAACAAGCAATGATGAATGATGATCACGTACCTTATCGTTATACAACCGTTTGTTAAACTTAATTTTCGTCATATGTTTAAATTCAGTTCACTTAAACTTTAGGTTGTATTACTCTCACTAAGATCATCATTGGAAATAACGAATTTTCCAGATCATCTTGTCGAACGACGTTTTCTTGAGTACATATTCAAAAGATACGAACTTTTCCTCATAGTAATTTGTACACATTTAGTGAAGAAAACTACATTGATCTCGATCGAATGTTACTTGAAAAAGCTGGAAAATTCGATTTAAAATCATTTAACATGCGTAATGGACCAATAATGCCAAGTAGAATACATAAATATGATTTTTCTGATGTCTCAGTTATCGAAGTCAGGTTTCTTTTACCAATCGTTTTGTATTTTAATTGCTCACTATTAAACTTTTGTAGAAAGTAAAAACACGTCGTCCAAAAGATCCATTAACACCTCAACAAGTAGCTGCTCTCGCTTCAGTCACAACACGTTATCAACCAATAACATTATTACACACTCATAATATAGAATTACCACATGTTTGGATTGAAGATCATAGTTATCAACAAGAAAAAGTTAATTCATCTCGACATCATCAACCACCACAACCATCGATGCCTTATCAAAGACAAAATCCAAATCAATGTGAACTCTTTACGAATCACATTAAATCTCTTTTACCAACGTATCAATCAGCAGTTGAACAGAAAAAAGATGATATCATTGATAAACAAACACATCCTATTCCAATTTTACAACGACTATTCGACGCTCAACGTGCTCAGAAGTAAATGAAAATATTCATTTTACATGTATTGAAATTGACATCTTCTTATGTTCAGATGCGAACAAACAAAAATCGATTCATTACAAATGGCAAATATTGTAAGTAATCTATCGTACTAGAATCAGCAACAGTATTCGATTTAGTCGAAACAACAATCAACATCACCTTTAATATCAACGCCAAGATACGATGAACAAGATTCATCGACATTTTACACGCCAACAACACCCAAACAATTAAATTCGAGTACAGCACTTGAACGACTTGTTTCCATGGCTCATACTAATAAGGTATTCATTATTTGTTTTTGGTAAACTTTTTTATTTACGTCAAATATTTTACTATCCCTTCAGACGGTTAACAAGCAAAACAAAGTAAATTAGTTTTTCATCTTTATTGATAGTGATTTATATCATTAGGTTGATTTTACTGAGCCGCAATGTTCATCAACAATGGAAACACCATCTACACCAAGTATTCCTCTCAGTGAATCAAATCATGCTGGTTGTTACAATAAAGAAGATAATGAAACATCGAATTTCTATTCGGCACCGCCATCACGTATGTCTGATAATCGGTCTGACCTTCTCCATGTTTCTTCCTATCTCTCTGAGATCTATTTTCAATATAATTAGTTTATGAAATTCACACGAAGTTTTCGATAAATGTTCTATTAAGCGGAGTATATTATCTTCGGAAGTAAATTTCATGCATGCGAAACTCATCATGCAAAACCACTGGTTCATTTACTGCATCTTTTCACATGTACCGATTTATTTACAACTGATGTCAAAATACAATACCTGAGCTGTACTGATATCAATATGGTTTTCTTTGCCATTTTCGATAATAAACTCGACACTGAAGTCAGAATAGTTTTTTTTCTTTTGTGAAAATAGTACGTCTATCTATTTTATAAAACAAAACTTAGTTTCATCAGTCGCAAATAAAGCCATTTGAAATTAAATAATTAAAACGTTGACTAAAACCTCTAATCATATTCTTTACTAGTGAGCTAAAAAACTTTCCTCATAAGAATATCATTATGAACTATACATAACATATCAATAGAGTCTTTTCAAAGTTATGTTCTCACAACAGGCTGATTAATGACAGGAAATGAAAGCATAGATGTAACAACGCCGATATTTCTTGGTATGCTTTGGATAGTAGACATTTAATTAGGAGTCTCGATCAATTCATCGTAATATCCTAAGGAAACTGTTACAAACTAGAAAATATGCATAATTAAATTTCTTTGTTGTTGATACCAAAAATCTTAGATTAGAAACAGGTTTGTTCATTTTGTTTTGAAAAATCCTATTCCAAAAGAGAAATGTCGTCAATGAATTTGAAATCTTATGTTTTGTTCTATTTAGCTATTCAACAACACGATAGTCCACTGGACAATGGTACATTCAATAAATTATACTGCCCATTAGAACATTGGTTTGGTACTGCTATATACACAAATACTCATCCACGTATGCCAACGACTCATTTTTTATCACCATGCGATTTCGAACAGTGACATTTTGCTCGTTTTTATATTGTAGTTTCTTTTTCTTTTATCGTTTGATTGGTTTTCCTCTCATAGGTACAATCGTTTATTAGAAATCCATGCTTTGCCATGATGATTTGAAAAGACAGAAAAAAAAGTCTTTTATCTTACAGTTCAACAATACGTTTAACAGAAGATAGATGAAATGGATGGATTTTGAATGTTGAATCAAGTGCGATTTCCATAGATGATGATGAACGATACTCTTCGATTTTTGCCCTCGCTAAATGAATAGCAGCACTTTGATTAGTATTACTAAAGATAAGAGAATGTATATGTTTGCACGTGTTTCTTGAAAACTATCGAGTAAATACTTGATTTTATTGTTCATTTTACTTATTGAAACTTTAATAGGATTTCGATTTTTTGAGTTATTGATATGTAGTGGATATTGTTCGTGCTTGTCTATGTTTTCTCGTTGAGCTCTTTTGATCATACCTAATAGGATTAAATTTAAAAATTATGAAAGATATATTTTGCAAAAGAAAAAAAAATCCAAACGTCTATTCCAAATCGTTTTCCCGCACAGAATAAAAAAGATTATGACAGTAGCCAGAATGCAACAGACACCTATTATTAAGAGAGGTAATGCTTTATCTATCCCTATGTAAATCATAGAAATCAATATATGTGTACAGACATATCGTTAGCAATTATCAACTAGAATTACCGATGCGTTCGATGGACATTTCGACGAAGTTCTTCTATCAGTTAAACAAATTTTCTAGGCGCCAACACATATTATCTCTATCAAATGTTCTAAAGCAAGATACATAGACATATAGTATTTGAAATTATGCATATTTATATATTTCGTGTAGAACAAAACTGAAAAAGAAATTCATATGTTTACAACATAAAAATGGACATCAAGGACGAAATTGTTCTGATTTAATCGTAAAAGCCTGACGTGGTGGTGTAAAACGGTTGGTTTTCGAATCAAGAAATATATAAAAAGGTCGATCTTGATCATCAATACCTAAAGCGCCAATATTACCATCACGTAGTCGAAATGTTTTATCAAATTGCTTAAATTTCATATTGGTTGATAATAATGTCCATTCACTAAAATTATCTAATAGAGCACAATTCATATTTGTCGATAGTTGTAAATTATTATTCGTATCAATTGCCAATAGATAACATGTTTGATCGGGTGTTGATTGATTTAAAGGTTTCGATGTTAGAAAAGCAAGTTGGTTGATGAATTGTTGCTGTCGTTCTTCACCAATAGATTTCCATGTACTCCAGGCGCCTGATTTTGAAAGAATACGATAGATTAGTCCATTTTCAAAAACAGCAAAACAGTATCGATACGTTTGTCCCACATAACTACAAACTGGTGCTGTTTCATCACGTAAACGATCGGCTGGGCCACCTAATTGAGTTACTTGCCATACATTTTTGGATAGCTCAATATATTCTGTAAGGCCATGTGCTGAATTTCGAGCAAAACAATAAGTTTGTCTGTTAGTCGATAATTCATAAATGTAACACATCGGATCACCTGATAATGACGATGAGATATTATGTGCAGATAATATTTCATCATCGGCAATAATTCGACGATAGAACACATTTTGAGAATTACGCACATAGACAGCAACATAATTTACGTCCGTTAAACCAAATGCACTACCTTGATTATTATCACCTATATTTTCTATGCTATGAAATCCTTTTCTTGTAAATTGAGCAAGTTTAAGTGAATGTTGAGAATCTTGAATACTCAGTCCAAAACAATACTTCGTATCGTTACTATAAACAGATAAGAATCAGATAACATTCAATAAATATGTGAAAACCTCTCCGTCCGATCCTCTTCTTATGTTCGACTATCATCATACTTTGTACCAGTATCGAATACTTACAATAAAACACTCTAAGGTCACTACGCCTCGTTACTCTGTACCATAGATGATAATGTCTCCTCATGTTCGTAGTATTCATTTTATCAATATTCAAAAAAAAACGTGAATTGTCAATGAATCTTGCTCAGTTTTCCCTTTCGAAGTTTTTAGTACTATTATTACCGAATATTTCAATATTCAAACGAAAATACAACACGATCTAGTTTGACTGCCTAGTCAGTTACAGTTGATTTGAAACTGTTGAACTGGAAATAACAATGTCTTTTGTACCACCGATGTTTTTCTTTTCTACTGTAGCGTATAAAGCAAGACCAACTGATTTCATATGTATTGCTGTACGATCAATAATCATAGTTCAGAAAGATAAAGTGAATGACTTAATCATAGATATTTAGAAATAGACTATCAATTAATGACAAAGGCATTAATGTTTCGTTAAAAATCTAACAATATCAATAGATATCAGTACCTTTTCATTCAACTTTAATAAGAAAAAGCGGATGAATTTTTTTTTGTTGAAAGGAAGAAAATTATTATCGAGTGCAACACTCTCTACTTGTAGGGTACACAAAAATGAAACTAAAAGGCTCCATAAGATAACAATGTTCACTTTCGTCTCAACGATATCCATGCCAGAGAAGTTCAACTTAAAACAAAATAACAATGTGAAAATTTACTTGAAAGTACAACTAAGTTGTGGTAATTCTTCTAAAATTCTATTGTCAATAAGAAACCAATCAAATGAAAGTTCTTTATCAGTAATCGACCTTATTGTTACCATATGATAGAGATTACTAGTACCAAGAACAAGACATGTCGTGGCATAATTCTCATTAATACAATCGACAATGCGGCGAACAGTTGTTTGACCTTTATATGAATACAAAAATATGTTCACATGAGAAAAACAAAACAAATTAAAAATATTCTACCACAATTTGAATCTTTTGCCCAATAAATAGTTGCTGCACATACCTAAGTTAGCAAGAGATCGATTTCGATTTAAAGACAAGAAAATAAATAAAGTCACTATGATTTACACATATTTTTCTTGACACATCTGGTGGTTTATCACATACCAAACCGATCTCGCGATGACATTGATAATCAATATCGCAAGAATCATTGATTTCACCTTTTGGAACTTTGAAGAAAAAAAAGTAGAAACATATATATGTAACTCTTTGTTCGGATAGATTATAATCAAAAGTATAATAATTTGTCTTACGACATTTATCTTGTTGAGCTGACCAATAATGAGATCCTTCACAGAGACAACTCTTATTTTCATGCCATCCATACTCACACAATAGTCCATACTCAGTATAGCAATCGTACAAAAGATCACATGATTCTTTATATGTACGTTTTTTACCTACAGTCGTATTCGTTGTTGAACTAGATACAATCTATGTCATAGTTAAGAGAGTAAAGAAATGTGTTATTGGTAAAAATGACACTCTTATCCCACCGCTATTGATGCTTGCGCCGTACTCATTGATGCAGTTGATGTTGAACTGGCTATTAGTAAATTGATGAAGAATAAAGTTCAACAAACACAACTCACTTGTACTACTCAATCTAGGACTTGTACTAGTTCTTATTGTTGATAGACATGGACTTAATGGACACATTAGGTTCGTTTGATTAATAGCATATTTCAAATATGTCGTTGTGAAAAGATCCCAAATCAGTAATGCAATCGTTATGATCAAACACAAAGCAACGAACGCACCAATCAGATAGACCAAACGATACGAGAGCTCTTTCTATGGAGAACAAGTTTCACAAAAAGTACGAATATTCATTAAATTTACCTTAATAAATCTTTTCAACTGAGGCATTATCGAAAAGCAATATCATAGAATTCACCCTGTGTCATATAAAATGATGGAAGAAAAAGAGATCGGTATGCATCGTCAGGTGAAATGATTGTGATGAGTTGATTGACAGCCATAAATGAATGCCACTGCACCATTAACATCAGAGCTAAATCAATCTTTCCTATCGAATGATAAACATCATAATCTATCATTAGAATAGCTCCATCTCTAACATTGATTAACAGCAAAAACAAAGAGAAAACATCAATAGTTTGAATAATGATTCATAAATAATTGATAAAAATTGTAATTGATCATCATGGTAATATAAATGTTCATCTCCATGGTCATTGCATCACCGTACATGCCCCTAAAGTACTTGATACATGTATGAAAATTGAACATTGTAAAGAAATGATGTACTATTAGCCCGATGATCAAGAATAAGAATCATCTCAGCTAAATACTTGATAAGGAACGAACTACAGTTGATAGGAATTGTATGTGTGAGAGTAAAATTCTGACGATCTCTAAATTCATAAATTGACTTTGACAAGAAGCAATTGTTAAATTGAACAAGATCATTCATTGTAAGACAATCAGAAATAATGAAACGTATATCCATTCCATTCGTGGCACATTCCAGAGCGAATTCCATGGCTCATTCTTTCAGAATGCGTAAGTTTATTATCTGATAGATACACATGCAGATTATGGGCAACCGTAACTGTAACCTATTGCGGAATCATAATAAACTTGAACGACAAGACAAACTGTATAGGTTTGTCTTTTAATGACATCTATGAAATAGATTCCTTTATTGGATAAGTTAATTTTCGCGATATCTTCTGAGTGATTATTATATTTACATCTATAAATGTATATATAGATTATATATAAATGTATATATAATCTGGTTCTTGAATACATTATTTACGGCGGTAGACACAGGAGAGTAAATAGATAGAGGATAGATTATTAAGATAAACAGAGCAACCTGGCGGATATCGAGGTATTATGATTCTCTCCTTTTCTTCTTCTTTCTCTAACCGGCTGTTATCAATCGAAATTTCGTCGCTGTATTTGTTTCTTCGTTCGGCAATAAGATCGATCCTGTGTTTTTTTTGCATTTCTTCTTTCTTCACGTACAGAACGTGTTCATCTAAACAGTGAAATTATGTTGTCCTAATATAACTACGAACACATAATAGATAACTAAGTCTTCAATTAAAAACCAACTACCGAACTGGCTCCATCACTATATCGTGAAAATTCCTTACCATTGTCTATTAATTCAAAATCGATGTTGAATCAAGAAGAAATTCATCGTTACTTTAATCATTTAAGTGGTGCAAAACGTATTGAATTTCTGTATGGCCTTCTGCATTTATGTCAACCGTTAGAATTACGATACTTAGGTACATGTTTAGAAGAAATAGCGCGTAAAGATTATGAATATTTATATCATGCTGAACAGAAAACCAATCATATATCGACAGAAATCGTCCCACCATCATCATCAACATCATCCGTATCTAGTAACAATGAACAAAACAACCAACAAGTAGATCTTTCATCTGATGAAAAATTAGATTTCACTGATCAATTTACACGTGCTCATGCCATAGTTGATATTGGTAAGTAATTACCATCAATGATATAAGTATCATTCATTTTCAATTGTCAATTAGCTCTTCTTTGGGCAAAGAATCGTGCAGGTGCAATTCGATTATTTCGTCGTTTAAAAACAAGTGAAAGTGTTAAATTAGTTGACATACTACTTGAACGTGATGATCTGGATGAACGAACCATGGACGAAATACTAATTATATTTTGTTTAGCTGCTAATCATCCAGCATTCAGTTTTGATATGCGTTCACAAATGTCACAAATATTTAAAGAATTAGAAAAACGACAAAGAAAAATGAAACTACTACATACAACACATAGTAATATTAATGATGATGATACACTAGATCAATCTACATGTTCAAGTTATCATCTTGTATCTTCATCGATACAAAACTCGAATACATTAAGTGTGCATGCATCACGTATGAAAATTTTTGTTTTATAATATCCGGCAAAATAGACTATTTGCTCTTTCTAGCTCTATTGACTCGTTTAGCTGTTGTAAATTTTGATGTGGATACAACTTTGAATCGAGTATTAATTCGAGCTGATTGGTCAGATAATAATTCGACTCTTACTTGGAAAACTCCGAATGATATCCGTTCGTTTCATTTACAAGTATGTCTATCGGGAAAATGAATGCATTTATCAAGAATAGATTCGTATGACATTTAGAGTTAATTAGAAAAGCGAATCGTGTTATGCTTAAATGAAAACCTATAAATAAAATAATACAAGAGTGAATAATCCTATTGATTTCATCACTTTCGACTGACGATTATCCGTATCGTGTAGATTTTGGATAATTTTCGAATATTGTGAAAAAAGTTTGAATTCTTTGTTTCTTATTGAATAGATTATGCACTTGTATAGTAGTGTTTCATTTGACTGTAGCCGTTTCTTCAATAATACGAAAGAAACTAGTTTTCATATTTTGATTTCAATACTTATACAGCTTTAAATTATAAAGAAAGCAGATTACTATGATAGCTTTAGATTTTTTTGTTAAACCAAAATAAATCCATCGTAACATTACAGCAAATATACAATACGTAAACGTCACCATATTTTTCTTGTTATATCTTGATGAAATCATGGAATTGATTTCAAAAACTAGCATGAAAATATAGCATTGCGGCAATCGTATGTGATCGGCACAAAATTAATTTCGAGTATTCATATCTCATTGAATACTGCATAACGTACACAGATCCGAATCGAAAGTGACTTGTGAGAATTCGACGATATCTATCGTCATAGAAAACAATGTCTACTGATTACAGATAACTGGACTGATTTTTAGATTAGTTCATTTTACATATAAATCGATCAAGTTCTGTGATTCGAAAAAGAATAGTAAGTCGCAAGTCAAATTTTGAATAAAAACAGAATAAATCTATAAGAGTTTTACTATTCAAGAGCTCACATAAACCAATACCTTTCCAGCGGTTAATACAAATAAATGCGGTACTATTTTACTTTTTGATATTCTTGATTCATTCTATAAATGTTCTCCCGTTAGGCTAATCAATACTGAAAGCAATCACGCATACAAACCATTCACTGTATCATTGAAAAACAAATAAATGACGAAAAAACAGCGATTAAAACACTGATGAGAAAAATTTTCGTAGTACTTTATCCCAAATCATTTGACATTTTATCCATAAGTATGATGAAGTGAAACAAGAAAAGATCGAACGAAGATGGATACTTGTAACAAAGTTTGCGCATTTATACATACATGGGGATAGAGTAGAATGAATATTGTCTTCTTATTATCTCGTTAATAAATATACTTGATAATTCTATTTTTCATGTCTTTATGAAAGATAGATACGTAATAGAATATTCATGAATTCACCTAGAGAATAAGTGACTGCGTAGAAGTCTTATATATATTCTTAAGCTTTTCAAAGCTCTTTACGGTGGTAAACTCAGATCAGAATTTTTTCATTTTATTTTTCGTACTAAATAAATTACAAGCACAAAGACTATCGCTCTTTCGAATATTTTCATATCACATTTCAGTTGGCTTCAACATTAGGCATCGTATGAAAAGTTTCGAATCATTTCGAAAAATATTTTGTCATTAGGTAACAAGCACTGTTCATCAACTATGCTTTTGTTCATTGAAGTTTCATACAGAAATCACTATTTGTTGAAAGTAGAACCGATCTCATTTCTAATATCACTTCATGTGACATGCTAATGCAACATTTTTAACATAGTCTAGTGTAATTCGTATGGATGAGAATGCTTCAGATATACTCATGAATAAACATAGAAACTGTACTATTATCTGTGATCTTTACCTAAAAAAATGATTACCATTGTTTAAAAATCTGTTCATTGACTGGAATATGTAGTAATTGATTTCTGTTCATTTTCAATATTGAAAATGGAATTTAATCATTTCACAAGAGATTTGGTTCTTTGGAGGAGCCATGCTCATAGACTTTTTTTAGTGATAAACAATGGCGATCTCCTTTGCTGATATGAAGTTGTGAATCATGAAATCGTTGAACCATACATTCCCTCGTCATGCTGCAATGGAACTCGAAAAAAATATTTTAGCTTTTTTCTCTTGATCATTGCGATTTAAACGATTTTCTTCGTGGAACAGCAAAGAAGACTATGATAAAATAACTCCATAGATTATTTTTTCTTACTTAGTTATCGAATATTGTTTATCATGATGACATACGATTGGAGCGTTTAATGAATATTTCTGGTTATTTACGTGACATTGGTTCATCTACTGAACCTGATATAGACTTAATGAAGAAGAACATTGAAACTTACATACCGTGAGCTATTTTTCCATTTGATCAATTTGCTTATCTTTAATATATACATTACTAGACATCTCATCTATTTTTCTTCCTATATATCAACAATATCAACATTAGCAAAGTTTTTTAATTCATCATTAAAACTGGTCGATTCGAAACAACGCTTGTTCAATTCAAGTAATACGTTTGATGATTCATCATCATCATCGCCACCGCATTCCAATGCAATGACACCTCTCCGTAAACTTATTCGATTATTCGTTAGATATTTTTGCTTTTCTCGAATACATTTGTTTTTCTCTCAGAATGTGAAATAGCCATTCAACCGCAATCTGATTCAGATAACAAATTATTATCTTCACCGAAACTATCAATAAGTATTAGCAAATGTAAGCATCAATTGGATGTAGCAAAACAAGCGCGTTCTATAGTACCGACAAATAACTGTACACAAACTGGACTAGAAGTACGATGTGAAGAAACACAAACTGATCGAATGCCTGGACCTGGTTTTATTCTTGCTGAACATCAAGATTATCTTCGAAGATATTCCATGGATGAAGTAAATCTTTTTAGTATGAATAGATCGAAATTCATTACGGGAGATTTTCTGGTAAAATGACGTAAAACATGTTGTACTCTATTTTATGAGAGAGTAATTTAGTTTTCTTGAAAAATATCTAAAAGGTTGGTTTAATCACTCATTCAAATGTCCGAGAGAGCTTCGTTGAACGACGGCGTCGAATTATTATATTAGATGAGCCCTTCTTATACAAACCGTGATATTAATACGTATGATTTGAAATTTCAATCTGTCTAACTGAAGGTATCGATAGTGCCGTACTTTCTTTTTCTTGCAAATTAAATTGTCTCATGATGACGAACTCTCGTCGTTTTAAAAAGTTCAATAGCAAGTCAAATGTTGCACAGAAAAACTGAATTGATACAGTTTCTAGAACAGATTTCGTTCAATCAGTTATTAAAAGAACGAAAGCTCTAGCTTTAAGCTAAAGTCTCCAGTATGAAGTACATTAAAATGCAAAGGACTTGACTTCTTCCTATATGATGTCTCAAGGTTATTAAAAATTATTCTTTTTTGTTACTGCCGAGCAAATCTTCACGCAACATTTTCTAATGTAGATTAGAGAATACTAGTAACAATGCATCGTTCTTGATCTTGATTGACTCGACACATACAATCTTGTAAATAGAAAACGAACTGACATTCTTGTTAGAAATTTGTGATCCAGGTCTAATATTTGCTGATATATTGCATTAAAAACATTTTAGTTAGCAAAATTAACTGCCCATGATCTTATTGTCGATGGACTTGATTCAAGTACAGCTCATTTACTTTGTGGTGCTTTAGATGATTTAAAGTAATTCAATAAAAACTGTTTCTATTTCTCATAATTCATTGTTTTATTCTCGTTAGGCCAATGAGTGTCCATTTAAGTAATAGTAATAAAACAATACGTTCACCATGTACTTTTATTCATATACCTCCAGTATCTTCATCACCGATGCCAACATCATTACCACCTTTACTTGATGCTGCCTTAATGACTGTTGCACAAAAACATCAAGCATCTCGTGCATCCCCATCTGCTATCGATCGAAATCAATATGAGCATATGTTAATTAATTATGGAGGTGTTCGCTCATCCCTATCGTCAATCTCAAGTCCTAAATTACACAAATCAATGACAATAGCAGTAACAAATGGAAATAATACAAGTGTACCTCCCCCACCGTCACTATCTCATCCACCTCCACCTCCTCTACCACCACCACCACCACCACCATCATCCTCATCATCTGCAGCAGCAGAAGCAGCAGCATCGTCGTCAAATAGTTGTCAATCGCAAAATCAACATCATATGCCATTGTTAACTACACATTCATTTCTTTATAATCCCATGGAGCCTTGCATATTTCCAATAGCTATGCCACCAGGCTTTCCATCAGCATCACCTGATTTTATTAGATTATTTGCCCCGAATATGGCAACAGTAGCAGCAGCTACTGCATCTAACACAACGAACTCAACAGGTGCTAATTTTGTTACAAATGCAAATGGTCAACAAGGACTTATGTCTAATGCTCGTTCAACAGCACAATCGAATGGAACGAATACACCACCTGAACAACAACATGGGCAAAATCTTCATCATCAACCTCCATCAACATCATCATCGTCTTCTATTTCTCGTCATCAACAATCACATTATCGTCAAAGACAACATTACGCCACCGAATCGTATCAATTTCAACAGAATTCATGTCATCCCTATCATCATCAACAACGACAATCGCAAACAACGTATTCACAACAGCAACAACACAGTCGACCAAAAGCGTGTTACACTTGTGGTGATATTGGTCATCTAGCATTTGCCTGTCCGGAACAGTATGTATCTGATTCGAACTATTCGCATAATACGAGAGGTAAAATAATATTCGTCTTGTTGTTTCTTTTTTTCTTGGAAAGTCAACTGACATATATTTTAGATGGTTATAAACTTGATTATCGACCAAGACTAAGTACACCAGCAAATATCCATCAACAACAAAGACAAATGCGTTCGAATTCAATTACGAAAGCAAAACTTCGCGACAACAGTTAAACTTTCTTCTCTTTATTTTCTTTCTCTTTGTTGTTACTCTTTCTTTATCATTATTCTCTCGCTTATACTCATCAAAACAATATTAACTCTAACGTGATTCTTCGTCACATGATATGCTCCACTATGATCTATTCTATTTGCCATACTGATTGCCTATGATAGATTCATTGCATTTATTTCGTTTTGATCTTTTGTCTTTCGTTCTCGCTCATGTAGTATCGATGGAGTTAAGCTTTTTTTATGATATGTAACCAACGCATTCCACCTTCAATACATATATATGCATTTATATTTATAGATACAATTTATATATATATATATATATATATATATATATATATATACATATTCTCGCAAGTACTTTGTCTTCATTCAAATAAGTTTTTTAGTGTAGTTTTTCCAGGGCTGACATGTAAAAATGACTTGTCGTTTATAGTGTCGTTATACTAATATGTGCATTCTAAAAAACAAAAATTTTTGGAATAGTAATAGTCAGTTTTCAATAATAATGGATTGCCAGTTGACATTATCTGTTTTTTTAATATCTTGTTTATCACTTGATAAGCCCATAAGCCCATTGTATAAATACACAATATCTTAACTATTTGTCGTGTCGAATGAACTCACCAAGACGGACACTGAGCATAACAAAAGCTACAATATGATTCGATCATGCTTCTGTGTTGTTTAAATGGCAACTGCAGAATATTCAAGCACCATCTTTGACGTTTTGAAATCTTGCTTTATATGCCGTTCGGTGTCTTTTACACACCAGTATGGAAACATGATAAACATCTCTATGGATTACTGCCCTTGATCAGTACCTGAATGTACTAGAAGGTTTTCGTTTAAAATTGTTAGACACTGAAGAATATGGGTAAAAGAACTCTAGTTAACCGTTTATCGACTTGTCTCTAGAACACATATTGTGTTAAAGAAAGAAAAAGATAAAATTTTTCTACGATGACTATTGATAAAATAATGCACGTCTATATATTTCAATCTATAATTCAGTTATATTCTTCTAATGCTTTATCATCTACTGCAAATGTAGTAGAGTTTTACAATAGACTTACAGGTGAGTTCATTCACATCAATATTGTAGCCACAGTAAAAATTCAAATGTGACATAAAAAAATGAAAGAGATCCATTTTTACAATGACAGATGTTCTCGATTCATCTCATTTCGTTTAGTATACTAATACTCAAAAAACAAAACGTATTCAAATTCTTCATTTTAACGTTGAGCAGGTTTCAACAATATGTCGTTTAATTGAAAAACATTTACAATGTCTACAAATCTCAATATGAATATAGATCCGAGAATCAGATGTAGATGTTTTTTTCTTACATTGACATATAAAATAAACTTAAATTGAATTGAATATGAAAATGAACGCTCAAACATAGGCAGTGATTCACACTTCCTAATTTTCATTAGGACATGCTGCTATATATGAATAAAATGTTAGTCTATGAACAAGTCTGTCACACGTTTCATAATGAATGAATTTTAGATCATCATGAGAATCATCTACTCTGACATCAGCAATGGCACCAACATATCATTCGATACACATGATCATTGTAATTTTCTTCAATGATGACGTAACTATTATCATTATTCAACAAATATTTTTGACACGAACGAAACAAATAATTAAACAATTTTTCTTGACATCAGTCACATCGAAGAAATTGCAATTCAATCTTATATTTGATCGTCATTATATGAGCAAATAAATAGAATCATCAATCAAAATCTGTACCTATTCGTTTTCTCTTCTTTGAACATATTGAACAATAACGCTTGTTGAGCCGTTAAACATACAGTAATAATGATAGATTTGAAAAAAATCAAAAGATTTCAGAAAAAAACAAACTTTCGTTTTATTTATTTTTTTCTACCATCAAACAATTTTCATCACAAAAAAAACAAAAATAAATTAACTTATTTAATACGTCCGTCCTCATCAATTTTCTTCTTCAACTCTTTTCACATCTTTCGTCATAACTACAATAATTAACAGAGTAAAGAAAAAAGAGACCAAAACAAAAAGATTAACGTTAACAATGAATAATACAGACAGATAAAACATCGTTCAGATTTAGATAAACAGAAAAGGAAAAAATTGTTTCTTTCAATAGAGCATGAAACACACACCAAGAAAAAAAATATAATAATAATTCTTTTCAAAAGACATGGCTTTAGTTTTCAATAATTAGATTCAAAAACAACAGAAAAATTTTCGATTTCATTTTTCATTCAAGATCGGAATCGGCTGATGATGATTCATCATGTATCGATCGTTGCCAAGTTTTAAGACGTTGTTCAAGTATTGTTTGCCATGCACATTGTAAACATTTACTTGGATAACGGATTTTATATGGAGCATTGGGTTTATTCGATAGAAATATTAAAGCATCTTCACCTATTCGATTATTGAAATAAAAGATTAGTAATATGAATGAAAACAAAACAAAACAAAATAAAACTACATACGTTCATTACTAGATCGAAAATCAACGATATCAGTTAACAGAATTGCATCACAAACAAGTGTTAAACGTGTATCAATAGCATTGCGTTGTGTGAACAAAAGCATATCATTGAGAAGAATAGTCCATGTCTAATACACAAAAGAGAAAAATAAACATCGAATTATTTTCCATAACAAGAAATGCACGATCATAAAATAGTTCAATACAGAGTGAGTCTAATAATAAAAATCGTCCTATTGATGACATTGTTATCACTGAGATACTAGATAGTGTTCCAATAAAAAATTGAATTGGTTCAATATACGATAAGATGTCAATTTTCTTTTTTTTTGAATATTCTAAAATTTGCTCAAGTAAAACACTCAACGAAAATTGATTTTAAATGAAAAGAAAAAAAACAATTTTATATATCGAATATATCTCTTTTCAAGATGTCACGTTTTTGAACAAAAAGACTTGTTAAGTATGCCTTTCTTTAAAAAAAATCGTTTCTATCTAGAACTCAAGGATTTCTGTAAACAATTAAATCTTTATTAAAATTTTATGAAGAATACTCTATAGTCTGTCGAGACAATATATTCAGAAAAGATATTGTACCAGATGTCTTCGTTAGACATCGTAAAAGACTATTGCCTGAACTATTTACAATGTAAGCTTTCAGAATGTTTTCTATATCTTTCAAAAAATATTTCATTTACCTCAATATAATTTTTATTGTCATTTTGTAATAGAAGTACACCTGAAAAGATGACATGTCGATTTCGACCAGTGAGAGTAACAGACTACAATAAGTAAACAAATCAAACGATGAAAAATTTTCTTTCAAAAGAAATAAAATCAACAAAACTTTCTTACATGAATATTATTTTTAAATTGAAGACGATTTTGTAGATCAATAATTTGTTCGTCTTCGGATTGATTGATTATTGATGATGTTACTGCACTAGCACTGTTCAATGTCATCGTTGTTGTACAATGATGTTGACTCGTCGATGATTCATTATACAATGAACATTGACGTAATTCTAAAAATCAACACAAACATTTCGCTTTATTGTTCAAAAAAGTTAGTGTTCATACCTTTGAGAACATGTAAAAGATAATTTGCATCATTTGCATTTTCACATGTGCAACATAATGTATCCAATTGATTGGCAAGATTATCAATATGATTAAGAGGAATTTGTAAAAACTGTTCGATCGTAAGATTTGAATTATTTCCATTTATAAATCGTTGAAAACTAGCACATTTCTTTAATTGTTGTAATTGTGAGCAAGCATCTGAATAACCAGATATATAACGCGTAAATGCTTCACATATGAGTTGCACTTTTTCATGAAATATTCGACCAATATGACTTATTATTGTGCGTTCAGATAATGATTGTAAACGATTTAATTGATAACGTGATATAGCTAAGATCTAAAATTAGAAAAGTCAAAAGCACAAACAGTGTATGCATATATTTGTATGAATGCAAAGTAAAGTAACGAGAAATATTGTTTGTTTTTCAATTTTACCTTTTCAATATTTTGAAATAATTTTCCATGTTCATTTGATGATATTAGATAATGTTTCAATGGGCGAGAATATAGTTGTACTCCAAGTTCGAGTTGACGTATGAATTCATTTTCAATTTCAATTAAATGTAATGCTTCTCGTTCATATGTTTCAGAAATAATTTCCTAGGAAAAAAAACAAGACATTTTTTTAAAATTATGATCATCAATCGATTATTTATAAATCTACATACTAATCTATTTTCACCATCTGAATATGGATTACTTTCAGAACCAACACCTGATTCACTTCCATCGCTTCGTTCAGATATTTTTCGATAAATTGGTGACATGAGTAAAGATTGTTGTTGTTGTTGTTGTTGATGATGATGATGATTGTTATTATCTTTATTGATAACAATTGTTTCAGGTAAAAGACAAGTTGTTATTTCATCATAATTATTGTATGGTTTGTCTGATGAACAAAATGCTCGATCAGCATACGTATCACTGAATGAATAATTGTGGTCTGATTTTTTAGAAAATAAATCTGAATTCAATGGTTGATGTTGATCGATAGAATTCAAAACAATTTTATCGATTTTATTTGATGTGGTTGGAACAGATCGACGATATAATTGAAGTGTTATTGGTAAGGGTAAGTTTCTGTAGTTGCACAAAAAAAGAATCATAGAACATAAATAGCAAATGAATTAGTTGATTGTCAATTGTATGACAGAACATCACAAACCTCATCAATTTATGAACAGCTTTCGCTTGTGTACGTGAAACATTAATATCATTAACTTGAAGAAGAATATCACCAGGCATCGGTCGACTACATGATGAACCAATACCGGATTTGACTTCACTAACTGTACACGGATATGCCGAAGCAAAATGTATATCATCACGATCAAATACATCTACCTAAAAACGACGAAAAATAAAACATTTCAAATTTGGTATTGTTATAGAAATCACAGTTAAGAACAAATATCGATGTCAACATTTTTTTGATCAACTATGAATACTCAACACGAATTCTATATTTTAACATATTGTGATCGTTTACACAGATGCTTTCTCGTATTGACAGGAGATTCAGCTCCTACGTAGGACTAATCTCAAGCACGACAGAGTCGCAGTACTAAATCAAAAAAATGACCAATGAAATGACAGTTTTCTCATTGACGATAACTAAGATGAAAGCTGATTATGTGTTTGGTAAACATGGAAGATTATTCTTGGTTTTCTGATGTCTAAGTTCTTACATTCAATAAAATTCCATTGGTGTAATTTCCCGTTGAAGAATGTGTTCGTCGTGTTTTAGTAGATCTTTTATTTTGAGATGAGGAAGCGTCGACATTTATTGCCATGCGTTTATGTCGGCCGATTGATTCCGGTAATAAACAATACCATTTATATTTTGATGAAGTCTACAACAACAACAAAAACAATCAATTTGTTTACATTGGATATGACAATCATAATTCGTTTTTTCACACTATGCTATTTAATTAATCGATTATCTTACCTTAGTACAATTAGTTGTTTTCAGAAAAGTCTTCATATTAAATGACATACATCCGATTAAGTCAATTCTAAAAAAAAAAGGACGAATTTGTTTATATATACGCGAATGAGAATAGATCGATAAGAGAAGTTTTTCTTTTCTTGTTGTTCTCTTCCCTCGATATTTATTCGTCGTCAGACTAGATATATCACTTGTGAACGGGAGAAAAGATAGGGAATCTTCTTACACATTTTCTAAGGACGAAAAAAAAAAAGATTCGATTAGTGTTTTCACACGAAGAAAACCTGTTATAATGATGTTCGTTTGAAGAGAAAAAAGGCATCCTAACAACTTACTTATTGTTTTTGTCCGATTGATTATAAACAGAGATTGTCAAGCGTTTCGATGGTGTCGATATATTGTTATTATTGAAAGGTCTAGGAATATCCAAAGATACACGAGATAATTCGATTGATTTTTATCAATAATCTTACATAGAAAATTTCTCATCGTATACTGGTGAATTAGTACCATAGATAACTTTTGAACATTGTTCGTATTGGTAAAATTTAACTTTAACGAATGTATTTAATAAATGATTATCCGGATGTACAAATGACAATTGTCTGGCTCGTATCACTAAAAATAAACAGAAATGAGCATATGGTATTTTTTCTTTTTCTAAACAAATAAAACTAATTAATCAATCCAACGACTTTATAAACAAAAATAAAAAATTCAAGATTCAATGGCTAATGACGAGAAGAATTCGGAGCTGGAGGAAGGAGAGGACTATCCTCTATCTAAAACTATGCGCTATCCGAATAAAAATTTCTTCAAGCATTAGACTTCGAAGAAGATTCCAGGTTAAAAAAAACTGCATCGTATGTAAAATAAGAACTTAATACTTTCACAATACTTAAATAGACTTATTTTCATAAGAAAATAGTTTGAGAAATTTGAACAAAATCTTCTCAATATATGATGATTTTTCTCAGTACCGTACATCTAGTATAAAAATTAATTAGCTGCTATTAGAAAACGATGTCATATCGTCAAGCGTAATATCGGAAGAAAATATTTGAGAGTATTGTTGTATAGATACAGATGGTCAATGTGTGATCGTCTCTTCTCAATTTTATACAAGAATTCTGCATTGACCGTAATCAAGACGAAATTATTACCATGTAGTGTTAAAATTGAATCTTTAGTGTGTTCATCATCTGAGATTGAATACGTAATACATAATGAACCTGGAACAGATAAAAATCATTGAATAAATGAATCATTTGTTTTTAATGAATGGTATGTTTACCTCGTTTCGCTGGAGATCGATTTTCTTTCATTGGAACAGATTTTTTCGCTGGTGATAAATTTGCATGTGGCACAAGACATTTAGTCTTTTTAACATAATCAACAAAATGCTCTGTTAATGTACGCTTATTCGACGATGATGATGGTATCACGAGTCGTTCATCACTCATGATAACTGAATGGAAATTCTAGAAAATAGATGAATTAATTTTATGAGATTCACAAGATATTATAATAAAATTCGTATCAAATTTTTACCTCAATATGAATGGCACTGATATCGGTATCGAATCCTGAAATACGAGACAATCACAATTGACTATGAATGATTAGAAAAGAGCTAAGGAAATATGAATACACACGCACATATATATATATATATATATGTATACAATGTTTTCTTTTTTCCTTTTTCTCTTTTCGATCAACCATAGGCAGCTGTATATTGCTCACCCAAGTGTCACGAAAGGAAAACAGGCAAAACATGAGCAGAACAAAGCTATCTTTTCTTATTCGGAATGAATCTATCTGATATTCTAACCTCCCCATTTGCCTGATTTAGCAGAGACATGTAATCTCCTACTCCCCACTAATCACTAGAACAGACAGTCTGATTCATAGACATACAAACACAACGATTGTGATGATATATTTATACGTATAGAGTCAATGGACACCACCGGTAGTGTTCGGTAAAGGTGAAGGGGCGGGCAAGAGGGATTAGGGTTGCACAATAATCGGAAAATGGATTATATAATTGACTTAATCACTAGTTTAGAGAAAAAAAATGAAAAATTGAAATGACACTTGTCATCAAATCAGGAAATAAAAGACGTTTTTCTTTTCTTTCCTCTGATCAATAGTGCGATAATATGAATTTTCTTTGCTTTAAAAAATATTTGATTAGTTCTAATTCAAAAATGTTCACGTTTTATATAAGTTTATTTGATGATAAAACAAAAAAAAATGTCGAATAAACAGTGTCCCTTTATTTTTTTTTATATATGAACCGGTGAGAGAGAACAGATGACGCTGAGTATTCTTCAGAATAATCAAGTGAGACGCGCGCGCGTGTACACATGAAAAAAATCAAATTTTTAATAAGTGATAATACTCAACGGTCAGTTCAATCGAACACTTACTTCAATGTAGTAGAAACAAGTGCACGATATATTCGATACACATCATTATATAGAGGAAGTGAAACATCTCCGGAAAAGACAGATTGTATGTGAGAGAGAGAGAGACAGACAGACAGACAGAGACAGGAAAAATCAAACGATTTTAAAAACAGATCACCTACCGGTGATTAACATTATACTAATGATAATATCGTATGTGTTTTAAATATGAATTTATTATTAATGATCTCGTATTAGAAATAAAAAGAACCGAAAATTCACAATTCAATAGAATTTCATACATAAGTAAATAGTAAACTGATCCTATTTCTGTTAGTGTGAAAAAAAAGACATGAGAATACACTTACCACTTGTTCGATGATGATCTTGTTGAAAGTCAATGATATTTAACTTGTAACAGCGCCGTGACCAGTATTGTTGTTCTAAAATATCGAAATATTTCGTTTTTAAGAAAAAATGTAATACAATGCTATGTTAAGCCATTTTTCTTCTCATTAAACTATGAAAGATGAAAAGCGAATGATGAGATTATCTCATCCAGCTTGAACAATCGAAATTTCGTTCTCATGCTCTTTTGTCGATTGGATTAGAATAGAAAGGGAAAGAAAAAAAGGTCAAAAAAGGTGACAACATACTTGTCATACAAACATATCACTGTCATATTTCGAAGTATTGATAGAAAAAAACACAAAATGAACACGAAGAAAACTCATCGATTATAGACGTACACATACACACGCACCTTCGGCATGAGAGAAGTTCAATGAAAATATTTGATTAAAAATACATATCGATTCGATTATGAACTCAATAGATGTTCATCAAAAGTTCGAAAGCGACAAATAGAACAAACGACTAAATTTCATGCTTGTACAGTTATGAGGTCAATATCAATTTTAATTGATAAAACAATAGAAAAGATTGTTCAGGCGAAATTTCAATTCAATACACAGGTGAACTGTTCTCAGCAATGACTTTGTTTGATGTTTATGTAATCATATTTAACGGATACGAAGTCATGATATCTAGAAGCTACTGTTCGTACTCACAAGTAAACCTAAAGGCAAAACCGCCATCATATTAAATAAACTCAAACATATGATGTATAAATTATGTCTCGAGAGGAAAATTTAGAAGACTCTTATAAAAACACTATCAAAAGAAGGCTTGTGATGTGCTGTGTGTTTACTTTCTAGCAAAGATTATTTTCTACAGCCACAAAGTAGAATGTATGACGACAACAAGTGTCAATAGTGGTATTCTTCTGATATTGAATATCGTACCGAGTCTTGTGTTCTCAACACCAGACCCATCGTGTTGTATTCAAAGTAGATAAGAAAGATTTCAGTAAAAAACAAAAGCACAAGATAAATAACTCACGATATTCTTCTTGACGAAACATGATTTTCGAATATTGGAACATTTGACGTGTATTTTAATGTATGTTGAATGCTCACGTACACTTTATCTTTATGGAAATGACTGACATGAGTATTTATGTTTACACATCTTTTTATTGCTGAAAAGTGGAAAACAGTAGAAATTCTATTTTCTTCTTTTTTTCGCTCTCGTTAATTTGATAGCAGACGGGATGAGACGTATTATACATCGTAAGTGTGTATATCGAACAACATCCACTTGAATAAAGCATTAACAAGCAAATGTTGTTATTTTCTAGTAGAAAAATACGTGCACCGGAAAAATTCGCACATCTGTGCCAAATACACAAAAATATTGTCTAGTTTCTTACTCCAAGAAGAAATTTGTGAAGAATGGAATTTTCATTTTATAAAATATTCAATTTTATACACATATATGTTTCACTATGAACTGATGAGATTAATCTATATAGACAAAAAAATGTTTCTGATCCTAATATGATTACGTAATTAGATGCGTGGTTGCGAGCAGTAGGAGGTCATTTTTTCGCTAGGGAGATGATCGTATTTTCTGAAGTAAGACGTTTCTTTTTTTTTTTTGTTTTCTTCGTTCGTAGATAAATAACACTTGATGAAAGAAGTTAATCCGAAAAAGAAAGAACTATTACATAAACTATCAATAATATTAGTCTATCCATCTATGTGTATATTACAACATCAAAAACAAGTTCGATACATACCGTATGTTCTTGCTCACGTTTAATCGAGGTATATCTATCGAAATAGACTTAATGATTCAGTGAAACAGATCCAAGATGCTTATAGAATACAAAACTTAACGAATTATAAGTTTTTCATTCAAGTTGATTGTCAGGTTTCATACATTGTCCCTGCTTCGTTTTTTTACTCTATCATTGCCTGATGCCATCAGTAAACATGAATTCAATTTTCTTTTCTCTATTCGTTAATCATCGAGTACTCGTAAGATACATTCTGTGATGATGTTTCAAGTGAAGAATCAACCATTCAATTATATTCTCTGTTTCGAGACAACAATCATTGATGATGCAACCTCCTATTGAGTGAATTGGTGTTCCGTTTGAAGTTTGTAGACTCTCAAACCAAACGAGTAGGCGTATGTCACACATATGTTATTTAGTTGAAAATGAAAGAAAAAAAAACGGTTAACGATTACGAAATTATTCGAACAAAAAACGAGAGAAAGAAAATTTTGAACATTCAAGGAAACAAAAAAAATAACCAGAAACAATTCAATATATTTATCCTTATTAGTGCCTATAGGCTGTTCATTTTGCTGCATGAAATTCGCGCCTGATCTGGCGTCGTATATCGAACACTTGACCGCCTAGCCACATACTCTCAAGAGAGATAGACAATGTCGAAGCTCTATTAAAATGCTACTTTTTGTTTTTACCTTGAAGCCCCTTCATTTATTCCTAATGAGTAAACACATCGATTTTTGAAGAGAGAAAGAATGGATAGCTTAAGGCTGATGAAGCGCGTCATGCCCGCCTACTGTGCAATTTACGTCACCGATATAGGTATACAATTGAGTAACTCTTCAAAAACAAAAATTCCAAGATAAAAATTTTATATTCTATCAAAGTCAAGTGCTAGAAATATTCGTGTTGTTATTCATTTATATTGAATGTAAAAACAAGCAAGACAAGAATAACAATACGGATGCTCATTAGAAGCAGTCAATCGTAGAATAACTAGTCAATTTTTTTTCTTATATACCTATCTGTTCTATTTAGACAGATGGTCTCCTTTAACCTTTTCAATTTTAATTAGGAACAAAATATCATCTCATCAGCTGCAGGCACATAGCAACGATTGAGATCTCGAATATTGTTTTTTTTTGCATTATATTATTGTCCTTATCTGTTTCTACCTTCACACCTTTTCTTTTGCTATATCAAAAGTCAATTCTTTCTGATATAGGTGATAATTGCTTGTCTCCAATATCCCCTTGTCAACCGATATGACATAGAGGAATTAAAAAATGTAGGAAATCGTTATGTATAAACTTCGATAAGAAGACACGTGCCAATCGAAAAGAAGGACAGAGACGGTTTGTGATTTGATATAATTTTGTATTAATCTATTGAATATATGATTTTTTTTATATAGAAAGTATTAGTGGTGTACTTAAAAATAAAATAAAATAAAAGTATCAAGTGGTATCCTGGTGATATTTCGTCACGGGGTGATCATTGATCGATCATCAACAATAAATGAATATGAGAAGAGGGAGACAAACGATTGACACTATATGTCAAGTATGACGAGAGTCCATGAATCATGAATATCTCGACATGCTTAGATGAATAATTATATCGAATTCAAGGTGTAAAATCGAAGGAGTTCAATATATGTAATCGTATATTATTTGAATTATTATGATTGACATATCTATATAGTTTAATCATTCAGACCTAGGAATATATTGTTTTAATTGAGTGGTTTTGTTTTCTATTGCTGGCTAATGAACAGTTGAGAAAACTATAATTTAAAACTTACCTAATTCTATTTCTTCTTGTTTCAAAATCAATACACTTGCGAATCACACGCTTCGTCGTTGTTCTTTTTTAATTTCGAAAATATTTTCTCGTTCGTTTAGCTGCTGTTTTCCGTAAAATGAACACTCGTTTCTCACACATTTTTTTCCGTGTTCATGTGTTCTCTGTCTCTGCTCGTGTATGTCGTTCTCTCTCTCTGTCTCCCTCGTTCGCTCGCTCGGTCGTGTACTCCCTCGCTCCGTCATTCGTTTATCATGTTGTCTGTTTTATGATCAAATAGATATTGAGAAAGCGAGAAATGTTTCATTTTAAGATCTTCCAACTGATTGACTTAATGCCGCCAAATATATACATAAACAATGACACCGATCATGCATAGAGACACTCCGCAATTGATACCGTCTGTTAGCCAATTCTCTGATGATCTTTGATTGTCCAAAAAATAAAAGCAACAAGAAAGAAATGAAAATCAATAGTTTTTGTTTTGTTTCTTTTCGTTTATAAATTTTTCTTAAATATTATTTTCAATTCAAAGAATAAATGAATATTTCAAGAAGCATACAAACATTTTAACACTTATAATCATCATAATATATGATGGTCAGTGACCATTAAAGAGATAGCGGCATATGCGATAAACGGTCTATGTAACATGGACGAATCAATAGAGAAATCATCACACCCTGCTGTTTATTGATTGATTTTTCCAAGAGGTTAGCATGTTCGTAAGTCTATCTCTCTATCTATAACATATATTTTAAGTCATGCATGCATGTGAAACGGAAGAGATTAGCTTAGAGACTCAGTATGTCTCGTGCTATCGTGGAAAAATACATATGATTAGGAAATCAGTGTCAGTATTTGCGTGTTGCATCGTCATTACGTATTCATTGTCAATCATATTCGGTGAGATACGATGGACAGTTAAGTGACAAGTTTTACCTAATGATTTCTTGTTACTCTCTATGGAAAAGAAATATAATGTGTCAAATACACGAATGCATATGAATTCAAAGTTAATTGAAACAAGACAACTTCTCGAACTTAAATTCGAATTACATAAGATTCTCCATTTTTACATACTTCAATTTTTCTTCACGAATATCGACCAGTGAGTGACCGGTATCAATCAGATAATTATTGAATTTTAAAAGAGAATCGTTACAGTTCGAAATCGGATATATATTCTATTGTCATGTTGGTATCTATAGCATATAGATCAATTTGATAGTCAAGGAATAGAACATAATATATCAACGTCTATAGGAGAATGTAGAATCACACTCACCATTCTCAATAGGAAAGGATGGATATTAGTCAAATCAAATAAATTTTAAGTCGTGAAAAGTAATTCTTTTTTCATTTTCAAAATTTATTATGTAGTGGATGAAAATAAGATATTGGTTGCTTTGACATAAGTTATTTTTCGATGTATTCAAATAAAATATTGACAAAAAACAACAACAACAACAACAAGTGTTTCATGATTGAATGAGATTAGATTCCGAAAATGTGCTTCGAAGCGGTAATCACTTTCATGGAGGAAGTTGTCATTGTCGAAGTGTCGAAGATATTTTTACTTTAATTCAATACCTTAAGACGATATTGAATTGTCTTTAATGTTCACAGAGTATTATCTATAAGATATCTTCGTTAAAAGTTTTCATTCGACACGTTATTTAAAATACAGTAGATGTAATCTTTCTACGTGCTACACCATTGTGTTTGATTAGATATAAAATATTCAAGTTGTTTGTGTTCAAGAAGAATACAGTTATAACATAAATATGGACATGTAAATCGAGTGACTTTATGCTATCGGCAAAATCTCTAAGATAGATTATTATTTTCAAAGTGCACTTTGTTATGAGTTAGAATCAAATGTTATATGGATCTTTGAAATGGGATGATCATTTCGTATGCGTAACGAAGTGGTATCTGGGAATTTTTTTTCTGAAACGAACGTATGCAATATTTAAAATATTGCATACCTTACTTTAAGATCTCATTACATTCGTATGGAGTATGTTACGATAAAATAGATAAAGATTAGATTACATCATTTATCATTGAATGAGAAACATTTTAACGTTTACATCAAAAGCAATAGTCACTCATGATGATTCACATTTGGGAATAAAACGATCGTTTTTGTAGCTGATTTTATTCACACTATTTTATCGCTTAATTCGACTTCAGCTTGTAGATTTTTAAATTTTCGATAAATAGTTCTTTAGAGTCACGGCAACAGGATTTACATTAGTTTGAGAACATGTTATTTGAGTGATTAATGTTAAGTTATGGATTCGATAACTGAAATATATGTCAATTGTACTGCATGATATTTTTTAACTTGTTTGTGGACGAATGAATCGTTTGGTTCAATAACAACAATTTATCTTCTATTCATAGTTCCTATCGACAATTTTATGAATGATTCTACACATCTATCGTACAGACAAACAGAACTTTGGATTAAAATCTAGATCATATTCTGTGTTTGCAATGCTAAAATGTATCGTTTGTTGAATAGACATACAACATCAGATCATAAATTGATGTACCTGATTCAGACTATTTGTTTAATGCCGAGAGATATACTTTTCAGAATAGATAGATGTTTACGTAATTATCTATGAGCATCACTAATATACATAAATAACTTATTCGTTGT
This sequence comes from Rotaria macrura, assembly GCA_900239685.1. NCBI lineage: Eukaryota > Metazoa > Rotifera > Eurotatoria > Philodinida > Philodinidae > Rotaria > Rotaria macrura. Next base: position 106,324 of record OENT01000016.1, read on the forward strand.
ATTCAGTATGTGAGATAAGAAAGATTTTTAACATTTTAGTTTTTTCGATAGCTCATGTTATTCTTAAATTTATAGTCAGCACCATTTCTTATATATGTGTATATGATGCACCTTGATTCGTTATTCAGTTCTTTTCAAGGATGAGAAAGAGAACTGAAAAAAAATAATCATGTTGTTCCGCATTCAGATCATCGCATTTGAATTATACTATTGTAATTGCAAGTTGTACTTTCAAATATTGAAACTCGACTCTATATTTGGTTTTAAGATTGATATTCGTTTGTGATCTATAGGATAATTAATGTATGTAAAGGAGTGCAATAAATGTTCATGTTTGCCAAAGAGAAAAGTTGATTGTAACAGTTTACTCTATTTTAGCACAGATGAATCCAGTTTCTATGCAAGATAGCTGATTATCTGTATGATAATTGACTAATTACATTCTAATTTGTTCTTTGACTCTTTATCTCTTTCATAACTTTAATTACATTTCATCAGAACTAATGATTACGTGTTGCTTCTTAGCAAGACATCATATGTTACCATTATTCATTTCTTTTTCTTTTCGTGTGGTGAATTTTCAACACAATCGGTACATATGTCAATCATACTATATTTCTACTTCAGAATAATAGAGGATTGTTTTATTAATTCTACTGATGTATTCGTATTGCCACGTGGTCGTAAATCCATGACTTCTTAGAAACAAGATATTTAAATTATACGATGCACAAAATTACTATAGTTTGTTTTAACAAGTAATTTGAGATGTTCTTCAATCATAGACGAATCTATTATCATCTTTTTCTTTATAATACTAAGTTGAACACGGCCGTTGTAATTATACTATTATGCACACAGAAAATTAGTTAGACTATATCATAACTTCTCATGTAAAAGAATTCAGTAATGAATCGTAATATTTTTAGTGTAAATTGCTTAATATTTTTACGAGAAAATAGTAGAAATAAAAATAAGAGAAAGAGACATTTTCTCTTGAGACACTCGTGTTCCATACGTTCTTTTCTCATTGTGAGTGTGATTACGCGATGAACTCATTGTAACTATTGTTTTTTATGAATAGTCGAATTAAATAAGACAAAATGATCGTCGATAGAATTTTACAGGTGATCGTGACAAAGACTGAAATGTATCAACTTCGTTCTCAAATATGATGGATTAGATCGAAACTGAAAATTGTGATCAAATTTTTGTTCATTTCTAATTATTTATAGTATCATCAGTGTTGAGAAGGGGTGATCAGACAGCATGTTATGAGCGAAAACAAAAACAGATCGGTTCGTGAACTGGCCTTTCAGTATAACAAAAAATAGTATTCGACTATGGTTACTATTAATGGGAAGACTAATCAATATGCTTATAACCTATTCTTTTTTCATGCGGGTAGATCACGATCATATCGTTAGCATAACTGAGTTTGGATAATCAAAGTAAACATTCTTCGATCAAATAGAAAGTCGAAAAAATACGGTAGTGCGCAAAGATTATATTCTTCCGAGAAGAAAATTTTTCAAAAAAGAAATCACCAGAAACCCCGATTATCACCACTGCAATATATAGCGGTTGTGTTGTGTAAAATGTTTTTCGTGGGTTGCCTATCGTTGGATTAGGAAGGTTCATATTATTGAACTTACTTTGCGATGATTCATCAGAAGGAACATATTACGGTGGAAGATTTGCATATAATGTTGAACATGCAGGCATGGACGCAGTTGATCATCATATGATGTAACTATATCATTTTATGAATGATTAGCACAATTCAAAATCAAACTAATACCAGGATAGATTTACTAGAGAGTTTTCGAATAGAAAAGGACACTTCTAATAAGAATCGATTGATCTAGTAAAAATGTGACTACATGCAAATGTATATGTGTCACGTGAGAGGGTAAGATTGGGTTTTTGTTGTCAATGTGATATTCACCAAAGTACAGACGCAAAACTTCTACTGAGGCATACATCAAAATGTACAATTGCACGAATCATATTTTCGGCAGATTTTTCATTGATTCGTCATTTTCACTAGTTTTCTGTGTTTTCGTAAACTCGCCTTATAAGATCGCATGTGTTTGTGAGCTCTTCTAATGCATCTGTGATGCTAATGCTGCATCAGTACCCGATCATATTTAAAGTTGTACGGGTCTTAAGGCAAGTAATGAAGGCTGATAATTTTCTGATTTTTCATGGTATTTACATTTAAGTTTCAAGACAGCAGTGGATTACGTGCAATAAAATTCTAGGAACCCGATAAATATTTGAATGTCAATTTCATGTGAATATTTGATTGCATCATCAGCAACAACTATATGTTGATTATGAATCATGAAAGGTTTGTATCAATGACGAAGATGAGTATGAGAGATAGAACCGCTAAGCAGTAAGGTTTGAATCAGAGTACTTGTTTTTCAACAATAAAATTCTTTGCACGTGAATACTTATTTTAGAATTCGACAGTTCCTCATGCTATCAGTTAGAGATCGCTACAGGACAGGGCAGCATGTTTTGCCCTGATTCTACTAAAAATGATGGAAATGAATTTCATTAAAATTGAATGTTTTTATTAGAATACCAAATAAAATGGCAATATTTTTATTCAATTTCAGTCAAACTATTGAATGCTCAATCCATTTTGGTTGAGTGAAATTGACATTAAAAAACAATTTTAAATAAATCAGATTTTATTATCAAATCAAACTTGGTTAGAAGTGTAACCGAGTTTTTTTTCTAGTGCATATCTTAGCTAACTCTCGACATTATTACATTTTCTTGTTCAACAAGTTTATGAACATGAAAACGAATCGCAATTGAAAAGATCAAATCAAAATTTATTTTCCGATTGGGTGATTTAATTGTAAGCGACTCAATTAAAGAGTTGTCGATTTTAATAAAATACCTCTAAAAATTTCAATATTATCAAGGAGGGAAAACACATTTCTGTACTTTTTTGGAACTTCTCCGTACTATTCACGAGTTCTTGATACCTCTTCAAGCTTGTATACATCTGAAGTATAGCACCACACACCTTCCCTCATTTAACACAACGCTATATTAGCAGATCGTTCATTAACAGTTTCACAAGATCTAACAAAAGAACATGATTTCAAATGCGCGTTCGAATTTTTGCGCGTTTACTGTCGCTACTACTGACAGATATAGAAGGATGATTTTATCTTTGGTTTAGAAAATAAATATAAATGTACTATCTATTTTTGAGAATAAAGATGAACAAGAGAATTAAAAAAACTAGTTTTTTATTTTATAAGGAAATAGATCAATATCTAGTATAGCAATAGAGTATGCCAATCAGTATACTGTCTTATTACCAACATCACTTCGTTACGTGATGTTATCTAAGCAAAGCATATTGATGCGAGAGAAACATGCGAAAAATAATCTTGTGTCCATTTCATGTCAATCTTAAGTTTCATATGATTTTGTGAGTTATCTGATAAAAGTGAATGACTAGGTTTTCAAGAAAGCTTTTTTTATTATTAATTTGGCCTTTGCTTTATTCAGATAAATAAGAAATAACCTTCCATCTTTATCATATAAATAAATTCTTTATTTATTCTTATTCTTATTGTTTATTTTAAATCAAAATAAAGAAAAAAAGTTTTTCAGAGTCGATTATTTACCGTGACACAAGGATTTTGACGGTGACATTCGTTCGAAGTGTAATAAAAATTTGAAAGCAATAAAATCATTTCTGTAAAGGATGCCAATGTTGTGACGAGGACACTCATGGTAAGAGTTTCACTTTTTCTTGCTCTGTAATGATCTTTGGTATTTATAGAATACTTGCTACAGCGATCTCAGGGTAAAACGAATGAAGTTTTTGTTTTTTTCTTTGTATATGGTAGAAAAGATAAGTTTTGTCATTTATTATAGTTCTACGTAGGCTGTTCACCTTGTTTCGCGGTCTGGTATCGATAAAAGGGGAAAGCTTATCAAAAGAGAAAAGTCAGCGTCTTCACAGTTGGCTGACTTTATTCGTTCATCCATAAAATCATATACCTGTACTCTCTCTGATTGAAAACACCGTGGTAAGCATTCACGAACCAATTTGTGTTCTTCTACTCCGAGCAATAACATGTGCATCGTGTAATTTGAAATAAAAATGACTCATCTATTATTCATTCTCGCTTCATAATCCTCAGTTATGTAAAGAATCAATAATAAGAGGGGGCACCATTGGTTAATTTTTTTATACTTAATTATCACGGTCGATTTGCTATCGTGACAATACGCTGCTTGAGAACCATTTTCGTAGCTTCTCTTTTTCGCTATAGAGACTTGTGAACTATCGACGATTACCGCTCGATTGTCAGTCATATTTCAAAAACAGGTAAAAATTTTTAAATTATAGTTAGGAGTGAGACATTTACATTAACACAACTGAACTAAGAGCATTAGTTAAGGCATTCACTTAACACTTAATATGAAATTAATGTTGATGGTTCAACGCTAGCCATTGTAGCGTGATCCTCACAACAATATGAAACTGAATGCCTACATAAGCGAGATACAGTTGACAAGAAAACTGTTAGTTTCAAATGTATAAAAAATTATTTGAGTTCTCATATTTTACGATTACATCCCTTACACATGAGCTGATGATCCGAACATCATCATATGATTCGAAAGTATGAATTCTTCTCATCATCACTGGATGTCTCAGCAAAAAAGTTCGACCATTCAAGAACTCGAACAGGGCATCCGTCATAAAGCACTAATAATCTTTTAAGTTTCAAAGATGTACATACGTATATCATACTATCAACATTGTTGACATCATGGGACAAGGAGAAGTAAAACAGCTATCTTTCGTGAAACTAGAACTTAAGGTTTTTGATATCGATAACCGATTTTAGTCATTAGCAATCGTTGGAGAAAAATCTTAGTCACCGTTTAGAATAGAATTGAAGCGAATCGCTAATGATGATAATAATTTCAAATGAAAGTTATGTGTGTAATATTTTCATAATTTTTCCACTGAAAATATCGATCAGAAAATGAGATGAAGTTTAGTTTTTGAAAGAATAAATACAATAAATGCTAAAACTCATTTTTCTTCTATTAAAGATTTTAAAAAACCAAGATCCATGTTTTAGCTGAAAATCGGTTGAACTGAGTGAAACCTAAATCGATCTTAGCGGATCCCGTGAATAGTCTGTTAATAGATGCTCCTTTGAAATGATGAAAATGAGTTATCGAGAAATAAATCCATGATAAACAATTTCAAGTATTCGTTATCAAAATTTCAAACGTTCCGTATAATCATCAAAATGAGTATGCTGAAGATTAGAAGAGTTATAATATCAATCCCGTAAAACTAGTCATATTAACTAACAATGCTTCATCAACCGATACTCAATATAAATATTCAATACACCAAGAAATAGTACAATAACGACCAAAAAAGAAGAGAAACATACCACAGTTCTTCGTTCCAGTGCATGTCCCCATTGGGCAACATGAAGCAGTCATTGAATGTTGTAATTCTTCGTTTGTTAAAACTTTACTGAATCATGCTGACGAACCTCTTTTTGAGCGGATTGATAACTTTTCAAAAAGCTGCTAAATGCTCTGCAATTGCGTTGCTATGATTGATTAGAAGGCAGTCAGGAGATATCTGCACTACTAAAGAGCACAAATCAAGAATCAATGGTTCATCATACGCTCTACGTTAGGAAAGAGTTACAACGCGATAAGACACACAGATAGCTTTTAATGTTTGAATAAAAGATAGTCACTTTGGTTTTCAAAGTGAGATTTCCATCGAAGACGATTCTTATCACGTCATATAATTTTATAATTAAATATGAGAGATTCATCATTTAAGATTCTGGTGCAACTGACACGAAATACCACGTGTTTTCGTATGGTTTAGTGCGCTGATACTTAAATAAAAAGACATGTAGAGTTACTGAGGTTAAGGTAGACTGCGTCCCATCTGAAAACATTGCGCACATTATTCACATTCCTGTAATTCATTTTCGCCGTAGGATTTCAATTTCCAAGGAACGATTCTCTATTGATTCTCGTCTTTAAGAAGTCACGAAAAATAAGAGAATTGAAGTTCAATCCAATGGAACACATGTTGATACTGTCAAAATGACAGGGATCAATGTTAAGCGAAGTATTCTATAGTAATTCAAAGTAAATCAAGAACGCGTTAATGTTTTTTGAAATCCTCTTCAAGGTTAAGCTATTACTAGAGAAAAGTAATTTTTAAACTTATTTTTATTGAGTACACATATAATTGCTGGATAGAGCTTTGTGTCAAGTGATAGGGAATTCGCTTGAAATTCAACTCCATCAAAATCAGCAGAGTTGTATCAAACATGTAACAGCGAACCCCAGGGATATTTCAAAGGATATAGGTTTATATGGTGGGTCATCTCTTGAAACTGATTGAGTCTTGTCTCGTTCATAGAACTGAATAAGTAATACGTACCGTTGGGAAAATGATATTCCATGATCCTTCATTTCACGAAATACACAAATCAAAGTTCATCTATAGTTTAGATTTCTACATCATATTCAGTCCTGTGAGTAAAGACTGTTTGACTCATTCATAAGAAGAAACAATCATGTATCATATATAATGAAGTAATACGTACTTCACATTGACACCAAGTAAAGTTAAAACTGACAGGATTTTTACTGTTACGTGAAAATATAATGGTTATTTCAGGTACCATTAATTAAAAAAGCAAAATTAGTTTGAAGCTTTTTAATGGAGCAAAAAGGATTACCGAAAAAGTATTTACAAGCGCCTTACACTCTGGTTGGACTTGACTTGTCACAGAACAAGATACAGACTTCACTGGTTGATCAAAATATGCTGAAAAAGGAACGGATATTCGATTCTCTCAGTACTTTCGAAAATTACATTATCAATAACACGGGACAAGCACACCTCTTGCTGATTGTTTCTGGAAATCTGTTGGAATCGATGAAGACGCAAATCGAAAAATATGAACAAATAGACTCAATCTTCATGTATACAGTGTCGCTTGATGGCAAAGAAGAGTTTCATTTCATCTATTCGAGGCCAGACAGACGGAAATACTTGAATATATCTATGCAATTATTGAAAAAATTCTGGTTCCTCTTAGGTTTATTGTTTGTGATGATGTGTGCCTACGTTTACCCTTCTTTGGGAAGCACTGGTGGATATATTCATTCTGAATACTCAATCCGATGGGGCTGTGTTATCATTATATTTTTCCTGAGTGGCTTGGGATTAAAAACTAGCGGACTTAAAAATGAAATATTGTTTTTTCGGTTGCATTTTTTTGTTCAAATTTTCAATCTCTGTCTATTTCCATTCACAGTTTATGGCATCTGTCTTTTACTTGCCCAGTCATCAATGAATAAGGTCTTGCTTGGAGGAATCATCATAATGTCTTGCACATCGACGACAATATCTAGTAACGTAAGGATCTATAAACTTCATCTCGTAGGGGGTTTTCGTATAGTTTCTATTGGGTTTATTTTGTTCGCTGCAGGAGTGGGCAGATTCCGTGAATTCTGAACCCTTGAGAAATTCAAGGAATTCAAGGAATTCACGGAACCCAAGGAATAACTCATTTATTAGTATATCCGGTCCGAAAGATGAAGCAAAGCCCGAAAATGTCATGAGAAGCATGATGGTTAAGGATTGTAAGGATCGCAAAGAATCCAAAAACTCCTAGGATCTCAAGGAGTCCTAGGATCTCGAAGAATGCTATGACAACAAGGAAGTTCTCGATATCTTTGGATTCAGCGAGATTCCTGAATTCCTGTAGAACCTTGGATTCTGTGAATTCCTCAAGGGTTCAGAATTAACGGAATCTGGACACGTCTCGTCTTTGACTCTTAAAACAAAACAATTACTGTTCATATTGATTTAATGGATTCCTAACGATTGGCCTGAAGTCATACTCGAAACTCAACAAGATTTTATACTGAAATTGAGATTTGCCGGTTCTCAAATTTTACATTCTCTCATTTTGTAGGATATATGTGAAGAAAGTTTGCTACTCAATGTTGCCACTAGCTCCTGGCTTCATTGATTCCGCAAACTTGTCTCACATTCTTACAAAAAATACCGATATCTGAACTGAGAACAATCTTGTAAGTTTCAATTGAACGGCACGAGTCTTTTATAAAAACCCACAGAGATTGTTTCCGATCTTGTTACTCCTAAAAGCCTTTAGGAGTTACCCAAGAAAGGTTTCCGAAATAACAGAAACCTAAGCGATCACTATTCGTCCAATGTTGGACACTCATCGTGGAAACCCATTAAAAGTTTCCAAGATGCAAAACAGCTCATTCTGGAATACACACTATTCCTAAGCACTTGTATGTTTTAGAATGTAATACATTCAAAAGTAACCACAGCCTCTTCCTATACCAATGCGTATTTCTATACAACTGAAAACATGTATGCTTTCAAAATCAGTACAGTATTAATACCGTTCTTCAAGTCCATCGATCATCGCCATATCGAACAAGCAAAAGAAATATATTAGTTATAATGTGTAAATAAATTTACCTTAAATTGGCTATTCGGTTGCTATTGATCTAGAAAAAAACAGCCAAAAAATGATTGATTTTTCTGAATTATTGAAATAGGAGTTACACTCAGTTTCTCATCGATTATTGGGATATTTTAAAATAAAGAAAGAAAGCTATCACTTCTGAGAAATCGTAATTACGCTTAAAAATACAATATAAGACTTTGTTTGATTCCCCTTGAATTTTATTGTGCATACGTATAAAATATGATTTTCATCCGAATAAAAATCATTATTATTATACTTTCCCTCATGTATTCAACACTCACAATAGTTTGAAAGTGTAAAGGTAGGATAAAATCATCTCAGAAGATTGAAATAGTTGCTGATTTCGACGGGAAATTAAACACAGAAATAACAATATCTAAACAATACGTTGTAGGAAATATATCGGCAACGTTTCATGAGCTGGCTAATCTCTCAAACTTCAGAATATTCTAAAACCCTTTCAGTTTCCGATGAAAAACTTCTGAAGCCCACAAAGCACTTTTATAAAGTTTCAGCTACCAACTCGGTTTTCAGTACCAAGAAAACGTTCTTCTGTAAAATTTAACGAGCGTTGAAATCAGTATTTTTGGCAACCTCCTGATTTTCGACGATTCTGGAAGCTAAACAGTATTATGAAAAACCTTTAAATTGTTTGAAATCCCTTTCATGAAATTAATATGGTTTGCAAATGGACTTCAGTAGCAATCTTGGCTTTATAGAATACCGAATTGTTTTTATAAGACACTCCATTATTACTGATCATCATTTGTAACATCTTTGAACGCGATTCTTCTTCTTGAGTAGCGTTTTATTATTTTAATCAGAATAAAACATTTTCGACGAAGCGTATTCCACCGTAGCTCTTATGAATCGTTGGCCTTGTGTTTAGGTTGTGATGACGAAAAATGCAGGTGGTAATGAATCAGTTGCTTTAGTGAATGCGGTTCTTGGTAACATTCTGGGAATATTTATATCGCCGGGTCTTATTTGGTTCTTCATGAGAAATGAGAAATTCGACGTTCTACAGCAACCATATTCCAGCAGCGACTATTATCGAGTTGTAACCAATCTAACATTGGTGGTCTTGATTCCATTACTTATCGGACAAATAATTCATCGCATCTGGACAGAAAAAGTGAATTGGGCAAAAGAAAAGTTTCATTTTACAGAACTGAATAGTATTTCATTGTTAATGATACTCTGGTCGGTCTTATGTGACTTCTTTGGTAGCAAATCAGCAAATACAGTGAATACATTAGATTTCTTTATCGTTATCATTCTAAATGCGACATTCTATATCTTCTTTTCATTATTGGCTATGTTCATGGCAAGACTCCCTAATGTGTCCATTTGTTGCAAGCAAACAAACGGGCACGATGAATTACAATTGCTCACCAAACGTGAATCCCGACCAATAACATTGATTGAACGTTGGCGATTTTCTAAGGAAGATACGATTGCTATAATGTTTTGTGCTGCAACAAAAACAGTTGCTAAAGGGTTGCCACTTATTACCGCCGTGAATGCGGCACAAAGTCCAGAACTCGCCAGTATTCTTTCCCTGCCATTGATTCTCTATCACGTAGAGCAGCTATTATTGGGATCACTTGAGGTTATTCTTCTGCAATACTGGTTAAAGCGTTGACATGTAAACACAACGGAAAGAATTCAATAAACTTGTTGGTTGTGATGAAACTCTTGAACTTTGAGCCTTGCCGAATCATAAGCAAAAAGAATGTTTCTGTGATAGGTCAAATCATTTTCTTTTCCTACTTAAAAGGTTACTATTTTCAATAAAAACGTAATTGAACAAGAGAATCTGTGTACAATATTGTAGAGAAGAGAATTTTTTTCACGAAGATCTCATCTGACAAGTAACCATGCTAGAAATAGTAAGTTTCTATTTTTTTATATCTGTAATTTGTATGAAGTCGTATCTAAGACACTATTTGAAATACTTTCTATGCCTCTTTTAGAAGTATATGTAGAGATAGGTGTCATGGACAATATCCTATTGAATTTCGACAATTACGATGCACAATAAAAGTTATTTAGTTTTCTACTGATATTGATTTCGTCGTAAAAAAGAAAAAGAAGATCGAGTGTTTGATTGAGAGTACTAACCATATGCCATTTCAAGATAGTCCCATGTAATATCATCGATCTTGTGTTTCTGATAATGTCAACTTGACAACGTGTAAAAGTGTCAGCTTGTGCTTTCAGTCCCATGTAAAGACTCATGAGGCTCTAGACATGCTGTGTTTTTTTCTTTCAGTAGAGTGAAGTAGTTTGCTAGATCTTTGTGCGACTTCTGTTACATATGTGCCGGTCAACCTTTCCGTTTCAACAACTGAAAACTTATTAACCACCCATAGAGAACAGATAGAGTTCGTGTTATGATCATGATCTTCGCTTCAAAGGACAAAAGACAATTTTACTAGTTTGAATTCATGCGTATTCCCATCTAGAATAAAGCGCTGTGTTTTAACCGGTAAAATTTCCAATAGATTCGTTTATGTAAAAGCTATGATTATTTGATGAACAAATCTTCCCCTGTACGTGTCAATGTTTTGAAATATTCTGGGGATTTCTTTTCACATCGATGCAACTGTCTTCTCGGCACAATCCTATAAGAGAGAGCATAAGATTCTACATCGTTTAGTTGCCGCACAGTTATAGTGAACCTACTATTTATCAAGCTGTCTTTCTCTGATCATTAGGTTCACATGAACCTTCATATTTGGGCAATAGTCTTTTTACAAATTATAGGGTTATCGTAATATGAATTCATTATAGTCATTTCAGAATTTTCTGGCAGATTTGTTTCTTGAAATCATATTATATTGTGTTGACTACATTAGCATATGCATTAAATTGTTTATCTTTTAGGTGTTTGCTAAAGCATAAGTTAAGAAAAGAGACTAACATGTAACAGAGTATATTAATATGTTTCATCAAAACTCAGATTCGAGTAGCCTTAAAGTCTATTGAACAAACTGCCTAATATAAATATATAGTGGTCATCTATTCACTTCCTTTCAATATGATTATTCTCCGTTTTCATACATGTCAACATCGTCTGAATTTTGTGTAACCAAAAAGAAATGGTTGTTACAATAAAAGGAACAAAAACGAAATTTATGGTTCGACAAAAGATGATTAGTGAATGTTCTATTGATGCATGAGAAACTAAATGCACTTATTAAACTGATGTTGAACAGCAAATTAATTATGTGAACATTTTTTAATAACACTCATGTTCTTGAATCACAATAAGAATCTATTTGAGATTGTGGCCATTCGATGAGTTTGTAAAGATTAAAAATTAAAATGGGTCCACAAAGCTACGGAGAAACATAACGACAACAAATTCACAAAAAATGTAGGATTGAAATATAAAGGCAGATTAAAAAGATATCACTTGAATTCGTTGGTTTCAAAATAGCGTTTCTAAGAGCATGCTTCAGAAATAATCTGAGTTAGGCAAACTCTGATGTTTTCAAGCGTGCTCTTAAATATCTCTGTACAGATGGTAACAACAATCCGATGATATTACAGAAGAAGACATTTATTATTTATTAAGTCACCATGAACAGGCAAAGATAAGAAATATTAACATGAAACAAAGCAAAAACACAGTGTCTCTTATCTTCGAAGTGTTTTATGAAGGAATTTAAAAAGTATTTTTCCAATGAGATAACTATTGTTCTGACGAGAGCGAAAGCATAAACACACAGACAATATCATTTAAGTATGGTTCAGGATATTGAGTTGAGCAGTGAAAACGTGGATGAAAAAATAACTGTCGCCTCAGCTCTCGGTACTGAGGAAGTTGAACCAACGGCCGACGAATTAAATACGTTGAAACACATCACTGACAAAATACCACTGACCGCTGTTATGATTATCGTCTGCGAATTTTGTGAGCGCTTCGCCTTTTTTGGACTTTCTAGTCTCTTTCAGAATTATATCCAGTTTCCAGTACCTGGTCCGCATGATAAACAATCGGGTGCGCTCGATCGTGGGCAACGCACTGCCACTTTATTAACAACGTTTTTCCGATTCTTGTGTTATCTGACGCCGATTTTTGGTGCTATCCTAGCCGATCAATTATGGGGTAAATACAAGACAATTCTTGTAGCATGTATAACTTACATGGTCGGTCTTCTCGTTCTCGTCCTGAGCAGTGTGCCAGGAGCGATTAACGCAGGTCTTGCTTTTCCTGGTTTGATTGTGGCAATGATCATTGTGGCTTTAGGTACGGGTGGTGTGAAGAGTAATGTTAGTCCATTGATGGCTGAACAATATACTAGAACAAAACTAATCGTCAAAGGTAAAGAATGGAGAAACATTATTGAAGAAAAATAAAATTTAATTCTCGTTTCTAGAAATCAGAGGAGAGAAGAATATTATCGATCCGAAACTGTGAGTCTATTATATAGCTCATTTCTGATTTCATCACATTGCATTGTCAGCGTTCTAGAACGTTGCAATCCATGTTCAACTGGTTCTATTGGGCTATCAATTTGGGTGCACTATCGTCCCTTATTACGACTAATATTGAAAAGTACCACTCGTTTTGGCTCGCCTATCTTCTGCCTATGCTTGTATTCGTTGGCTGCATCATTGTTCTGATTTTTGGTCGCCATCGATACATTCAAAAAGCTCCAGATGGTTCATTGATCATTCGTGCATTTCGAGTAACAATAACAGCCATTCGGATACGATGGAGATACGGTAAACAGGAGAATGGCCAACATTTTTTGGACTACGCCAAAGAAAATTCATCAAACAGTCTTCACAATGATCGGGAGGCAGTAATTGAATCAAATGACAATCAATTCATTGAAGATCTCAAACAAGCATGGAATGCTTGTCGTGTCTTCGCTTTTTATCCATTTTATTGGATTTGCTACAACCAACTGGTAAGTAATATGGTATCGCAAGCTGCTCAAATGAATGTCGGTGAGACATTGTTTTCTCATTAGATATTCATGGATCGACTGTAAATTTTCAACTTCTTTCTAGGTCCATTACCTAATGACATTTTGCAAAACATTGATCCAATTGTTCTACTTATTTTTATTCCAATCTTTGATCTCTTGATCTACCCTACTTTACGACGAGCCAACATCAATTTTAATTCAATCCAACGCATCACATGTGGTTTCTTTTGCGTATCCATGGCCATGGCTTGGACAGCTCTTGTGCAACATTTAATTTATTCTACTGGTCCAAACTACGCCTACACCACCAAGCCGTGCTTGGACTGTCAAAAATTCAACAATATCACTGCTGCTTGGCAAATTCCATCGTACTTTTTTGTCGCTATCTCCGAAATTTTCGCTTCGATTACTGGTCTCGAGTATGCTTTCACACAGGCACCATCATCGATGAAGTCTGTCGTCATGTCACTGTTTCTCTTTACATCGGCAATCGGTAGTGCCTTGAGTTTCATACTCGTACCAGTAACTGTCGATCCGAAGTTACTGTGGATGTATGCAGCACTGGCGATTATGGCTTTCGTTGTCGCTATTGTATTTTTTCTATGCTTTCGTAATGAACAGAAGAAACATGGAGAAAGATCAGCGCATACATAAATTTGGTTAGTCAGTCTCTTTCTTTGTATTGTCGTCTTGCCATTCAAAATGAGCATCAATAAATATTAGCTGTAGCAAGACAACTGACAGAGCTTTTCTTTTCCCATGTTTTGTCCGGCATTGCTAAATACGTAACGAAATTCTCAGTTATCACAATTGTACACTCAAATGACAACATATCAAGGGGGAAACAGTTGATTTCTGTGATTATTCTATATTTGAATCAGTTGATTTAAATCAGAAAAATCACAGAAATCAAGAAAATCGGATTTAAACTGTCCCTCCCTAGATTTATATTTCGAACAATAAGGATATTAAATTTCATCATTTCAATCGGTTCACTAGTATTTTTGATTTCTTAATTTTTTTGATTGAAAATTGATTTAAACGCACAAAAGTCAACTGTTTCCCCCTTTGCAACTTATCCATCTGTGCGTTGAAAAATCCATGAAGAAATATCCCTATGGAGAATGAGTCGCAAAATATTTTGAGAATATAATACATAAGCGCGGAAAATGTACTGACTCGGCTTGTCCACGTAACGCACTACTTCGGCGATCAAGTTTTTGAAAAAAACTGTTTTTCGAAATGAACCGATCTCCACACATGATTAGATGTAGGTTTTTGCGCTGACAACGAATTTAATATTCTTTCTTGAAAAAAGTCGTATTTTGAAAACCAAAACGGTGTTTTAAAATTTTGAAGAATCATAATTTTAATTTCTCAAGGAAGAAAGTTTTTGGAAAACGTTTGATTATCATAACATTCGATATAGAATTTAATTCTCTACGAAATATCGTATGGATTTTTAACTTTCACTTCCGAAGGCAAATTTTATATTGTTGTACAGTTTTCAACTTTCCTTGTCAATAACGAGCTTCCGCTTCATCGTAGCTACTTGGTTTTTTTAGCAGACATTATACGTCGAGAAAAGATCGATTGCTGTAAAAACTAAATAGATCTGAGCACGTTGAGTGACCCGAAATCGATCGACAAAAAAGAGTGTTACGGCGTTACGAAAAACGTCACAGCGTTACGTCTTATTTTTTCATTTTTTATATGAATAACGAAAGTTAGGGAAAAGTTTTTTTATCATTGAAAAGCACGTTTCATGCTCTGTAAAGTTGATTCCAGGTCTACTTTAATTGGAGACCGTCATTCTCAAGCAATTGAACGATGAGTCAGAGCGTCGTAAACTCAGCATCCCTGTATGTCTCAGTGTTACGTGACAATAAACCATGTCTGTAAACTATAAAGTTCGATCAAAAAACATCACATTTATAATATAGATAGAACCCGTCGAGCTGCATTGATTTGCGTTTGAATGAACTTTCTAGCTATAAATGTTCTCGAGACATTTCGAAAAACAGACTGCCAAAATGTCACAGCGTTTCGCTTGGACAAGCCGGACTACAAATCGAAATAAGGAAGGAGATGATTGAATTGAAACAATGATTTCAAATGATTCGTCCACATTATCATGATCAACATTTCGGATCATTTTTGAATTACGAAGAGAATATCGAATAATCAACCCTCATCCTATCCATATACAGTTGGTCATAAACTTTTAATGGATTCATGATAGTATCCTCAATTCTTCAATAGCTATGTACAGAAGCAAGAAGTCACGAAAACACCATAAAACAGTTTTCATCGTATAATCTCAACTTGGTACACAGTTGATCCCTTTTGTGCAGGGATAAAGAATCTTAAAAATTTGATGAAAATGTCTGTGAATGTTACTCGCAGATAGAGATTTTTCGCATATTTTTTCTAATGCAATATTCATTTAGTATGAATCTATTGATTCTGTATCAAACTTATTTTGGTGACACTCTTCTTGTGTAAGAATCCGTTCTACGCAGCAAATCACATATTCTCTTAATTTTCTTTGCACAATTATCGTCAAAAGGTGAACTTGGTTTTGTATTTGTATTGATATAAATATCTAAACATGTCATATCCTTAATAACAAAAATTCTACTCCTAAAGAACTCCATTCAAACATAATGTTTTTCTTTGCAATCAATTCATGGTTAACATGTTTGTGTTTCATAAACTTATCAATAGTAAATCATTTTGTTTAATGATCATGTCAAACAAACACAACCAAAGACGTTTTTCTCATGTATTCTAACAAAACTAAATCATTTTTCCATATAATCTCTGAGGGAAGAATGTGTATTGTGTCTCTGAAATCTCCATGAAGATCGTACACACACATGTTATGTCGAGCTTGGTGATCCTATCTATACATACAAACATGAGCGACTGAAATTAATCTTTTGAATTCGGATCATGATGGTAATCATAAGTGATTTATTTCTCAACGAAAAACAAGTTTGAGAAAAATTCTGCAATACTGATTAGTCGAGACACTTTTCAACAATAACACCCGATGATCATATTGGGAGAGTTCGAAATAGGAGATGGTTATCTATAAACATGACGTCAGCACTATTGATCCGTAGACAGGAAGTGACATGAATCAGATGATGTGACCTATCGGTGGTCGTGAAACAGCTACCCCGTGAAAAAATATTGGATTATAGAAGATTTGAATGAATTATAAACAGATTTTTCTGCACCAAAATTCAAATTATAATTGATTGAAATCGACGAAACCAACGATAATTTGATTTTCAATCAAATAATAATCTTGAAACTTCCTTAAAATTTTGATTGAAATCATATGACCTGGATTCAATAGGATTTTAATCAAAATTTTACCGAATTTTTAAGATTATTGTTTGATTAAAAATCAAATTATCGTTGGTTTCCTCGATTTCAATCAATTATAATTTGGATTTTGGTACCGAAAAATCTGATTATAATCTACTTAAATCTCCCATAATTTGATATTTTTTCACTGGGTAACAGAAGAAAATTTTTATTTTCTGTACTATGGATCGTGAATAAGATGGCTAATTAGAAAAAACGATACAAATCTTGTTGAATGGATGTTTTAAAACCAATTCATCTCTAATTCAACATTGTATTAGATGAGGCATAACCTTCAACTATGCAGTCCAAGAGTACATTTAGAAAGGTGCATGGCTTTTCTTTGAAATCAGTACTAACGAGTGATTTCTTGTCTGATGATTATCAAAAGCATACGTTGCTAATAGTTATGATCCATGACAAAACAAGAACAATAGAAACAAAGTACACAATTGCAATAGCTGCAATTAATAAAACGGAAGTCATTACATGAAATCACCGGACAAAAATTTACATCAAAAGATAAACGCACATCCCGTATATTTTTAAATCGACCAGGATCGGCCAGTATGTAGCAAGTTCAATATCAACAATATATTGTATCGTCGATGACACGTGAATCAACTTATCAATGTTGTAGACTTTTTCTAGAACATGTTTTTTGTCCGAATCCCGGTAAAAATTATTCTAACTCAATGGCGTTTTACAGATTAGTCTCAATTATTCGTGTTTGTAAACTAGAAATCACAACACTTGATTATTTACGAGCCCATACTATTTTCGTTGAAAGCGTGGAGACGCATCGGTACCTTTTTCTTCTTTAGGAAATCTTCGAAGCTTCGTTCGATATTGATTGAAAGTGTTCTCCTTAGTTAAAACAGTAGTTTAGTTTAGCTGAGACTTGTAGGCAATATTTTAAGATCCATAAAATTCATAAATATACTGTAAGTAAAATTTAAATTCTATCATTGTATTTATTCCCATGAAAAATCTAATAGTATATTGAAAATTCAGTAAAATAATCTTATATCAATCTTTGAGATTCATCGACGTGAACAACAAAGATCAGTTCATGTTTATACTATGAAATGATCATGGGGATCACACAAGAGTGTCTTCGTCAAGAAGAAAGACAAATATTATTAAGACAACATTCCTTATGTCTACAAATATAATTATATCAGTCAAAAACAAAAACAGAGAACAATTTTTCACATGAAAGAAACAACGCCTACATCTCATTATCAGGATTAAGCGTTCAAAACAAGAACATTAATAATATTTATTTTAGTTTTCTTTCGATTTGAAATAAAACAATCACACGTTTCTTTCTAATGGCGTTCTTTCAGTTTTAATCGAATTTATTTTTATATTCACAATGCTTACTTCTACTAACAATTAAGTAGAATTTTTCTCTGCAATGATCATATGACTAATCATTTAGCAGCACCAGTACTAATTAGAGCTTATCGACAATTGTTACACCTATTGAATAGAATTTTATATCCGATGATAATTTGTTTAAGAAAACAGAGCTTGTTCACGCGTACATGACAAAACCAATTGATACGTCACACCCTGTATACTGAGAATAACACTTACGTTAGTACTGTTACAATTGTTAAGACAAACAACTGACCTCAATATTGTTTTTCTCGATCAGAAACAAAGACTTCGTATTTGACACATAAAATAAGTAAATAGAATACTGAAATGCAAACTTAAATACAACATAATTTATTCGTGTATGAATTAGTTGCATAATTGTTCCGTCAATTAACTTTCATTCTACATTCAATTAGTTGTAGACGATCATCAGTTTAATGTCATGCATAGCTAATGAATTACTCAAACAAACAACCAATTCATTCAATCGATGACGAAAGGGGGGAAATGACTCTTTTTCTATAAGTCCTTTTCTTATTGTATTGAAGTCTATCTTCAAAGAAATATGAAACAATAACAACAAGCTGACCCAGAGAATATCATTCATTTTCACAGTTATATATATATATATATGTACATATTCATGTTGTGATAAAACAAAATCTATAGTCATGTGTTTCGGCGACACTTCAATTTTCATGTGCTTTCTCGTCTGTATTGATCATTAGAAGAACATAGACACAACAAGCATGATGCTGACAACTGATACGATAGATTTACGTGTATATTATAGATAAAACACAGTTCGAATTGACTTTAATGTAATTCGAGAAAGGTAAAAAACCGAGATCAAAAGACTTTTTTACGCACTTGATGATTAGTTTTTATATTTTTTTTCTTCAGTCCTTTTACGAAAACAGTCTCTTTAATAAGATCTTATGCTGACGAGGTTTAATCAGCTGATAATATAAAATAAGATGCGCTTTCTTTTACGTTCTAGCAAGAAAGATACAGAGGAGAGAGAGAGAAAGAAGAAAAAACATTTTGTCTTCACGTCATTTCATCTTCAACAGCTGCACATACAAACATAGGACGACTATCAGCCAGTCAGACGTGTCTGTTTGAATAAGAAGAAATCTTTTCGTGTTAGAGTTATCTGTTCAGTTTCTTCTATTTTTTTCTTCTCGGTTTCTTTCTTCTCTTTCTTAGTGAAAAAGTTCTTATAAATAATCGAACATGCCAAATGATTATCACTAACAGTTTTTGAGTGCACCTTGACTGACACACACATATATAAATTAACAACAACACATTATGCAGACATCAAGACTAAGTTTCAGTGACAGGTAAATGAATAAAATAAATTATTGTTTGTAATGATATGAAACAAATGTGATAGCTCTAGTTAAGAAGAAGATTCTAGAAATAGTTGATCTATCTGATAGATAATCAACTAATCCAATGTGACATTATCATTTGAATTGTCGCAGTCCTTCAAAGAAAATTTGAAAGACGGCTTTTGTTCTACGAATGCTTACTTCTCTAACGACGAATCTTCAAGTGTCGTGATGGTGCGGCATTCTTCGAAACTGATGATTATATCACTGTTCTTTTTTTCATTTGGTACGAATCAATCAAACAGAAGATCTCCAGTCTACATATGTATTCACACGACGATTTCCTGTACATCGGAACTGTGTAAATAATTTAATCGATATGGGTCTTCTTTTTAGTTCATTGTTGAACGGTGATTAAACTAGTCACTATTCTTCGAAAGATAATAGATCATAAGATACGTTTTTATGTGTGGATATCTCATGTACGAGAATATTCTTTATGCATCGTCATTTTCAAAACGTTTCAAATGACCAAGATAAATGCATTATAGGGAAATTTCAGAATGAAATTTTGATTCTTTCTCTACATCAGTAAAAGTATCGTGATCTTTTAAGCAAGTTCCATCGGCTGAAATTCTTTTCGAATTTCCATAGAATACTATTCCAAATAGATGAACCAATTATCATCGAAAAAGAGACAGTTTTTCATTAAGAATCATGTCTCGTTTTCTGTTCGTTTTTCTGTAACATGTAAACAAGAGCGAAGCTAGTTGCAAAAAGTTTAAAATTCAACAAATACGATTATACAATTATGTCCTATCGTTCGATAGATGACATATAATGTTGTCAATCGGTACGCTATTATCATCGATGACTACGACAACTTTAGAAATGTGCTCTCAAGTGAACTTGAGAAAACATTCGACAAAAATGATTGTAGTTTTTAAGAATTTATAATTTATTTGTACAACTTCATATGAAGATGCACATTTTTCTTGAGTAGAAATCCATTTCAGTTGTTCCATGAATATTGACAAAACAATATTGATTTCATCACCTGTCTTCGCTTTTTTCTCACACATCTATCTTGTGTCGAACAGATCGTTCAATTTTGACATGATATAATTATAAATTTTTTTGAATGAATGCGTTTATTCATAGTCTATAATATAAACTAACTTTTTGTTCTTTTATTTCTGTTTCTATCCGAGCAATCTTTTCGTATTTCTCCTCTTTGATAGCGTTAGATGTGATTAAATCTGCATTAAAGTGCAAATGAAAACAACGTTGAAATTCGCATCCTAACGTTCTCTTTCGCTGTTTTTGTTATTCCTTTTCCAACGAACTCTTTCCCGGGAGGAAAAAAGTGTTGAAAGGATGTTATCCGTCATTGCATCGATCTCGTCTCCCACCCATTTTTTCTCTTCCTTTTCTCTTGCTGTGTCCTGTTCGTTGGTTTCTACATGTTTATTGAACACACGTTCAAAAAATTCGTTAAGCTCGACAAACGTTGGGAGCACAGGCAAAAGTAAAGAGAAGAGAAGCAAATATTTTTTCATCAATCCGAACGAGCAAAAAAATATATATTCGCTAGTTCACTGGTCGTCCCAGTTTCATCATGATGAACTGCACATAACATCATTCGTTTTCTTCTCCATGTTGTGGTGACTATTATCTTCAGAGAGTTATCAGTTATCTATATATGAATGAATACACTACTTGATATTCAACACTGGCTCAATATGAGTAAGACAACATCTCCTCTAAGTTGTCGATTTATGTTACGGTAAGATATGCTAATGTTCATGATGTAGAAGACAAGATAAATATTGTTCTTCGACTTGTACAAGTTTCCTCGAAACTCATGGAATCGTTGTTTTCTTCATGTAGACGAACACCTCGACGTAAACTTGTCTTTTCTTCAAGTGACGATGAAGCAGATGATAGCCCACAATCAACATCTTCAGGTATGAAATCGTTCGATGGTTCTTTGTTTTCTAGTGTCAAAGCGATAATGAAAATCTTTTTTTTTTAATTTTAGTGCATGTCCTTCGACAAGAACATCATTCGATTATTCATGATGAACAGTGAGTGTTCTTTTTTTTTTCGTTTATTTTCTTGCTGTATACCATGGTTAGCTTCACATGAGCGGCGATAGATTTTGTTCTACTTGATTTATGACTGACAATTCAATGGCACTCAAGTGTAGAGTGTGCGTTCGACCGTTGACATGTTTTTTTTCAAATTTTTTTTCTTTTCTCTCATTCAAGTGCAACGATCTTACCCTCATTTTTTTCTCTTTCGCTCTCGTTCATACAATTAAAGACAAGTGTCAACTTTCATGCTACCAATGACGTCACGTATTCCTTCTTCCCTTAAGGTAAATTACTGAGTGCTTTCCTACCGCCATTAGCAGATAGACAATAGAAATAATAATCATATTGTATGTAGTTAGTGAGACAACCTCTTCAAATGTCACCATTTCATATCAATGATTTATAGCTATTGAATTCTTCTAATAACACTCATCAAACGTATCGACTGTCATCAGTGAGTTAAGTTCTAAGGAGAAGATAGAATTTCAAAAATTTCATGCTTTGTACGAAAGCATACCGCATCTATTCAATGAAATCAGGTTAATAGTTGATGAAAAGCAAACTGTAGATATTTGCACGAAGTGTCATCTTTCAAAATCGAATCATTTTGTGATCGATCACACATGCAATTTGTTGTGTTTTGGAAAGCTTTACATCTAGCTGGTGATTTAAAAAAAAAATTCTGGGCTGCTCTACTTAAATTCTCTATATAATCAAAGTTTCATTTACCAACATTGAAAACACGACGCTCATGGGCTATGAAAAAGAAAACTTTTCATTTTATATTTGTTTCTCTTTTGAAACAGGTTGTCGACGAAATCAGATGCTACAATAAATACAAGTATTATAACACGTTCAAAACTAGAACACTATGGCTTTAGTATGCTTACTCGACCAACATCACTGCGTGTAAATAAACGTCAGTCATTAGCGATACTTAATCAAAATAAAAAAATGCGTTTCATTGAACCATGTCATTCAATGCAAACACGATCTCAATCGT
Organism: Rotaria macrura; assembly: GCA_900239685.1. Lineage (NCBI taxonomy): Eukaryota > Metazoa > Rotifera > Eurotatoria > Philodinida > Philodinidae > Rotaria > Rotaria macrura. The sequence goes on from OENT01000016.1 coordinate 129,046, forward strand.
CATCGGTTGGTTATTCAGAACACTTTTACATCTATATTCGAAAGAAAACAATATTCTTTTTCTTCGTCTATGATTCAATAGGATTCACATTCGGATCATCTTGTTAATTTATTCGATAAAACTCTTTCAACAGTGACACCAAATCCTGTTCGTAATCGACAACGAAGATGTAAACCATTACCTTTATGTTTATCGGATAATGAAAAAAATATGCCAGTTTTAACGGTTATTCCTATAGAGGAAAGCTCAAATACTAATGTAGGATAATGTGGAATTTTTATTCTTGAAACTGATTAAAAGAAATTCTTTTGTTTATTTTGCTTTTATCTTCATTTATAGAAACGCAGTTATGATGACGATGAAAACAGTGAAAACAGTCGTTCAATAAAACGCAGTAAAATTATTGATGAAAACGATAAAGAAAATAATATTTTTATTAAACGTTCACGACGTGGTGTCGGTGTATGTATTAATGATTTGTTTTCAATGATTTCAATACATAGAACATTTTATTTTTTAATAATAAATAGCTCGTACGAAGTTTAACTGAACCCAATGAAGAACAAATAAAAGCATCTGTTGAACTTGGTTGCAATCGAGATCTAGTTGGTGATCGTTCACGTTCATATCTTTTACCAAGATGTAAGAGTCAAAAACATCCAGATCTTGCTTGTATAAGTGCAGAAACGGTATGAAAAATCAATGAAAGAACGCCATAAGTATATGTACAATGATTTTTATTTTCTAGATGATTGATGTATTACAAAATGTTTATGCATCGGACATTGAAAGCCTTCATATTATTGATTGTCGTTATCCATACGAATATGAAGGTGGACATATACAAATGGCGAAAAATCTCTATACACGTTCACAAATTTACAATGAATATTTTCATAAGCCTTTGGGACTAAGCGATTCATCGAAAAGGAATATTTTTATTTTTCATTGTGAATTTTCATCTGAACGTGCACCATCATTGTAAGTGAATTGATGATATTAACAAAAAAAAACACAACAAATTTTTTTTTCGTGAACATTCAAATATTTCTTATTATTAGATTACGATTTTTTCGATCCGAAGATCGCAATCTACATGAAAGAAGTTATCCACAATTGCATTATCCAGAAATCTATTTACTGGAAGGTGGTTACAAAGCATTTTATGAATATTCTAATGTAAGATTTTGTCTTTTTAACAAAGCGGAGGAAACAGAACAAGCAATCTAAATATTCATAATTTTTATTCTATTAGCAATTCTGTATACCGAAGCAATATCGAACAATGAATGATGTTGATTATCAAGAAGAATATCGACAATATCGTTTTGAAACAAAACAATTCGATAAGTTTACAAGTGGAAATGAAAAAAGTGATGATCATCGACGAAAACGTGGGTTAACATTTCGTTCTTGTCTTTCATTTTCTTCACAACCGAATCAATATCGTTCATCAAATATTCGATATGATCTACGATATATTGAATCTCAAACAGAATATTAGATATCTCTTTTTTGTGTTTAAACAAAAATCATTTACTCATCATATTGATGGATTACTACGGAATTTTCATTTTTTTGATATTATCTTATCTTAGACATGTATATCTATGGAATACTCGTTATTGAGTAAGACTTTCTCGTTTTCTTTCGCGTACGTCTGTGACTCTTTTTGCGTCATTGATATTCTTGCTTTCTCTCTTTTGGACGGTAGTGAAGATGATGAGACTGTTTTTATCCAATTGTCTGTTTTTTATATTAGACTAGGAAAAGTTGATTTTGGTTTTGTGTCTTACATGTGTACGAAAAAAAAAGAAAACAAATATATGATTGTTTGATTTTTATATTTCACGATTTCTTCATGAACTGCGCAATCGTATAAAGTAAGAAAGAAGCAGAAACATATTTGTTTTCAATATGACTTATGTCCTTGTGGTATGAAACATTTGCTATGAGGCGGATAATTATACAGTCCAATAGTTGACATTTTACTGTTGTTTTTCAGAAATAAACACTCAACATATGTCAGTATAGGTCACTAGTTAGTGCTTTATAAAACTGCTGCGAAGATCTATTTGCTATGAAAAGTAAGGTACAAACAAGAATTTTTCATTATCAATGTATTTCAGCACGATTCTTTTTTTCATTGTCAATCTTGTATTGAATATAAATGCTGGTGATATCTATCCGAATTATAATATTTCCATCGATCCAATGAAAGTTTTTGAATGGTCAGAGAATAGTGTACTAAAGTACATAGCCACAGTTCGAATAGTTGATTATGACCATCATGTCTTTCAATATCGACGTTATCCATGTCAATATTTTTATACTGATGAAATTCAATTATTTTACAATAATGAAACAGTAAATCAATGCTTATACAATACAACAACGAATAATTATGAATATAGTTTTCAACTTCATTTTGATTCACGTCATGTTGAACCGTATATTTTACGAAATATTGCTATTAAATGTGACTATGTTAATTGTAGTTTCTCATTACTTAACATAACATATGTAAATATCGGCTGGAATTTTAAAGGGCGAGAAAATAATCCTGATTGTTCGTTCGATATTAATCAAGCATATCATATCATTCAAACACCATATAGTGTATCCGAACCGATTTCACTTCAATGCACATCATTATCAGCTTGCAATCATTCAAAAGCTAATATAGAACAAAACCTTCCATTCTTGACTAGATTAATTTATGGCTCATCATATGAACTTCAAATGCCTTATTGTTCATTAGAGGAAAGTGTGCAACATGTTATTATGTCAAATTTCGCTAAGACGAATCGACTTTTAGAACAATTACATCAACTGGTGCGAAGAAAATCTGGTGAAACTGAACAAGGAAAAGTAGAAGAACTCGTCGAACAAACTTCGACTACAATAGATGAAGATGACCTTAGCTGAAATCATATTGGAAACGGCTAATCGAACTAAATGATTTAAACCGATAATCTCATTTACTGCTACTTATACGCTTTCCCTGTATCAAAATTAAGATAAATACTGTTTTGTTGTATATGCGAGTGACATCTATGTGATTTCTCCTTGATTTGATAGATAGAATATATTATTTTTAAGCATATGATAATAATCCTAATTATTATATGTATTAGTAACAATAACACTAGTTGTCTTCCGGTTAAGTTTATTAAAGAATATACAATGGCTTCATTAATTAAAAATCAAATTATCAAACGATTGTCAAAGTGTGAAATATAGAATAAGTTTTATATATTTCGTTTTGTACTCTATTAAATTATTTGAAGGTTTGTCAAAAATTTATCCTCAAATCAAATTAATATAAGTACAATAAAGGGTGAAGGTGAACTATCATCAATAAATCTAGATGAGCGAGCGTTAGAAGAAGTTACTGAATTGCCAACATGGCTTAAAATTCAAAAAGCAACATGTGGCCGAGTTTTTATCAAAGTAGAAAGAAGCAAACACAGATGAAAAAAACAGAAACAAAATCTTTGTTTATTTTCTTTTCAATCAGATTCCTTGGACAAATTTAAAAACTTTACCAATTCAATTAGTAAGGAAAAACGAAAACAATTACTGAAGAAAGTCATTCGACTTGATTTTATATTCTTAATATAGCAATTAGATGATGTGACTATTGAGATCGAAACATGTGAAAAACTTCGTGATTTACATGATTCATCCAACATAAATGATCCGTAAGAGTTTCATCTAACTTCTAAAAAGAAATCTCCTAATTATCTTCTACAGATCAATAGGTAAATATGGTTTCACAAGTCGAGTTATCGATGGAGTTTCATTATCAATTACAAATGTGAAATTTACAATCAAATCTCAAGGTTTTAAAGCATCAGTTTTTGTAAGTCGAAAATTACAAATCAATCGCATCGGAAAACTTGGCTGCTTTTAGCTACCGACTTTAGACATTTATAGTGTAAATCCGCATGGAAAACGAGTTGACACATTGGCTCTAACTCGTCTGCGCAATACAGCTAAAGGTCATATTCTTCTGTTTAAAGTAAACGCATGAATCTCGTTTTAAACATGAATGAATATAGACTCTTAATATCTTTTTTGAATCTCAAAGGAAATCTCGTGGCCAAATGCACGTATTGAAGCATCGGTGAATGATAGTAATATACCAGGAACAGCATCACGCTTTATAGTTAATTCATGTCGAATGAGAATTTCAATGAAAAAGAATCTCCAAGGTTTGTATTTTGAATTTATTCTTTCGAAATGAAGACAATCAAAATATTCGTTTGTTGTACGTAGATAGTTCAATGATTTCATCTCGTGTTGTCGTGCAATTCGATGATTTCTTATCAGTTCTTAACGATGCTCAATTAAAATCAGCATTAAATACTTATAAAGAAATAACTGAATTAATGAAACGAGCATCTGAACAAAGGAAACGCATAGCTGGAGATAAATTAAGTGTATGTATTTTCAAAGAATTCATATGAACTAGATTAAAAGAAATAAACAATTTTGTAATAACTTTGTGCAAGATGGAAATTTTAATGTCCACTATAAGAATGTATGACTGTGAACAGAAATTTTTTCCTTCGAAACATCACAAAATCAACGACACAATACGTGCACTTATAATTATTGTATGTGATGACTCAGTGAATTATCAATGTTTCGATTACTATTCGTCTAGGAGTATACCCTTCTAGTTTTCTTCATACAGGATACGAGGAGCAATATCAGTTCAGTAGATTGATATGCTAGCAACTATGTTTTGTTTGCATTTGACATCAAGAATAGTATAGATTGAAGAACGCCAAGACTTTTGTTACAAGTTACACACTTGCTTGGGTTATTAAACTAAATTTCTCTTGAAATATGATACTATATAAAACTTTCAAAGGTTTCGAATTGAAACCAAATACTTTTAAAATAAGTAAAATATAAAGATCTACAAAAATTCAATCGTTTTTCAATTGAAACTGAGCACATCTGAAAATGATTAGTGACTATAATGCAAAGGTGAAAAGCGAGACTTCACAAGTGCATACTTCACACGTACTTCACTTTAACCTACTCGTACTCAACCTTAATTCAAATTACTTGATTGTACTTCACGTTTACTTGACAGGATTTCGGATAAAATAAAACTTCTACGATCAACGCTTTTTGATGCTATCAATTCATTGAATATGTTTCAGACGTATTCTACTACATCCTGTCCTGTTTTAAAATACTGATTATTTGAAATTCTTTCATTTATGACAATGTATGAAATTTGACACGTCAACATCTTCAAAAAGCTGTTAGTAGAAAAATGATACTTTCAACTAATCTCATTCAAAACTTCGTGCGTAGAAAGGTTGAAGGCGAAAATAAACTTTCACATGATCGTGAGATTTGTTTGGAAAAAACGGCCAACAGTCGATATTTTGACAAACATAAAAGTCTGTGAAAAAGAAATAAATAACTAATAATGTTCAATCTTTGAAATCATTGTTTTGATAACAATGCTGAGTTCGATTCGAATTTAAAATTTACTGTTTCGACTACACGTACTAAATGATTTGAGATTGATTTTCTCAAATTATTTCTATTTTATCATAGAATCATCATAGAAGTAATCCATTTTTTATAATAAATCATATATGAACGAAAATCACCTATGCTAGATAGAAGCTTGTAGATTTTTTATTTTTCTAGAAATTAGAACGACCACAAGTGGCAGCATCATTTCAACCAAAACCAGTAAGAACAGGATCAATTGAACAAGCACCATCGTTAACTACGGAACAACAAGTGAACGATCCATTTGCTCGATTTGATATTATTGAAACATCAATACATTTGAATGTTAAACGATTAGATCTACATATGATGGCCGACTCTGATGTTCGCGGTATGCTAACTAAAGTTTTATTTGATTTTCAACAACGATATGATGTCTATTTCAGTGGATCGTTTGGTTGAAAATGGTTCACTTCAAATGACTATCGTAAACTTATCGATTGATGTCTATCCGTATCATGAATCAGGATCATCCAAAAAACACTGGCCAAAATACAGTGAAAGTCAATCGGTGAATCATAAGGAATGGGTCAATAGGTTACATGAAGAATGGTATGCACAATTCAATACCGCTAAATCATTGGTACCAAATGATGAAACATGTAAGTGTGTTAGAAAAACAAACACCAATATACTATCATGAATTATTCGTAGCCAAGAGATTCGAGAAAGCTCTTCGAACAAATCTAATTCGTTTATTCGAATCATGTAGTGTCATAAATATTGATGATATCGTCTTTTATCCTATATCATTAAATACTGATAAACAACATAAACGTCGTCGACCATTACTTTCATCTGATAAGACTTATTATCATTTACCAGATAGTTTAGGTATTATTAATATTCAACGTACGGAATATTATTATCCATCACCATATTCATTTCCTGGTAAAAATCAATGAATAAAAAATTAATTCCAAGAAAGTATTATTAATCGTTTTGTTTTTAGTACCCAATAGCGATTTACATGTTCAAATAATGCCTCTTGTTATACGTGTTGATTTTTCTACACTTAGCTGGCTTCATGCTTTTGTTTCCACGTTGTCAATTACGATAGTAAAGTGAATAATAGATGAAATATTATCTTATATTTTTTATAGGATAATTCTGGAATATTAAAAACTGATAAACCGTCTAAGGATCTTGAACATGCAGCAATCAAATTAGAAGCTATGTTACCAAGAGTACGTTAAATTTTGAATTTGTTTATTATAATATTTATGACGTACATGTACAATTTCTTTTTTTCTGCAGATTATTATAAGTTCGGATATATTTTCTAGTAATCATCAATCGCATGAAACAAAGGATAATAACTATTCGAAGTCTGATGCTTCACAGCAGAGTGAAATCTTATATCAACAACAGTATGATACATTTGAAATAAATGCTTCAAAACTTTTAATGACAAATACTCGAACAGAATTAAAAAGTAATCGATGTCAACTTGAGAAGCATTTAGATCTATTTAAAGAAACGACGTTTTTTCAACAAAATGAATGGCCTTTTTCCGATGGGACAGCAACACGTATTAGTCCATTATTTGAAAAACATCCTTATGATGCATATTTACATAATAATCCATTAAGTAAAACCATTAGTAATTTACCAGAAGCACAGTCGACCAGTACAGCATTGCAAACATATTACACGATGACAACTGATTCATTGAAAAAAGTAAGAGATAGTTTGTTTGATGACTAGGAAGGAGTCTTATTCATGATTGATCATGAACTTTTGTAAAATACAAGAACGATCGCATTCGTTTTGTTGATGAAGTCGATTTCCAAGTCTACCTAATTATACTTTGCCAATTACCCCGAATATGAGACAAGGATGAATGACTGGTAGGATAACCGGAGCTATGTTTTACATCACAGTATTACTTAATTCATGATTCATAAAATTCAACATTCTAACAGTTACCTTCTTTGTAATAGTATGAAATAATTTTTACCAATTTAATTTTTTGAACATGATGAACGGAGCTTGTCAAGGAAAATCAACATAATCTATTACAATGAATAGTTTCTATGTGTACACGTGTCAAGAGAACAGTACGAACCATAGCAACAATATGAAAAAATAATAGATAAAAAAGAAGAATTCATCGTTAACAACAACTAAGCTAATATGACAAGATTGCTTTAAAGATGTTCCTAACCTATAAGAAAATTATGGATACGAATGATTCTTTCTATATGTGCTCAACTCAACTATAACTGTACATTTTTTTTTCAGTAGATAAAATATTTATGTTTCATTTTTCTATTACGGTATCACGTTCATTTAGTTTAAAGTGTAGTCGCTTCACTATTGAAACACTTAGTTGATTTCGAAAACTTCATTTTCTTACTTCATTGCCAAAATAGGTCGTCTCTATTTTTATTTTACATTGTTGTATCTATATTTATCTTTTTAGTCTACGATTCTACTCGGGTTGCATGTTGAGTTGTGTAAGACATCATGGAACTAAAGTTTGAGATATGATTCTTTCCAGAGATGAACTGCGCATTTTACATCATTTATTGAGCTACGCATTAATTTGTCTCTCTATTTTGTCTGTTCAAAATTTAGTTGAAAGTTAGAAAATAAATTTCAATCAACATGTGACTTGTCTAAGATTACAAAACACTCGAGAGTATTGAAAAATCTTTTGCTTGTCGTATAGTTGTAGTTCATCAAAGGTTTATACAAAAAAAATCGAAAAGAATATTAAATAAATTCGTCTTTAAGAAGCATTGAAATACTATTATTCATCGAGAACAATATCGATGTGTTCTACCAATATTCGATGTTGTGTACTTGATTTCAAATAGATTCTCGTTAAAATATGCCAAAGACTATTCAAACATCTGACTCCCACGATAGCTTATCGCAAAGCTCTAAAAATCACTCGGGAACTCAACATCATAGGAAAGGCCATATTTAAAAATGTATATTCTAGTGTAAATTTTTCTCTTGATTCATCAAGGACTATCTACTCCCGAAGTTTGAATTTGTTGTTTTCTAAACAGTTATTGTCTAGAATAACCGCAAGATGTGAGATGCTCATCTAACATAGAATGTGTGTGGTTTTTGTAGTAAGAACATGGATCAAAGTAGATATCATAAAGCCGACGTTTTTGCAATGAATATAAAGTAAATACATCGTTCTTCGAAGATTTTTTCTGAGACAGAAAACTAATCGATTGCTGAAAAGAATTCTGTTACATTCAGTATTTTTTCTTTTTTTCACACAGTCTGCAAAGTACGACATTTGGCATATAAATCTTGAACATTTGTATTTTGATTTCACACCATCATCATCTGAATCAATTCATTTCGCAAAACAGAACATGGTTGATACTTTATCGGTCATAGGTTGGGTTGTACTTGATAAAATCGATGAAAGTAATACATCACCAAGATCGTTTTAATATTCAAAAAGAAATAATTATCCATTTATTCTTCGATTAGATTCATGGTTAAATCTTCTTTGTGTTCTTGAAACGCCATCGATGTTGAAAATTTCACAAAAACAATATACATTTATTATGCAGCTAGCTGACGAATTAGGTTTCTTCTTTGATGAACTGGAACAAAATAAAAATCAAACTGAACTTATTAAAGAAAAACTTTTACTAAATAAATCTTCTGATGAAACTAAAATAACAATTTGCTTAACAATTCCAACGACATTTACACTTGCAGTCATGGCTGATCTTGAAGATCCTATTGTTAATCTTCCAACACCTACTCCATCGAGTTCGTCTGAGCTCGATTTCGGATCTAATGTACGTGATACAACTAATCCACAAATAATTACTGATGTACTACCAATACTAACGTCTATTACTGTTAGTAGTAATAAAATAGAAAAGCCGATTGTAAATAAAAATCTTGATTTATCAGGACAGAAAACAACAAAATTTGAAGGAAAGATTCAACGTGGATTAGAAATAATTTCAAAAGGTTCACGAGGTTCATCTATATCATCGTCGATGAATATGAGTGATAATAGTGATGAGACATTGTCACAATGGGATCTCAATGAAGAACTCGATGCCGATCTCGATGCATGTTTATTTAATAATGACTTCGAAGAACAGCAACAACAACAACAAAAAGTCGAACATATTGAATTAGACGATGATAGTATGAGTTTAGTGGAAAAACACCATCGTGCAGTCAGGGTATTAGAATCGGTATGTTTTTAGATAAATATGAAAGGAAAAATATGTGTATAACATTATTTTTCTCGTACAGGGAAACGGCGTATTTATAAAACTGAATAACATAAATATTTGTGTAACAGAAGATAGTAAAAATCAATCTAAGCCAATGTTCATCGCATGTAATGTAAAGTATTTACGCATTGATGAATTTTCCTCGTTACAATTTGATCATATTAAACCAAAACTATTTGAAAATGAAAAGCCAGGTATGATGTTTGAAAAATGCTTGTTAAAATATAAATTTCCAATATCTATTTGTTTCTAGATGAATATAATGATGAACATGTTCCTCCAATAAATCTTCGAATCGATTTTCCTAAAAGTGAATCATCTACATCACCCATAATGAATATACGTATTCAAGATCGTTCATTAATAGTTACTAGTCATGCAATAGATGTGATTACAGACAATCTAGAAGAAATTCTTACGAATGAACAAAAACTCCTAAGAGAAAATCAACCACCAAAACTTATTCCAATTCACATTCATTTGAATAATGTACAAATAACACGTGAAGTATGCATATTGACTTGTTTTTCCTTGTTGAACACGTGAAAAACTGTAACAGATTACAAAACATCGTGGATTCAAATGAGCTTGAGATACCTAGCTAAAGAATTCGTGTCTTTATTTCATGCCTTCGAAAATAATAGAGTTTAGTGAATACGAAGGCTGACTGTTTTAGTCGTACTCAACTATATTCATTCATGTCAGGAGAATAGCTTTTAAATGAGAAATACAACTCTTCATATGAATACGAGAAATAATAACGATCACCAGTTCATTAACTGAAATTATTTTTATATACAGATAGACTTTCACGAAAATCTTTTGATTAGCTTCTATGCAAATAAAGAAGTATAAAATCTAACAGTTTCCATGGTAGATGTAATGTATATTTATACATATATACTAATACTATACTTGTTGGTACTGGAATAGAAAGAGTGAAACTATATGAATCATGCACTATAAAAAAATACTATTGTCGAAAATGTCCATCTAGGTTCGAGAGTTCATTTTGATAGTGACTGCTTGTCTTCTACTTAACAGCCATTTTCTCCTAGCTGAACGAAAAAAAATGTCTACAAAATGGAATCAGGAGGGGGAGAGAAAAAAGTGACCGTATTTTTGGACATGTCCGTAATGCGAAATCGACGTGAGGACACCGAAATGTTCGCATTATGGAAACAAGCGAAAACATATATATTAAGAGTGATCAGCGTAGGCAGATTGATTTAAGAACGAATATCACATCCTTCCAACTAGTCTAGTTTTGAATGGCACGTACCGTTCAAGCCAGTTTTCAACGTTTTTGTGAACGAACGTATTTAAAGTAATCGAAATCAAGTTAGATAAATCAAATCAAAATATGCATCGGAAACAATTTACGTTATCGATACAAGAAAGTATTCGATATAACTAGCAAAGAGGATCTGGATTATAAACTTTGACAAAATCAGATATTTTATTGTCTCCCATAAATAACTTTTCTGTGTATTTTTTTCACATGATAAATTTTGTCGTCACTCTATAGTACACTGATTTGTTGCTTTCTTTTTTTCTTTGAACTCCGCTTTATGGATATTTTTCAACATGTGGTTATTGGTGTCTCCTCTTCCCGATTTTAATTTGAGGGCATTTTCTCTTCATTGATTGAAAAATATCTGCAATCTGGATGTAGCCAGCCGTTGCTACATCTTGTGAAAACCATCATTTAAATGATAACTCAGAATTGGAGTACGACTTTCACCAATACACTACGAGCTCGAATTAGTTTTCGAATATATAGAACTTTTTGTGCTTGACACACTATGCATACTCTTGACTGCAAAGCGATGTAGGCATCGAAAGATTTTTCACTTAATAACCTAACGGTTCGTTTGTTCGTTTTTCAAAGGCACTTCAGGCATATTCAACGATGCATACTGTGATTGAACCAAAGCCACCATTGAGACTTGTTATCGAACGTCTGCATCTACTTCGACAATTTGATGGAAAAGTGATTCTTCGAAAGATGAATGAAGTTGGTAAGAAAAAAAAAGCAAGCATCTTCGCCATTGTTCAATTAATATATAGTTGATCCATTGCGAAAATCTGATGAAATCTAACTTGCATGAGAATAGTATTTCTAAAACGAGTATTTGACTATGAAATTAAGATAAATTTTGAAATCTACTTCGAAAACCTTGGTCTTGACTATTTTAACAGGTGTATATACTCCGAAAAAAAGAATCATCATACGATAACTGCTAATCATCATCTTAATCAAGCTAAAAATTAACATTATTTTCTTCAAAGAATTCATCGATACATTTCATATGTTTCATTTAGATATTAAAGAACAAGTCAATCCATTATTACCAAGATCAGACTCAAATGATAATCTACGAGAGAAATTAAATGAAATAGAATTAATTCGTCAGGAAAATGAACGTCTTCGTTCTGAATTAAATGCTCATAAGACAGAAATATATATTTTACGTGGTGAACGTGATAGTTTAATGAATACAATTACTAAACTTGATGTTGAATTAACACAAGCTGAATATCAACGTCTTTCTTTGCAAAAGTCCACGAAAAAATAATAACATTAGCTGTTTCTTTTTAGTGTTTGTGAAATTGATAATTTCTTGTGCAACTTATTTGTTACTTCTACTTGACATCGTGGATAGCGATGTCAGAAATACTCTATTTTATTTATTTTTAATTAATTCTTTTCTCATGGTTATATAGTCTCATAGTCCAAGATTACATACATAAATTATTAATATATACTAAATATCCACTTTTTTCATAGCCATGTATCCGTTCGACAATGATGATTATATTGATGTTGGAAGACTTGTCTTTGTCTAGGTGATAAATGTGAAGAAGCATGAATGGACAGTAGAACGTGTAATGTGAGAATCTCGTCAAACTTACTGTATTATTATTCAACTATATCTAAGATTGTAATCTTCTCTGTAATGTGAAAATTTTAAACATGCATTTATCTCTTGACTCAATATTGTAATAGTTAATGAATATTGTACTCTAGATTGATACTAAAACCATACTTATGCTGACTTTGATTTTGAAAATGTTGTATAAATGACAGTAGATATTATGAAATCGTATTTATTTAATGTTTTTCTGGTTTATCGAATCTAATAGATTCTATGAAATTGATTTCATACTCACATACTGTGAACTGTAAAACTAGCAAGAATCAATTGATTTCAATTTAGATTAAAAAACACGTGTAATGCACATGATGAAACATAATAAGATCACTAGTTAATTTCTATTCAGAAAGGAAAAAAAGAGTTGTGCTATGTTATTATTCATGTACTTGTATAAATATGTATGCATGTATATTGTCGCCGGAGAGATTTATGAACGTTTATAATAATCAGTGTAAGCTTTTAAAGGACTTCCTACTGACTAGAAACTAAATAGCATCACTTACATTTACTTCTAGCGATCAGTAGCAAAAGAAATGTTCTTTCGATATTATATCGAAAAATATCATACAAATATTCAACAATCATAAGAATACTATCTACTGCAAAGAATTGAATTGAATTCATTTTTATTATCTTATGTAATAATATTTTTTTTTCATAAAACATCTTTAGAAATACTATTCTATTAAACTATCATTAGACTTATCAGATATTACGGATCAAAACGTAAAAATATCATCATAGAGTGCATGCAATGTATTTATTGGCTAATCAGATGTGTAGTTTCTATAGTAACGACGTTAATTAACATTCAGATTAGAGCTGGCTACATTTTATCGTAGGCCAATAATTAAATCAGACTTGTCGAATATTTTCATTCAATGGAGACTAAAACTCATCTCGATATGATATCGAAATTACGACAACGTCTTTTGCGTCTTATAAAATTAGGTGAACCAAATTCAGTTCGTTCGACAATAGACATGAATAATGATAACAATAATCATCCCAAATCATCCATAGATTTGACTGCCAATGTTGAAGAATGTGTTCGTTGTGTTTTCCGTACTTCATGTTCAATTGAAACGTTTATTCAAGATGTACAACGAATATTAAACGTTACTATTAAAAGTAGCTTAAGCATGTTTCTTGCTGAGACGATTCCACTTGCACAGCGATATTTACAACAACATCAATTCGATCCATATTCATGGGAAACATTTAAAACGATTACATTACAGACATCATCATCGAACGTAGGCTTTTAGCTTGTTTTTACATGAAACACTCTCTAAGAAAAAGGAAATGTTTATTATATATTAGAAAAGATCGAAGTCGAGGACCTATTCGTAGTTTTATAATTTCCTGATAACTTATCAGATTTTCAGCAGAAAACATATTTGATCATTGCAATGCGATAAACTAACTCAATAAAAGATACATTACATGTTGATACACATGACATCTGGTTGACATAAGATTTTCATGTTATATGATCGAATCCAATGAGATAGAAAAGCTCATTGTAGTAAAATCGTTAGGAAAACATTTCTTATATCCAAGAAATTCAAAGATGTTCATTGTCTTCGAAAGAAATTTTCATACTTGTTGCTTTGTCAAAAACAAATACAAGACGATTCGTTACTGTCCGATTTCAATGAAAATACTGTGTTTAAGTTTTATGTCAGCGAAATAAATTCCATATGTATCAGTAGACACGATTTGAAAATTGAAAAGAAATTTTTTTTTTAGTAAATCACTTCTCTTACTTATTGTTCGACAACTCTTCTATTGAACTTCCCTGGCTAAATTAGAACGAGCATATTTTCAATAGAGTTTATTTCTTTTATTATAGAATCCAAATGTCAATCTATCATCGAATACTACGCGACTTCCATCATTACAACAGGCTTGTTTTCGTCTTCCACCATCATGTCCACAATTGATTGATCTTACGTCGAGATTATCGACCCGATCAATACAAGAACAAACATTTATAACACCTGTAATAAGATCCGATGCTAATCCTTATGAACAAAAGCTAATCAATCGGTTTGCTCGACATAACTTTTATTTAAGCGAATGTGGTGAAAAGTTATTTCTTCAAACATTGTTAACATTTCTCAAGCATATTCTACGGCGTCTTCATTTCTTTACACAACATCGAGTTGATACACGATTATTGAATTCAAATATGTATGAAATGACAAGTAATGTACGTGAGCAAATGCGTTTTCTAATTGAATTAAATAAATCGCAAAAGAATGAAATAAACAACACCAACAATCATAGCGTCAATATCGGTGTATTTCAACGAAAATTAGATTCAACCAATATAAATGACGAAGAACAAAGACGAATACGAACACGTGATTATCGACTGTCAATTATTGAACATTTACGACAAAGAGAAGCTGATGAAACTGCCTGTTTAGTCTTACGTGAAAGTCGTTTAAAACGACAAAAACTATCAGATAATAGTAAAAACACAAATCCGATAAGAATTCTACGTGCTAGTTTACAAGAATTAATAGCTGTGATGGAAAGTGAATCTGTATTAAAACGATCGAAAACATTATTATATGCTTATGCTAATAGATAAAATCTTTTGCTTTTCTTATGTAATAAATCTTTCATTTTAATTATGATTTCTGTTTTATCTCAGTAATTCAATCAGAAAACAATCGATACATTTACAGGTATAAACGAAATTGCTGGAAAGAGAATTGCATTCTATAGACCTCTGTCGATCATCATATGAAGTGGTTGTTATATTATAATCACTCGACGTTGAATGGCTTCATGGAAAACGTCACTTGAATGGTTGAAAATAAGATTAATCAAGAAAACATTAAATAGATTTTAGTTTAATATTTATATTTATATATATATATATATATACATACATGTATATTTTTCTATAATGTTCTTCAATCGAACTCGATATTATCGATTAATCTCAGATTTATTTATTCAACAACGACGATCGTTTACTGAAAAACGTGAAATAGAAGAATTACAACGGCTTTATGAACTATTGAAGCATGAATCTCTATGTAATGTTTACTTTTTTGTTCATTCATTTGATCAATTTTTTTTTCTCATCTTTATATTAGCTTCTGTACATAATTATTCTAAAAAGATGAATCCCAATGGAATATTTTCTAATAATGAATTAGATTTGCAAAAGATACAAGTTTATGGGTTTGATTTCGGTTTGTAACTTTTTTTTTCATAATGAAATCATTGAACAAAAAAAGCTGTTCTTTTTGTTCTCCATAGATTACACTTTAGCAAGATATAAACCAGCATTGCATTCATTAATTTATGATAATGCTAAAACATTTCTTGTGAAAAATTTAAGAGTAAGATTGAAATTTTCCCGTTATAAAATCATCAAATGAACTCTTTCTTTAAAGTATCCAGAAGATATATTGAATTTTTGCTTTCGACCTGGCATGGGAGCTCGTGGACTTCATTTAGATATAAAGCGTGGATGGTTGATGAAAGTTGATAGTTATCATAATATACAATTGGGCACTGTTTATCGGTAAATATTTGCCAACTAAAAATTTTTAAATAGACTATTTCAATTGGACTTTTTTTTTCTCAAGTGGTATGAATGCAATACCAGATGAAGAAGTCATAGCTGCACATCATGGCACAAAATTATCAGTTGATGTCGTTGGTTATCTAGGAAAAACAAACAAGATGTTTCAATTTGTCGACATTTTTTCAATTCCTGAAATAACACTGTTACGCGATATTACTCAAGTATGTAAAAGAAAATGTTTTGCTTTTATCTATATTAAATTTTTTTTTCTAAAACGTGTTTGTATTTTAGTATTTTATTGACAAAGGTATTCCATTTGGTTCGGAATATGTACATTATGATGTTTCGGTTTGTTGAATAATGAATAGAAACTTGAAATCATTTCCAAATCGATTTTTGTTTAGGAAGCGGTTGCTGCTTTTCATAAAAGTGGCATGATGCATCAAATAGTCGGAGAAGATGTTGGTAAGTTTTTGTGTTCAATATGATTACGTCAATGTAATATAATTTCATATGTTCATAGAAACTTATTTCGAAGAAAATATTCATTTGAAACCATTTTTAAAACGTCTTCATGATGCAAATAAACAAATATTTTTAATTACGAATAGCACATATTTGTACGTGAACCGTGGCATGACATATTTACTTGGACAGCAATGGCGAGATTTTTTCGATGTCATTATCTGTCAAGCTAGAAAACCGTCTTTTTTTGGTGGAGAAAAAAGACCATTTCGAGAAATAGACGTCCTTCAAAATTCGAAATCATGGAATCGAGTAAATAAATTAGAACACGGCAAAGTTTATGTTGAAGTGAGTTAATGATAGAGACAACGATTGCCTTACTTTTTTTCACATTTGATTTATTCTAAGGGTAACCTAGGAAATCTCATAGAAATGACACATTGGAAAGGTAACGATGTTCTTTATATTGGTGATCATATTTATGGTGATCTAGCAGTATGTTTTTTTCTTATATATGCATGAATGATATTAAGTTACATATTATAATAGGATTTATTTCTAAAGTATGGATGGAGAACAGGTGCCATTTTAGAGGAAGTAGAAGTGAGAAATTGATATAAAATAATGCAAAAATTTGAAAATATTTTGTCTTTTTTTGTTTCTTAATTGAAGGATGAAATAAATATAATAAATTCTGATTCGTTTCAACAGACGATTCAATGGGTAAAAATGTGTTCTGCACAAAGTGAAACAATGAAATACTTTTTGTTTTGTTTGCCTTTATTACTTTATTAGTTGAATGTTCTTCAATGGCTGATTAATCAACTGCAAGTAAGATATCAGACTAGATGCATTCATAATCATTAGAATTTATTAACAGAAAATATTTAAATTAGTACTGTGCGAAATAGAAGAATGAATTCTATCCTTCTAAATAGCCAGCAGTTATTTACAGTCATTGAGAGAAGTAGTTGACCTTGATGAAGTATTTCTATTCTTGACGAGAGTTTGTGTGCATGCTTAAAAAAAATAAACCATGATCGAAAATATAAATTTGTTCTCGTTCGGTTCACATTTACTGGAATTCGAACTTGCCGTTCGTGTGTAATCATCTCTATGGAGTTACATGAGTACAAATGTTTTCATCGAATGCCACATGCGAAAGATTTTCATCTTAGCTATACATCTGATATATGAATTCTATAAATATACATTAATATACAATCTGCAAATATCTGTAATATAATCAAGCCACTCACAACGTCTATTGAAAAGCAAATGGTACTTGTTCATAATAAGATAGTTCCACTAAAAAAGAAATTCTTATAACTAGACAAGTGAAGATGATTCATGCTGTCTAACGCGGTATCATTGACAGAAAATTCTTTCTTTTTTGTTTTGCATTCAAATTTGATTTCAATGAATATAGTCAAATTTTTATTTTTTTGTTTCATCTGAAGGATATTCCTGGACCTGAATCTGATGCTCTAATGAAAACTTGGGTTGGTGAACGCGAAGAAGAAAAGTAATGAGAAAAAATAAAATTTTTTCTTCGTTTACTAGATTTTTCTTTTCTAAATATTCAAGAGCAAAATCTCGAGATATATTTAATCCATATTTTGGTTCTGTCTTTCGTACACATACAGTACCGACGTATTTTCATCGACGTTTAGCTCGTTTTGCTGATGTTTATACTTCCAATGTCTGTAATTTTCTCAATTATCCAGTAAGGCATTTTATTTTTACTATTATCATGAATTTTTTCTATTGTATTTCTTTTTCGTGTAGCTTGATTATATATTTTTCCCGCGTCGTGTGGCACTCGCACATGAAAATGTTTTACCAACGCCAGATATTAATCTACTTTTAATGGACACAGCTAAGCATGCAATGCGTTTCGAGACAGCACCTGTTGAACAAGAAAAATGAACAGAAAAACAAGAAAATAATATTTCATTTTAGCCCGATTAGTTTTCAGTTTTATTTTTATATTGTATTTTTGTGTTTTGTACTAGACTAGGATATTTTCGTTTGTGTTTTTTATATCAAACCAGTGTCGTCATTAACAAAGAAATTTTTCCAGACAAAAATAAATTTACATATGAAATTCGATTAGATCTTCTTGAAAAATTACTTGACTTCGATTGAATATATTTTGAAGCAAGGACACGTATTCTTGCTGAAATACTGCTAATTAATTTTTCAATGATAGAAAACCTGATGATGAAAATATTTCAAGTTGACATTATCTACCGGTTTATCATTGTCAGCTATAAATATATGATAGACTTGTTCTGTGTTAATGTAACTCGTGTAGTTTTACTAGATCTATCTGATGATGAACGTAAGTAAAGATGAAGAAGATGAATGACTTGTTACTTTCCCCTATAGCACTAGAACTACTTCTATCTAATCAACAGTCTTGATTAGATTCAGTAGTAAATTCGACAAAATTGAATGAAAGTTGATATTAGTCAACGAAACATGAATTAGAAGTCTAGTAAAAGAACTTTCTAAGATGTGAACTTCCGATTTTAGTGAATTAATGACAATGATTACGAACGAAAACCTTGAAAAGATTTCCTTTCCATGTTGATCTATGACGAAGTTAACGAGTCGAACAAAAGAAATGCTTGGTAACATTTATCTCATTGCTATATACTTTCCGTTTTACTAGGGGCACATTGAAAAACTCATTCGATAGGAAATTTCATCTTCTATCTAATTATTGACAATATTTTTTTCCATACATACTGTTTTTTTTTCTGAGTAAACATCCATTATGACATCGATGGTTAAAAAGAATAACGAGAGAGTGATGGAAATTTCATTCATGAAGTTTTGCTGAAGTTCCATGCATATCATGAAGTATTTGATATTAATTGTTGAATTCTAATTCATCTAACAGTATGAAAATCAATATTTCATTAAAAAATTCACGATTTAAAAGTGTTGCTTCGATTTGATGCAATCGTTCTCAAAATGCAATCTATAATTCATTCGATCGCAATTCTCTTTTTGAAAGATAGTAGGATAATGCTTGACAAAGCCATTAACCTAGAAAATGCATTCAAGTCTCTGCTAATTGATCGCACACGTTTTCTAATCACTATAGAGTGTTTGACGAGAGAAAAAAGGAGTTCTTTTTTATCAGATGCCGCCTCAATATCATAAAGCGAAATAGATATGTTTGAGTGCATATTTTTCTCTTAAAGTTTTCATGGGCAAAAGAAGAACTAACAGGAAAATAAATAAAAGATCATACTGTTCTGTGTATAGAAAATTTTGTACCGACGAAATCTAAAAAGAAATCTTTTCATATGTTGGCTTGTATTTTGTATACTGTATAATATTTTGATTGGTTTTTTTTGTGCGACATTCACAATATGTCTATGTTCAAATGTCAAACGGTATATTCTAACGTTTTTTCCCTCGAACACTACAACGAACTTTGGACGAAACTACTGAGCCCGTTTTAGGAAATCAATCTAGTTCATTATATTCTAAGTCGTACACCATAATTGTTTGAGCTTTCGATTTCTGTAATTGACAAACATCTAGCTTGATCTAATCTTAAGGTATTTTTGAATGGCAACTTAAAACTCTAGATAACATATTTAGATGGTTCAAGAGGTCAAGAAAACTCTACAGGATGTTCATACACTTCCGTAATACTTTGAACCGTCTTCAACAATCAAATCATCCTCTTCTATAAGTACAGATAATTCTTGCTTGCAACATTCTAACGAAGACATAGCTAGACGCAATCCACCCATCCCCGTTATCCCGCCCTTCACTGTTACAAATATTTTCAGGTTCCACCCCCAAGTATCACTAGTCAGCAATGTCAAACGTCATGTAACAGAATCTGAATGAGGCACATTAAATATTGATGAAAAAAAAAACATTTTTTAATGCTGCTCTTTTTGTCACAGGAGTCAGAATCGGATAGTATTTGATGTGTTTCGATTACTTTGACTAGTATTAGAATTTCTGTTCATTTCACAGATAGAACGTAAAATCAGACCAGACATATATGAATAAAAATTGGCTAGATTTTTTGAACAGTAATGAAAGTTCATGCATAGAATTCGACGATAAAATATATGTTTATATTTGAGTTGTTTGTCAGTGCTCAAGTGAAATATGTAATGAAATATTATCAGATTAGTTAAACAATAAAAATTAGAATACAATGGAAACATGTAGACGACAATGAATAATTTCTGAAGAAGCAGATTTTGATGAAATCTGAAACAGTCGTTAAGTGAAACGAGAAGCGTAAGAAAAAAATATTACCAATAAATTAAACACTCAAGAAAATTTCTTTTTCTCTCATCTAACAGGATATTTATTTAGTATTGAATAAGTATATAAGTTACATTGAAACATCAACATACATATATCAGTAAAACATATGAGACTTAATTGAGTTTGTAAGCATAATCGTTTACGTATACTGATGCATAGATACAGTCATAAAGAATAATATCACAGAATAAATGTTCGCATTACAGAGAACAATATTGATTGATTTGTTCTCTAGTGGAACACACAATAGTTGATGTACGTGCTTTACATCGGTTCGATTATTTCTTTTTCTCTATGTTTATTGTTCAGATAATATAATCAATCATTATTGTCTTCTTGACAGTGAAGTTAAATCGAAAGTTCTATCAAGTATTTAATTAAACAGACAAGAACGATTCTGACAATGAGTACGATCATTTTCGATTTTGATTCATATCGAAGATGCTACGACACGTGTTTCATTGTAAAATTATCAATCGTTTTCTAATGTGTGATATGAAATTATTTCAACTATTTGACTAACAACAAAATGTATGTTTGTAGTTCAAGTTAGTAAAATTCATATTATCCTTGCTCGTAAGATCTTTCTCTTTTTTTTTCATTTGGTGAATAACAAATGAATTATTAATGACTATTTTTTACATAAGTTAGAAATGAGATTTTTTTATGTATGAAAAAAAAATGTTTCAGGCAACAAAAAGGACAATAATTCATATAGTTATAGCTTAGTATATATATGATTATAAGATTCAAGGAAAATCCCTCGAGGCTTTTCAATGTAATGAGAAAAAGAAAATGCCAATTATAGTTCATTCATTCTTTTCTTTTCTCGGCCTTTTTTCTTTGTTTCATATATCCTCTTTTTTTTCCTTCTTTCGTGAATTCATTAAAATCACATATGATTTTTTTCCTATCATTGAACATCGTATTGATCGAGGAAAGAAGCATCCGTCTTCTCTGTTCTTGTTGTTATTATCAGACTAATGAATAGAAATCTTAATAAGATGACATTGAGTTGTTTCTCTTGATTTCTTTTTTAATGTTCAACGTCAAGGTCAACAACAGCACACCAAAAAAAAAAGGAACCGTATATAATCGATAGATTTATTCGTTCATACTTCCTAGTATGTTGTTGTTTTCGACTGGTTATTCATAGATACAACCTAATTGGAATTCGAGCGACACAGTATGCATCCGCTTCCGTTTTTTATAATCAAACCGTTTTATTTGAAAATTTTTATTGCATACACGTTCTGTCGTTTTTTCATGGATAAATCATTACAGTTTAGGATAAGAACAAAACTAAAAAGAACGAATAGCAATGGTGAAGTTCGATTTTGACATCATCACAATCAACCTAAAAGAAAATAACAGATAGCAAGATGACGACTGAAGATTGTAGAGACGACATAGTAGTAGTAGTAACGTTGAAATGATGTAATCACTCATGCAGTCCAATGATCAGAGAGCATACCCTAGGGATATGTACGAGACTAACAGTAGTAACCCAACGAGAAACTCATGAACCCCCGAAAGGATTTTTGATGATAATTCTATCGTAGGAAAACGAGACATTCCAGTTGACCTTGCTCTAAGTCAATCATAACGTACAAGTCTATTTAAATTTTCATGCAGTGCATATCAATTTTGAAAGCATCGACAACTACAGGCATCGAAGGCTGATTTTTTTTTCTCGAGAGCTACACTATCGATAATATCTTTTATGAATTTGATATAATAATAAATTTATACCTGCAGGTTTATGAACAGCGACGATAATAATTGACAAGCATGTCATTCATTTTACTTTCACTTTTATTTTGCTACTCGCAGATTTTTAATAATACAAAGTATTGTTAATCTTACACGATGGTCAAGGTCATGTTAAGTCTGATTAACAATATAGAATGCAAAATGTATTATATTCATACGATTTTCCATGTAATTTAACAACAGATCACATTAAATGTCTATATATCTGTCTGTATGTCTCTATATTCTTTATATTTCAATTTACTATTGTTTGTATATGTTCATATTCATCATAGCGTCATTTTTTCGTCATCACTAGCATCCGCTTTCTCTCTCTCTCTCTCTTCCTCTTTTTTGCTTCTCTGACAAGACACACAGAGAAACAAGAGAGGGAAAAAGGAAGAAAAAAAACTGTTCAGTTCCATCGTTCTCACTCATTCGCTCGCTCGTCCATCATAATTGGCATGAAAATGCTCCCTCGAGAGTCGATGGGTTACATACACGCAAATAATTATTAGTACACTATCATATATTCATTCACACTGCACAAAAGAAAATCAAACATCAACAAAAGTAAACGATTAAAACGATACATTATTTTAACACAACCATTAAGCATGCACTACGGATGGTTAACCTTGTTGCTTTGATCATCTTTATCTTCTGTACTACTTGTAAGTAATGATTATGTATTAAAAGTTTGATATAAAAAAAGAAAAGAAAGGCATCTTTGTATGGAAGAAAGATGACGTCAATTGTTAATAGTGTATCGAGCACCATATGCAGATCGATAATGATTCTTGACTGAACGGTCAAGGAGTAGCGTGTCATGTATATAAAATAAATGTCATCTTTTTGTTAGGCTTGAAACGATTCATGAATATATAGAGTTTAGTCACAGACAGAAATAATAGGGCAGATAAAGTATGTTAACGTCAAACAATGCAATTAGTTAAACGGCGTCAAGCTAGCTTCTCAATCTTCCGTTTTATTCTCTTAAAAGTATTCATCATACAGAGCTTGGCTTGCTCTCTCACTCATCGTCAATGCTCGAATTTCAATGACATATTGCTCAAGTGATTCGTTCATTTTCTTTTAATTTAGACTAGAGGATGGAACTAATTCAAGAATTCACGAGAGACAATGAACATCATTTGAAAACTCTTGCGTGTTCAATTTCAAAGGAACTGTATAATCAGAGTCTATGATCTTTCTGCAAACAAAAAAAATAGAAGTTAGATCATCATCTCTTTTCTTGTGCTCATTTAAAATAATTAAGACAAAAAGAAAATCAGCATGCAATGTCCGGTTTATATTATTGTTCTTTTTTATTCTATTTCTCACATAGGTGCTCATCATGGTTTAGCTATTGAGCAGCAATCATTCGAATTATCTACTGCATATGAACAAGAACATACAATAACCAGTGTACTTATGCAATCAGCGATATTACCTTGTAAAGCTATTCTACTCATCATGGAACCTGAAAGTGTACGATATAGATATATCATTACAAGAAGAAACTTTTCTGTTTATATTTAGTACACTTTTTCTCATCTTTATTCTCATAGGTGATGTGGTATAAAATAACTGATGCTGGTCAATCGCCTTTAAGTGTTGGCAAATATTTAATAACAAAAGATCCTCGTCTAAGTGTAGCCTATTATAGTTTTGATCATGGACTTTCACCTGCTAAATGGGATTTACATATCACGGATATACGTTTATCAGATGCAGCTCGTTATCAATGTCATGTTACACAAAAAGATGGTCGTATTTCAGCTCGATCTAATGTTAAACTTGTCGTTGAAGGTAAAAGGAAGGATTGATCAAAGGAATAATGATTAATTGAGATATACATATATATACACATATGCAGTCAATGTTTATATGAAGAGAGACAAAAAGAGAACAGACATATCTTATAGACAGAAAAGATAATCACGGTTGAGTAAAAGTTGGAGAGTAAACAGATATAATGTATGGATAAAATAATCTCAAAACAAAATCTAAAGACATTGAATATCAATAGGAAACAAATGAATGAAAAGATAATATTCGATTTTCTTCTAGACATAGTTATTAGTATTCAACCAAGTGATGTTCTTATTTCTATTGGTGATAGAACAGAATTTTCATGTAATTTCACCGGACAACATCGAATACGACGTGATAAAATAACTTGGCTCAAAGGTAATATTAAAAAGAAAAAGAAAACAATTTCATATGATTTATTGTCTTTTGTAATTGAAATCTGTCTTATTATTTTATAGATGGTAAGCCACTCGCATCTGATGCAAGTCATGTAACTACATCCGCAGAATTACCTAATGTAACAGTAACTGTTTTACATATCACTGCATCTCGTCCAAGTGATAGTGGTTCATATCGTTGTTCGGATGGACATAGTGCTCAAAGTAAAGAAGCAAAATTGTATTTACGTGATGTTCATTTACATACATTTCTCCGTTCATTATCGTCGTCGAGTTCTAGATCGAGATATTTGTCATATCGAACAGTTTTTTGTTTATTGATATTTCTTTTTTTTTCTCTACAATAATATCATTTTTACAGTATTTCAACAAAAGACAAAAGAAAAAGGCCAAGAATAGATTTAATATCTTATCTTATTCATTTACTCATTTCGTTGACAAACATAAACACACGCTAACATAGTCGAAATGCTGAGTGCTGGTCAATCAAGAGAGCCAGCTCTTCAAATCGAAGTAACATCACCCGAAGTTCTTGGTGTAGGCTCAAAGCGATACGTTGATTATACAGTTAAAATAAAAACGACATTGCCGGTATTTAGTCAAAATGAATCTGTCGTTCATCGACGTTATTCAGATTTTGTATGGTTACATAAAGAATTAGAGTCTGCCGATACGAAAATTGCCGTACCAAAATTACCTGATAAAGCCTGGGAAAGACAATTACCATTTCGTAAGGATGATGGCATTTTTCAAGAAGAATTTATTGAAGAAAGACGACAAGGTTTAGAAACATTCATCAACAAAATAGCTATTCATCCACTAGCTCAAAACGAACGAGCACTACATGTTTTCTTATTCGATCCCGAAATTGATTTGACGAAATATATACGAGGCAGTATAAAAAAATAATTTATGTAAATGAAATGAATTTTTTATTGACTGATTTTGTTTCATTTTACGAATCATTTTTCCAACTCTGTTCTCTTGGTTTGTTTTTCTGATTTTTTACTTCATACATTTTTTAAATTGTTCTATTAAAAAATCTTGATTAAGATTTGATCCGATAAGAACAAAACAGTTTCGTAAATTATTCCGATGATTTTCATTTGTAGAAATAAATTCATACATTTGACCAACAGCTTGCAACAGTTGATATGTTGATACATTATTTAGACAGAGAACACCCTGCATGAAACAAGCGAAACAATCATATACATAATTATATGAAATAGCAAAAGAATGAATTGAATTATTTACTTTCATTCGAACGATTTCTTGAGTTGTGTTTTGTTCATTCCATAATAGTTGTATCATAAGTCTGTCGAGCTCACTGAAATCAAATTCACCATTGAATTCAATCGTAATAGAATTAAGTGTCTAGAGGCCGAAAAATTTACAATAGATAATACAATGTCAGAATTTAACTCATATACTTGATGTCCATGTGGGACTGATATTGATGTTTGATTGTCTATTTTTTTTAATAAATAATCCATTGGTGAATTATTACTGTAGGCATGTCGATCAAGTATAAGAGATATATCAATGCTAGAAATTTCTATCGTTAAAGGTCGTTCTAAGATACAATAATAAGATTTACCATGAACGTGTTGTTTCATAAATTTGAGCAGTCATATTAATTGATCTAATATTCAAAATGAAAACGTATTTATCTATTGAAGTAGTTCATTACAACGTACCGAACAATTGAATTCAGTTTAATTTTATCTTCGTCTGAGATTAAATCGACTTTATTTACCAAAATGACGTCGGCCATGGCTACTTGTCTATTTGAAAGAGAAACCTTCATGAATATGACTTTTAAATCTTTCCTATCATCTAATCACATACCTAGACCATAATGCTTTTGCTTGGTGACGATCATCTTCATAACTCTATATGTAGAATAAAAGAAAAATTTTCAACTTGTTTTCTTTACTTTAAATCCATTATGAGAATCGATGACTGTTATTAAACCTATAAAAATTATTTTCAAATTTTAACAATTCTAATAATTCTTTTTTCTCTCTACCATCAAGAATTAAATCACTATGTAATTCATCGTCAAGCCAAAACATCTTCACAATCGGAAGTGGATCGGCAACGCCAGTAGTTTCCAATAGAATATAATCGAAATGATTTCTACGTTTTTCTAGCAACTGCTCGATAGCTTGTACACCTACATCTCTATTCGTATAAAATGACAAAAAATTTTCAAAACAACATAAAGAATAAATGTTTTTTTCTCTTTTTCTTCATTTGTTTCAATGTCATCATATCGATAACCTACTTGACAGAACAACATAAACAACCGTTTCGTAGTTCAAGCCAATCTTCGTATTGTTGACGATCATTACTGTTATTTCCATCTTTGGATGTTTTCAATAGAAGATGTTCCATAGCACTACCTTGAGCAAATTCATTTAGAATAACAGCTATGCGTCTTTGATGATTTTCAGTGAGAATATAATTTAGTAATGTAGTCTTTCCAGCACCTATCAACAATTCTTGTTGTATTGAAATAATCTTTTATGTACAAAAGAAAATCAAAAGACAAACCTAAATAACCAGTAAGAATGGTAACAGGTACTTTAGCTGACGAAACATTTGTTGCATCGACTAATGTTGGCACAGAATCATCGTTATCGTTGTTTTCCATCTAAATAAATAAAAATTAGAATATTATTTTAATACAAATGTCATTAGTAAGTTTTGTTGTTTTTTTCTTCTTTTCTTATAGAAAGAAAAAGTTAGAAATATGAGCTCGTATTTTTTTTTGTTTGCATAAGTGAACGATACAATAGAAAGCATAAAAAAAATGTAAAATACTTTATAAAACATTTTTCTCTCTGCGTGTGTTTGTTTTTTTTCTATATGCTCGCTGTCAAGTTCGTAATTTCTCTCAATCTAACTTGACTATATGCATTATTGATTGATACCAGTTTAGAACAAAAGGACAAGGTAAATTTCTATTAGTATTCAAATACTCCATTCGATGAGCAACATAGACTAAAGCGGCCTCTAAAAAACATCAAAGATGGCAGAGAATAGCGTTTTGATTAAATTTTTTATTCTATTGTAGAAATTTCATTTTCAAACGTAACTATGTCGGGCTTTGTGGGTGTCAATCGTCTTTCGATCATACAATTACGTTGTGAAGAACGTAAGCAACAAGCTCATTTGAAAAAAATTGCCGAAATGCAACGTCAAGGTGGTATTGATAATCATAAACCAACATACTTTCCTCACATTCACACTGGTATAACTGGTCATCAGTTTCAAAATCGTAGAGAACTTGCAATAGAAAATAATGCTAAATTAAAAAAATTAATCGACATTATGCAATCGAAGAAATCTTATCCACCACCGCCACCTTTTCAGTTTTCAAGTCCAAAACGTCGTCATCCATTAGCAACATTAACAAAAAGTAATGCAGATTACACCGAAAGAGTTTCGAAGGTCAAAGGTATCTACAACGCATGTGAATGGGAAAAAGGATTTGAAGAACATAAAGAGCATTTAAAAATAAGTCGACATAATAAATTATTTATACCACGTGAAATCGGTATTAATAATCGACAACGAACGAAGGTTAATTCTATAGAAAGTAGCAGACGATCAACAACTTCTTCATTGAAAAATAACCTTCGTCAAGCATCGGACAATAATGATTGAATATGAATTGAACTTTTTCCACTTTAGTTTTTGTACAGTAGCACTTTTGTTTTTGGAATACTCATTATACTCGTTGTTGCATAAAACCGTTTGAGTATTAGTTAATAAAAAAGAAACAATTAAGTTATCAAAATTTATAAAATTTTAATAAATTGTTCCAGTTGTGAACTTTATTTATTGTTTTTTCGTGATCTATCGTGAACAATGAATGTGTATTGTTTCATTACTAGCTTCAATTGCAATCGATGACTGACAGTGACTTTTTTTCTTTTTTCAACAAAAAGAAATAAATTCTTGTTTTGATTTCTGACATTTTGGTTGACAGTGACAAAAGTAAATAGAAAAATTTCAGATTCCAAGTGTAAATTGATCAGAAGTATAACAATGATTGTACACGTGGATATTTGTATTTGTAGTGTATAGGATTTCATGAAGTAGTAGCTCTGAGGTATGCTTGTCTTCTGCATTGTTTGAGATTCCTGAAGGACACATTAGGAGGTAATTTCACTATTCTCAGAAGAGATATAATTGAATAATGCGTGAAAGATAAAATGTGAGTTGAAATGCTGTCATCTGTCAAATTATCTGGATCAGAGACAATCGCAATTTTCTTTTGGCTACCTGTCTCTTCTTAATACTATGTTTCATCTTGATCAAACTTTTACGAGTACTAGCTACTGTTGCGATTGGTTACCTTTTATGGTTTCTTCATATTAGTTGTCCTTCGCATAGAATGATCAATCAAAGAAAGTAGCCCAAAAATTACATGTATTTTCTTTTCTTTTTGAAAAGGGTGCCGAAAATCAACAAAAGAATTTCTTTTTCTGTGTATCGAAAGAAATCAATCTTGTTAAGCAATTTATTGATTTATATGAAAAAACGTTTTAGTTCCATTTAATATAACATATAATGTGAAGAGAACTTGTAAAATATACTTTCTCTATGAAAATCAACATATTTGAACAAAAGCTCATAAGCAAGTCAAAATTTCACGATTCTAATTATGCCAAAGAATAGCTTTCTTTTAAGCACTTTTCAACACTTCATTGTTAATGTCAGATTCTGTAATTTATTCAATAAACATGTATAATGTAAAACTCAATAATAAATTGAAAGATAAGTATCTACCGGAAACATGTTATCTTCTGTTAAATAATAATCGACAGTACCAAGGTGAAAATAGTTCTAATCTACGACATAGATTCATCTTAAATTCTCATAGAAATCGAATCGATAAGAATTAAAAGAACATTAATTCAATGTGACAATCATTATTTTTCCGTTAGGTATTGTATTTCTTCTACTCGAAGCAGGGAAGCATGATTATTCAGCCTCTCTGAACAACATTTTTAATATGACCAGCGGTTACATATTTATGCATTTCAAGATTGCTGATTAAGAAGGATTGCAAGGTAAGCATGCGATAGATCCCCCCCCCCTTATATTCTGTGATTCATTTGTTGAAGAAAAATTGTTCTGGTCTTACTCTAACATATTTGAAAATAGTATGGAATTAAGAAGCTTGTAACATACAACTTACGCTCTTGTACTATAAGCGTAGTGATTGGTAGGTTATGACTTATCTACGACTTAGTTCCCTCATATTATCTTATGTAACACAAAAAAAAATAGTTTGTGCGAACTAAATTGTGTGAGAAAATGCTATAGTTACGATCGATCGACGTTTCTAAACACATTATTTCATTTTTCATGAACTGATTCGTCAAGAATTGCTCTTAGTAAGTAACTCAGATGCCAGGATACGATCCCTGTGATGTACAAGCGTGTATCGTATATTATCGATGCCAATTACAATATTCGGACAAAGAATAGAATAGGAAGTGCTCGTTCTTAATTCTGAAATTTAGAGACTATGTTTGAACGATTTCCCAGAAAATAGATCAAGTAATGCTAAGCAGAAGATTTTTTTACATCTTCTCACAACAAGTCTACTTTAGAATAAGTTTGAAATCGAATATTTATTTATCTGTACTTTTTCAAAAATGAACATTGGCAATATTATCGACTTAATGATTAAACAATAACAATATGCAGTACATCATTTTGATCCGCTATCAGTTCAAGTACTGAAACTCTGGGATACACCGTATGACACTGTAGATATTAATGAGACAGAGAAAAGTATAAGAAACAGTATGTTAATGATGAATTTTAATCAGTTCAATGACGAGGATCAATTTACAAAAAAATCTTGTCATTGATTGAAATTTGAAGAAAATGTTTTTCACTGGTGAATAAACTATCTCGTTTTTCGTGAAGTTAGTAGTTCTTGCAGCAGTTGCAGTGGTCTATATCTGCAAATCAGGAAAATAGACGGAACATGCTTTGGAAAGAAATCAGTAATTTCGATAAAAAGCAGGACATTTTAAGTCGTATCGTAGTACTAGTATTCAGGATGAAAACTTACACAAAAGCATGTCAATCCATGATAGTCCATTGAAATGACTAGATTATACTTCTTCAAATACATATTTTAAGTGTTGCTTTTTCTTTCTACTTCGCTTTCTCTGGTGATGCCTTGTGTATGTATTTTCTGTTCCTCAAGCACGTACTATTCCATTATATTAGTTTGTTTCTAGTCGAAACCGTATTTTTATCAGGAAAGCAACCCTAAAAAGAAATAAGAAAGATCCATAGTCTCATACTTTTCAAGGTTCTAGATCTATATTTTCAGCACTCTAGCTGTTTCATTGTATCACATCTCTCTCTCGCACTGTTACTTTTCCTTTTGTTGATTATCCCTGCTCTTCATACGTATAAAACAATCATGTTATAGATAAACAAATAACAAATTTTACAAGAAAACTCAAATCAATTGGCGAACATGTTTAAATAGGGGAATATATTGTTGAATACAGCTGAGCAATGTCGGAAACAGTATGATATTGATATCACCGAAGTACTGACGATAAATAGTTACTAATCATAAAATAGCTGCTAGCAAAAATTAATTCATTCTATATAATCGATACTCAAGCTGATTAGAGGAAAATAAATAAAAATTTGAGGACGATCTTTCCTTTTCTAGAAAATATTCAATAAATATTTCTATAAAAGTTTTAAGTTACGTTGAATATAACAAAATAAAACGTCAAAATGATGTATATGTGTTCCTAGACCGAGGTAAATCTTGGAAAATCAGGATACGTTAAAAAAACCAAGAAAAAATTAAGAAATTAGTAGTACTGCGAGGCCTGTTATTGTAAAACAATTTACTTTTTCAGATAATATTTTGATCTGTCTGTGATTTTGTAACTCGTTTTCAACCTTGATTTATATCTAGAGCAATGCCAATGTTATCAAAACTACATTTATCGCCAGATTACACAGTAAATTATTTATTCTTATTGTTGAAGTCATACATTCAATTGTTCTAATCACTCATAGTCAATTCAGATCAGTAGAATTTTATATAAACAGAGAGATTAAGATTTGTTTGAAGTAAAATCGTGAAAGAAAATGTCAATATCTTTGAGATGACAAACTCTATTAATACATTAATCTTCAGATCTATCACATACACATAAAAATACTAGAAAATATTGTACATTTTGTTTGTTTTAGTTCGATTTCAAAGTACTGAAGAGATCAATAGACGGATCTAACAAATCATTTTTAGTGTTTCTCATTGAATAAACTAATAGTTGTACGAATGTGATTAGATACGTAGCAACATAATTTTAGAGGTCATCATCATATATTTTTTAATGTGCGGATTTCACTTGAAGGAAACTATTGCTCTACACTTCATTTCAATATAATAAGTACGATTCATTATAATAACGTTTGTGTCTTGTGGAAGAATAAGATTGAAAAACTCAATCGATCGATGTGGTTATCATGCTTGATTTCTATCTATTAACTTTACTATTCACATTTGTAAAACTCTGGATAAATCTTTCTTATGAACCCATTTACCATTCGATAAAAACATCAGCCATTCATCATATTCCTGCATGATTAAAAATTAGTTTCTTCAAATTATTGATTATTTAGAAATCTATGTGAACGAAATCTTTCAGTTGAATTAATTAACTGTTTGAAACATATAAGAATATTCGTTGCCGAGCCTACATCTTAATTGTGTTTGCATGATCAGCCAGTATAATACTGTTCTATGCTATTGAGTTGTCACAAATTAATTACATTGATAGTTGTGAATCTCTTTCTAACATTACTAACAATGAGGACAAATTTCTATAAATATTTATCGACAACATTATATTGTTCGCAATAATGTTACATAACACGCACGCCAGATTATGAAGTGATTAACTAAGATGCGTACATTTTACTCTTCTCACACACGCAAATACTTTACTTATCCTTAATCATTAGCTACATTGCAACAGGTATTCAATGTGGTATAGGGCATCATAACGATGCAATTGATAGATGGCGTCTTACTATGATTAGGAGCCTTGTCAATTTTTTCTGTGTTTGGGTTCTTTTTATATTAGTCGAACTCTAATAACTAAAGTCTATGTAGAATATTGGATTGGTTGGATTCAGATGCTTTTACTTAGTTTAATTATATCGCAAATTTTAAAATTAATTTTGATTGGTAAAATTTTAACCACACTATATCGCTAATGATTCTTGCCTCTGTTCTTTGTCTACTAGCTTTTGTTCTTGTTTTTGGTTACTCTGGTCCATGAACGAGTATCCAGACTTGAATAGTTGCATGGAAACGAGTTTCCTGTTTAAAAAAAAAGTGACTCGTTTTTTTCGATATATTTCTCTTGCTCTATATGCTTGCGCAAGTTAAACTTTCAAAAATTTCCTTGTTTTCTCTGCTTTAGTATATGCTTAAGTATATTTCTCCTAGATAAGTGAAAAAATATTGATCACATAGATTCAATATCGTACAAACATATTTTGTAAACAGTTTTCTAGAAGTCAAGTCAATGTATGCTTGATTCGAGAAGGACGAATGAATGAATGCGTTAGACATTTAAGTTGATCCGCCCTGTCTCTTTTCTTCAATCCCCTTATTTATTGCTTTTCTTACTGCACTGTCCATTCTTGATGATTATAGTCAGAGAAAATTGTTCAGCTACACATATAACGATGTTATTTCTTTTCTCTCGTTGTATTTGTGTACACGTATATGTATAACGTGAATGCCTAGGCGACATGTAGTCGCACAAAAGGAACACACACTTGAACATACACTCATATATGAATATAGGTTCACTAGACATCATCTTATTCAACAACACCAATGTTGATGTTGAACAGAAAAAAGAAAGAAAGAAAGGAGAAAACGAAGAAAGAACACGAAAGAAGAAAAAAAAAGGTATGTGATGGTTATGATATCTACATGCAACTACGGCATCCCTACTGCACGTCAGAATTGTATACATCCATAGAGAATAAACACTTTGACAAGACAGCATCCTAGGTGAACGAAAACGTCCCAGTGGATTATTTTACTGATATCCACATGTATGACAATAGCTGGTGATTGTCTATCGCCTGCTGGCTATTTATCCAGTCGGCCACCGATTTCTTTTTCCGCCAGTTGTTTCAACAGTGCTATTGGATTTATGCAGCGCAATTTAGGTGAGTGTTACTTGATACATTTTTTTTCATCATTGAAAATTTGCATGAATGCAAAATGAAAGACAACACTAAAGTCTGTATGAATCTCAGCAACTGAGATTCATTCTTCGAGTCATATTGAATTAATGAGATAAACATCTTGTTTATATCATATTATTACTTATGTTCTTTTTGTTTCTACAATGATATGTGTATATAAATATATATAAATTGATCAAAGGTTTATTTTTTTCCACTCATGAAAGAAAGCAATAGCATATTGATTATTTATGATAGTTAGTATATTAGTTTCTTCGATGTGTATGCTTTTAAGTATGCAGTGAAAAAATATGTCACTCTTTGAAAAAGTTCAATTGATTATGAATTAAATTTGAACGTGCCATTTAACACTTACCTTCGATATCGGCAGTCACAATGTATTGTTCATTTTGACATTGTTTCGTTTATTAGTTTTTCTTTTCTTTCTCTAGATTCGAACTTGTTATATTTTCTCTCAACAGTGTCTGTCTGTTAGTCAGTCAGTCTGCCAATCAGCCTGTCAGTGGGTTCTTCTCCTCGTATTCTGTTTCTGCCTACTCTATATTCTTCACATGTTTTGCCCATTGTTGTTGCTGTTGTCGTTCGATGCATCATAAAAAATATGAAACTCGCCATCAGTCAACATCAATATCATCATCACATCATTATCGATTGGCAACAAGATCTTCAATACTTAAATTAAATAAACCAATTAAATTTAAACGTTTAACTAAATCGACAACATTAAGAAACGGTATAATTTGTATATTTCTATTCAAGTAGTTTTTCATCTTTCTCTAATTGAATCATCAGATAAAAGGAACTGTAATGGGTCATCACTACAGCATCGATATTCATACAAGGAGTATGCCTCATCGTTTTTTGGATCACTATTGTTTATATGTTAGTGATAATCTCCTACTTAGTAGTGACGAGTTCATCTTTGGAAAAGATTAGCTTAGCTCCATTGTACACCTCTTGATCGATGATTGTTGTGTCGATGCCACATGGTCTCGATCTCATCGTCCTCTAGCAACCAATACATAAATAGTAACGGAGAAAGAAAAAAAGAATGACTGTATGCTTGCGGATAATGATTAGTTGGTGTGTACACACACATATATACATACATATATATATATGTATATATATATATATTTGTATGATTACGTTTTGTTTGCATGGTTTATGTATATTTTATTTTATTTTATAAGAATATGAGTGACTAAGTTTAAAGAGTGACTGCCTCCCTGTCAAATCAAGAAGTAATAGCTTTAGCTTTTGCTTTTTCGTATTTCGTTTCCATGTATCGCTATCATATTATTTACTTATCAATCAATTCTTTTCTATTTGTGTAATTGATATAGACGAAAATCGAACGACGTTTAGACGGATCAGTGAATGTTATCAACATTCAACACCTCTAACAACTGGCAATATTGCCTTATTCGCACAAAATACACAATCTTCATCTCCACTATATATAAATCGTCGTAGACAAACAAATCTTGGTAATATGACATCATATTCAGCACTTAAACGTAAAGCACAACGATCGGATATATCATCAAACGTATCTCGAGTATGATATTTCATTGAAAATGATGTAATCTTAATGATAAGGAAAGAACTTCGTTTTCTTAGTTTCAAGTCAATCTTGAACATGTCCTTGGTTTTACATCAATTTCTAATTCAGTTGTTAGTCAAGATCATTCAACGGTAGCTTATGCTGCTGGGTAAGTTTATATTTGCGTTGCATTACGAACTAATTTGATACTTATACATATATTGGTGTATATATATATATATATGTGTATATTTGTAGTTCTACGGCTGTTCTTTATGATGTAAACACACAAAAGCAAGATTTCATTATTAATACAGCTCGCAAAGCTATTACATCATTATCTCTTTCGCCAGATGGTCGATATTTAGCAACAGGCGAAGTATATATCGTTTTCGTTCTAGTGTGACCAAACAATACATCGTATTTTAATGAATATTTTCAGTGTGGACATGATCCGAAAGTACGTGTTTGGGATTTGACTGGTGATAGAACCGTTTGTATAGAATTGGGTGATCATAAATTTGCTATCGATTCTGTGGTACGTAGATTTCTATTGTAACATCATATTATGATATTAGAGTGCCATTGTTTTTTCACGGATGGAAAAATGTTTATGAAATCGAACTTTTTCACGTAACCAACGAAATAATTACATAAATGATTTACTTTTTCTTCTAGTGTTTTTCACCGAATGTCGATCGTCTAGTTTCGATTGGTTCTTTACATGATGGAAATATCTATGTATGGAGTTGGCAAGATAAGAAAAAGCTCGCTTCAAATAAATTTACATGTTGCGTAAGAGAAAGTTTTTCTTGTCGGTTTTAAACGTACAACTTCACTTTATTCATCTAAGATTCGTCGTATTGCCTTCGCTGAAGATGGAAGTTATTTTGTTACTGTTGGTAATCGTCATGTCAAGTTTTGGTACTTAATTTCAACAGCATCGGTATGTGAGAAGTTTTCTTTTTATTTGGAACTAACGACAATTTGACTTTGTATTGTTTCATTACCCGACGGTCAAGCCTAATACAATTTTAATAAATTTTACTCTCATGAGTCTCTCTATTCCTTTGAGTTTGTTTTATTCTCTTTACTTCTTTCATTCTATGTACTAAAATTAGAACTTCCTGACGATTTAGTGTTTCTATTCTCTTTACTCAGTTGATTAGAAAGAAGAAAAAATGATGCATTTGCACTCAAACTTACAAATGCATTATCGTGCTTCTCTCACTACAGATAATTCCGTTTGTTAAATTGATTAAAACAATTTAATTACAGAAGAACAAACTAGAATAATTTCAAGTTTTCTTAAGCTTATGTGCATTATAAACGAAATAATAATATTTTCTCTTTATTGCTGTTCATAGATGGAAGTTGTACCGTTACGTGGTCGTTATGCAATCTTAGCAGAGCGTAAAGATAATTTTTTTACTGATGTTGTTTGTGGACGTGGTGATTCTGCTGGTATGACTTACGTTATAACTGCCAACGGGCTCATTTGTCAATTTGACGAACATAGACAGTTGCGAAGTGAAAGAGATCTGCAAGTAATGAAGGGATTTTTGAATCAAAACGATACAATAAATTGTACAATTTTCTGTTTTTCTTAGGAAAAAACGAATTGTCTAGCTATCGGTGATTTATATCTTGTTGTTGGATGTGCTAAAGGTGCTGTTTATATATTTTCACCACAAACTCTTGAATACATTATGTCAATACCTTTACCACACTATTTGGGAGTTGATATTGGTTTTATAACATCGATTGAGTATGAAATTCGATTTTGTTTTATATTGAATGATGATTACTTTTCTTTTCTTTATGTGACCTATAGTCAAATGACATATTCTCAACTGCAAAATATGTGTTTTCCCGATACGATCGCTGTTTGTTTAGATGAAGATAAATCAGTAGTAAGTAGATACATGTGGTTTCTATTGATTTTTGTCTTTCAATGATGTTTCTGACTTCTTTTAGTTGACATGTTTCTATAATGATCATAGTTTTTATATTTGGGATATGAAAAATGAACGATCAATAAAAAAGCGTGATTCTCATATGTATCATTCTGGATGTGGCTGGGGCATCGAAGTAAGATTTATCATGTCGAATGGTTTTTGTTAATCTAACAATGGCCGTGTATTTTTCTTTAGATATATTCTCGAACAAGTACCTCACCTTCGATTCTTCGACATTTAACATGTATAACATGTTCGTCGGATAATACTGTACGATTTTGGTCGTTAGATCATGGTGAAGCTGATTCATATTTTGCCCCGTCACCAGCAGCAAATATATTTAGTCGACAATTAATGAAGATTGTGTACTTAGATGAGGATTATTCAAAGTTATGCGATAGTCAAACAACACAAGGTTAGAATTTGTTTTGAAACAAATATATAACAGAACTATGCATGCAATTTTATTCATGATGCAAATGCTTAGATCTATTCACTATAGATTAAAAAAATAGACTTTCAAGAAATCGATCTCAGAGAGATGTTTTCTTATCAGCACTAGTCAACCGTAGTATGAAACCTTTTCTTGTAGAATTAGATTCTATATACCAAGATGCAAATTGAGACTTTAAAGAAGAAATTTTTTTTTTGTAAACCAATGATCATAGAAGAATGAGTGATTTGGTTTCATTGTTTAACTAAGTATCAAATTTAATGATGAACATTCATTAGAAGACTTGGTAGCAGATAAAGATTCATCGAAATCAAGACGAGAGAATAACTGAATATATGACAATTCGATTTCCTCAAGAATATTTTCAAGTTACAACCTATAAAAACCAACGTTCATATTCAGAGCCTAAATCTAAATTGAACCAAATGCATGAGATCATAGATTTTCCTCAAATTATTGTATGAAAGAAATTTTTTCAAAAAACGTTTTCCTTTCCTTACGGAAGAGAAATAGGATGTGTCCTTTATTATTGTACATTTATAGATTTCCTTTAAAAGACCTTCATTACAATTGACTAGTTTGTTCGCTTCTCAAAGGTCATGGAAAGGTAAAGCGTTTAGCAGATCCTGTCTTTTGAATCGACAATGTCTAATCATGATTTAAAAAATTATTTCAAATAATATAATCACCTTGCTGTAGAATTTTCTACTCTCGTCCAAAAAGAAAATCAGCGAAATTTTTCGTCGAGAGTCTAAACTAAAACGATTCATCTTTTTACGTTCTTATTGATAATCATTCAAAAAATACTATGATAATGAATCAGAAAATTCACTGCACCAATTCTACTATTTTTCCAACACACATGTTAGTGAAATTCAATACAGTTCAAATGTTTCTCGTGCAAGAGTTGAATTTCGAGGATAGATTTTCAAGTATCGAATAATTTCATATGTCACATATTAATATTATTTTACACATGTTCTTGAATCAATGTTTATGATAATAATTAAATGTATCAAGCGTCTTTTCGTTTTAGAAAGACCGGAATTCATGCCTAAAGTTGGTGGTCGTTGTATGAAAATGGCTCCCGATGGTTTATCCTTAGCGATTGGTGATCGTAATGGAAATATTCGTATACTCGACATGCAAACATTCAAACAAATTGCAGTTGTCGAAGCACATGATAGTGAAGTACTCAGTGTCGACTATGGTCAATCATCCGATATGAGTTTGTGTTGAAAAAATGTCTTATTAAGAACTTCTCTTTTAATTTTTGAAATTAAGATGTAACATTTTTGGCATCAAGTAGTCGTGATCGTTTTGTACATATATTCGATGCATCCAAAGATTATCAATTGATTGCAACACTAGACGATCATTCAGCGGCTATAACTGCTGTTCGTTTTACATTGTCATCTGTAACATCGAATCTTCAATTGATTTCCTGTAGTGCTGATAAATCATTAATATTTCGATCAATATCGAAGGTAAAAATTTGTTTCCGTACCGTACTTAGACATGTATCTGTTCATTCATATCAAAGTATATCGAACGATTTAAAATCCATAGCCCCCACGGCAACAAAGTATGTCAGCAATGAAATGAGTACACACCATAGTTGCACGTTATCCTAAATCCCATTTCATTCAAACACTGAAAATGCAGAAAAAGAAATATTTCAGAGCAATTAAGAGTTTCACTTTTGTGTTCTTCTGAACGCAATTCAAACAAAACCAACTGTATCCCAACAATCAATTCAGAATTTTTAATAGCTCTTATAGTTAACTGACTTTTCTATTGTACTTCAGAGTCCATTAAGATTTAAGGATCAATGAAACTCAGAACAAGGCTTGCTTTCCTACACTACCAATAGTGTCTACAATGGTAGGCTTATTGTATAATTTAGAACATTTTTTAGTTTCAACTAAAACGTTTTTTTTTTCTTAATGAATAATTTGATGTCAGAACAACCGAAAAAGCTAGTTTAGATAAAACAAGCTAGTTATTATTATCCAACATGCACGCTTTTAGTCTTAATTTGTAATTACAAAATTTTATATAGAAAAATCCACAAAAAACCAAAATGAATTACATAAAATTCTTTTCGTATTTTTTTCAAACCAAGATTTGTCTTCGGAAAAAGATTCTATGTTAACTATAAAAAAAAACTTTTGAAAAACATATTTCTAATCTTAGTTGAATAAAAGAAACAGCATCATTCAATATCTAGATGCTCGAAAGAGTACCGAAGCTGCTGATTTACTATTAGAGATACGTTTTCAGATATTTTCGAAGAAGTTTCTCTCTGTTGTCAAATGCGAGTAGAAACGAATTTATCCTCGAGAATATTTACTCTCTTGAAATGCATATCTTCTCTTAGGCTATGTTTGATCACACGTTATGAATTATTAATTTTCTTTCGATTTTTTAATAGAATGAAAATGGAAAATATCAATTTATTCGTTCGAATAATATTGTCGAAAAACAAACATTTTATGATTTAGCAATCGATCATTCTCGTGAACTTGTCAATACAGCTTGTCAAGATCGGATGATAAGGTAATTATATTGTATAGAATTGCATTTTCACTTATATTCTTATTGTGTTGTATTTTAATTTCTTTTGCTTTTTTACAGAGTTTACAATACCCAAGATGGCAAACGAGTTCGAACGTGTAAAGGTTCAATGAGTGAGGATACTGGTTATCTAATTAAAATTGATATCGATACATCGGGAAGATACTTAGCAACATCATGTTCAAATAAATGTGTTTATATTTGGGATACGATGACAAGCGAATGCGTTGCATCGCTTTGTGGTCATAGTGAAATAGTAACCGATGTAAAATTTAGTCATGATGGACATCATTTATATACCATTTCGGGTGATAAGTAAGAGTATTGTAAAATTATTTGATAAGTGCAACTTTTCATTCTAATGAATATTCTAGTTGTATTTTTGTTTGGAACATTGCGGAATTGGCTATCATACCACAAAGTGGCCGATTACCATCGGTACCATTAACAAAAACGAGCGAACTAGAAATGTACTGTGTTTCTGAACGAGTCTTACTTATTTTCGTTTTTTATTAAAATATTCTTCCTGTTCATCTTGTAGAATTGAAGTCGAAGAAGCAATATCACAGGTTGATTTTTAAATTGATTTCTTGGATCGTGTTTTATTTTTTTGTATGAAAGTGATATCTATTTTTGTTTTGCTATGTAGACACCAAGTATAATAGAAGAACATCAGCCTCAAACAAAACGTCAACGAAGTTTATGGGCAACTGCTGAACCTCGTTTACCGGTTTGTATCGAATCGCGAGATACTTTTTTTTGTCTACTATCGAATTTTGTTCTTTTTCTTTGTAGCCATTCGAATCGAAATTCACGCGTTCTCAATTACCAGATATAATTAATGAAGAGTAAATATAATCTTTGCTAGTTAATAAAGAAAAACACAACTTTGTTTTATTTTTCATTTAGTTCATCTGATAAAATGATTCGTTCAGCAAGTTCACAAGATGATGAATCCGTTTTTCTTGATGAAGGTTTGTGTTTGTTTAAATATAAATTCAAAGACAAGAGCTTAAGATCAATTCCATTAGAAGATGATTCAGCTGCAGTGAATACGGACAGTTCGAATGGAAAAACGAATTCGTTTTTCATTGAGAACTATGATCATGAACATTCAACAATAAATACGATAGTCGACGATGAAATTGAAACACGTCAACTTCAACGACGAAAAAGTGTCTCTTCACGATTTCGTTCAGTATCAAAAGAAATAACGTGAGCAACGAATTCATTTTAATGATAGTATTGACTTTGTCTTGATTCTTTCTTTCTTTCAGCATAAATGATACATTAACAACAACATCGGTAAACACGACACAAGAAGATATTTCGACATCAACACGCACGAATAAAAATGGACGATCACAGACCATGAATAGTAACGAACAAAAAACAGCACCACCAAAACCATCAACAACACGAAAGACTCGTCGTAAGTTTCCCATGATAGATCAATCAAAAAAGCCTCAAGAGAAATGATATTTACAAGTATGAAATGTAGTATGAGGAACGAGTCATTCTCGATAAACTATTCCATGGTACGTCGACTAAGTTAAACCATAGAGCGATTGACGTGATCTACTGCACAGATGTCCTATTGACAATCTTATGTAGTGTTTCCAAAATTTTGAAAAGTCTCAAAGTATTACAGTATTTCTACCTCGGAGTTGAACATAGTATTTAAGGAAATATCTAACTTTCTAAATAAGGTATTAGGCGTCGTTCGACACTGAAAACTAAGAACTTAGTCTTTTTTTCTTCCTCCTCATATCCTTTGAAGTACAATTTTCACTACATTCCAAAGCAAAACTAAATAGTGCGACAGTTTAGTGAGCATAAAAACAATCTTCGCAAGAGAAAATTATTTAAATGAATTAATGTAATTCGTGTTCATTTTTAACTTAGTTAATCGTGCTCAATCCGAAGATCGTTTTCGTTCATCAACTCTTTCGCTTAACAATGTTACTGGTGATACAACATCATCATCATCATCACATTCTTATTTACCATCATATGCAGCACATACATCAAGCTCCATGAGTAAACTTCGAGAAAGTATAATGCCATCGATACAACCATCGGCACCTGTATTCGCAACTGCTTCATCGACAGCATCATTAATCACGAATGCTCAAACGCGTCGTATTGCATCTGTTACTACATTGGATACTACTCGTCCAGTAGCATCAACGAAAAATATGATGAAATCTCGTTCAACTCAAAACCTTATTCTACCGAGTACAACAATGCAACAATCAAAAACTGCAACATTTCGTCGAGTAAAAATTTCTCGCATAACTCGACGTCCGCCAAATCTGCCAACAGCATCTACTATACAATCATCATCCTCGTCGTCATCGTCACCAGCATCATCGAATACTTCATCACCAACGAAAAATAATCAAACCAAGGAAAATCATGAAACAAAACAATATCATCATCCGACATCATCATTACAAGAATCTGTTTTACCATTACGTGAATTGGATAATACAGCCAATGATCTTATGCCTAAATGGGCACAAGATTGTTTTTATCGAACTGTTGTACTCGGTTTAAAACCATTACTGTTACATGACATACCAGGATCACCAAATAAACCAATGAAACGATCATCGAGTACATGTTCTGTTGAAAGTTCTGATTCACTTGAAACAGCAAATGATTTACAAGCATGTACATTAAACGATAATAATAACTCTCGTAGTCAAGAAATTAAAGTACGACGAAGTATATCAATACCAGATTATAGACAAATAAAACAAGTATCTAAAAATTCAACAATATCTGTATCCGAAAAGTCGACCGATGATTCTAAAATAAAGTAACATTTCAAAGTTCACATATTTTTTCATAGAAAAATTTCAACATTTTCATATTGCATGTTTAGTAATTCGATTATGAATGATCATCGTATGCCAGTTATTAATCATCTTGTTGGTGATCTTCACAAACGTCTTCATGAATTAGAGAATCTCTATTCATCGGTAAATACATCTTTATTTGTTAAATTGATTTTTAACTTTCCTATCTCAACAGGTTACACGAAGTTCAGATACAC
The DNA here is from genome assembly GCA_900239685.1 of Rotaria macrura. Classification (NCBI taxonomy): domain Eukaryota; kingdom Metazoa; phylum Rotifera; class Eurotatoria; order Philodinida; family Philodinidae; genus Rotaria; species Rotaria macrura. Next base: position 172,954 of record OENT01000016.1, read on the forward strand.
GAGATATAATGCTAAAGAAATATATTGAACAGATATATACTGATCTTCACGAACGTATTACTAATAATCATCAGCAACAAGAAACAACTAAAGAATGCTCGACAAATACAACTGTTGTAGTGACTGATTGATAACTCTTGTTGTCTTTATCGTATGATTTTGTGTGTCCGGTTCTTTAAGAACTCGGTGACGTGTTTCTCTTTTTCTTCTTTACTTTTTTTAAAAATTTCCTTCTTGGTTGTATTCTTCAGGAAAGATCTTTCAATGCAGATTCTTGTATGTTTATCCGCTCCTTATTTGTTTTCTTTTTCTTCTTTGCCTTTCATTTGCTAGGGTAGATATGTTCACTTTTTTCACCTCATATCGGGAATCGCGTATAAATGTAAATACGGCTATCTCGTATTTTTTTTCTTTCTCTCCTTATTTCTTCAGTTATAAACATGACACATTCAAAGCTTTAGGGCTTTCAGTGTCTTGTCTATGTATGTATCTTCGTCTCTATCTGGTTCTATTATGATATCAACTGATGACGTTTTTTTTTTATTTTTCCCAAACGATCAAAGAAAAGTTTGTCGATAAAAGAAAGTATGAAGAATAAAAGAAAACGATTTCTCTTGCTCAAATGCAAGGATAATAATATGTTAGATAGATTGAATTTATAGTTACATATGTTTATCGTGGAGTAAAATACGTCTCATGCGTATATGATTAGGAATATTCATTTCCTTGTCATCCATCTATTGTTCATATTCAATAATATCTTATGATCTAAAAAAGGTTGAGACGTTTTTTGTCATCACGCGCGTAAAGGGACAATCGTTCAGTTCTGCATCACACGATTTTATTTTAGCTGAATTAAAATTTGTTTCGATTCATAAGTGTGTTTTGCAAATAAAGTACGTATTTATAGTAGTTTGTTGAAACCGATATGATTGAAACATATTCAATATACTATTTGAAAAAAGAACACGTCATGTTTATGAATATCATAACTGCTACGTATTTTAAAAGTTGTTTTTTTTCTTTGAATTATTTATATTTCGATATTCATCTCGTACAATGTTATTGCAAATCACATTGTAGCAATGTAGAAAAACGTTATTTCTTGTCCAGTTGAAAATAAACGTAATTCGATCCGATTTAGTATTCTGAATCATGGATTGTAACATCTCGTAATAACATTGATTGAAAGTCGATTAAATAATGCTTTTCATTGGAAGATGTTCAGATCGTATTGTTCGTGTACTTTATAAGGATAGAATGGGAATTGTTTGTAGGTTGCATGAGCATATCCGTTTCTTCCGTTCAACTATCTACTGCTACAAAGTTTTTAATCAGATCTATTTCACAACGTTGGTTTCATTAAATTAATTTTTAATATTAAATCAACGCAACATAAGTATTGTCAATTATGTGTTGTTCTCTTCTTATAAAAATATGTAGCTAGTCAAGCTTCCTTTTCCCATATATTCTACAATAGTATCGTGCAGCATTACACTTTTTCTTACTCTTCACAGAAGCAATAGCATGTGGCGCATTCGTGTTAAATAAGTTATTTCAGTTCATGAGACTATAGAAACATGCGTCTGCTGTTCAGACTGATTAGAGATTTCTTTCTACAGAAGTTCTCGGACAGATGATGATTGCTCGCTCAATATGACGAGATACTTAATGCATAGAGAAATGTCATTGTAATTTGACAACACTGTAGCATATGCTACTTTTCAAACACATTTCATACTTAGCGCTTAGACGAGGAACATTCAAGTTATTCTTATTCGAGTATCCAAATGTTGAAAGATGTCATTTTGAAATAGGTCAAGCGTCAGCAATCTAGTGAAAAATCGGTTAAAAATCGCATCTATAAATATGATATTTTGACTTTCCACTTTAGATCATCTGTCTTACTCAGAACCTTCAGAATAATGTTAATAGCTTGCTATTCCTCCTCCTACACAACTTAACAACAGTTAGCATCGAACATCAATCCTTGTCAAGTGAAATGATTGTGTCAAAAATAAATCCATAAAACGACACGATTGATTAGACCTAATACCGTGAGCATAAAAGAAGAAAAACAACGTCTTAGTCAATGTTTCTTTTGCTTGAATCCATATTATTATGTCGATGCGACACGGCGCAAATAAAAACATAATAAATGTTCTTTACATGCAAAACTCTGCATATATTACCTTGTAGTTCATCAGTTTTGGTAGAAATCAGTGAAAACCTTTGAACAGTCGTGAGCTCTGATGAGTGCACAATGTTGCAAATGTTGAACCATGTTTTTTTTGTTTGACATGGAAATAGAGTTTGACTTCGAATTTTGCTCAAGATACATTCTTTCACTGATGAATGATTATAGAAAAATTCTAACTATGGTGGATTTTTCTATTGTATTAGCAAGTTTTCTGATAATTATTTCCGACAGAAATAAAAATGTTTCCCTTTACTGAAGACAAGTATTTTCATAGAGAGGACATTTTTTCTTCTTTTTCACTGTGCGTTATGAACGTCCGTTGACGTTTATATGTCATCAGACATCACTATTAAACTGAGCACAAAAAATGCTTCATGGAAGGAACTACTACGCGCGCATCTGCCTAACATCAACTTTCCGAAGAAATATTAAAGAAAAACAGGATACCTCTATAGCTCTCTCCTCGCTTCATTCTGTTCTTTTTCTTTCTTCATTTTTTGCTCTCTTTTCTTTTGATATTCAACTTAGAATTTCATTAATTTTTTCAAATACTACACATCTAACGTAAGAGATTTACATCCATTGATCCAATGCTCTTCTCTGCTTCATATTCCGTATTCATTGGAATAGCCCTCACAACAGTAATTCTATTTATAGTCATGTATTGTGTACGTCTAAGTCATACTCATCGACATGTTTCACCGCTACCCATGCAAGTTATTGTTTTAGCTCAACCACAGTATAATCAAATCCAACATCAACCAGTATACTGGTCACCATCGATCGAACAACCTCCACCTCCGTATAATGCAGTTGTTTCTACGGCAAATTATAACGAAAATATGGTATATACAAACGCTGTATCATAGTTTAATATTGTTAGGCGTTTTCTTTTTGGCGAATAAAAATTATTTAATAATATAGCGAATGAATTTCTATCCTCGTACATGTGTTGCATAGTACATGAACGTTAAAATTACATGCACCAATTATTCTTTAAGTATGTTGCATGCTTTTCTTTTATAGTTTTCGATAGGTTGCTAGCAAAGAAAATAACTCTCGGTTTCTTTATCTTCCGATGTCCTCAAGGGATATTTCGTAGATGAAAATGGGTTCCATTTAGAAAAGATTAAATCTGAAATTCAATACATTCAAAAACTGTTACATGAAAACATTACTGAGTCGTCTAGAATAATTTGAACTGATAAGTTAATGTTCGTCGGTTAATTCACATCATTGTAGTGAACATGACACTGTGAAGTATTTTCTCATCTCTTAACTCTATTCTTATTTACTTCTATGAACTAGAAATCTCGATAAACGATTCTATAGTTATGATCCCATCCATATACACGAAACTGTATTTTCTTTGGGTTACTGTTAATACCATAGAAATTCATCTTGAATAATTGTTATCATTTCAAGATGTTTTCAAAATAGGCACTCCCATTCTTTCAAAAAACGATTTCCATCTTTGTGATAAATTTTGAACGAAAAGACTTTCTTCGAACCGATTCACAGCTGTTTAATTAATGCAGAATCCAACAAACACAAATGTGAATACGCAATGATTTGGTTAAGTCAGATTGAATAGATGCTTATTAGTTTTCAGACATAATGCAGTAGTTAATAGTTTCATAGTTCGAAAGGCATCACCAGTTAATTGATTTATAAAAGCTCTAGTATGACAGTCCATGTCAGCATGGAAAACCATGTGGACTCGTATGAACTTGAAGTATATTTGAGAGCTTATTTTTTCTACAGAGTTTCACGCAAAGTTTCCCTCAGACATCA